>CM031379.1:2922928-3065021 GCA_018290095.1 Polypedilum vanderplanki | reverse complement strand
TCATATTCATATGCGATATTATGCCAAAATATTGATAAAAATGTTTCTGAAATGATCAACATTGAAAACACTTGGGAGAAAAAATTAGAAAAATTTTTGGAATTGACATCGTCACAAGAGATTTTCAGTCAAGAATATTTACGACTTCTTATGAATGCTGCAGTCAATAGAAGCTTTATATTACACGCCTCACCACAGTTGGATTATTTAGAAAATACAAAATGTGCTTTCATCAAACCTTCAGAAGATGCTGTCTTTTGTCAAGAAGAAAAACACGATTTGGATAAATATTTTAAAAAGAGCATTGATGTTTTCAATTTGGAAGGAAATCATCAAAGTGTCTTAGATAATCCTAAACTTGTGACATTATCAATGAATTTCATGAAAAATATTATTAAATTTGGGTTTTATTTAAAATATTTCACAACTCTTGTTTCTTGATGTACTTGACTATAACTTGACTTCTTTTTAACTTGACTGAACTTACTTGAATTGAATATAGTCAAGTAATATTATTTGTCGTTTTTAACCTATAATATTGTTAGAATTAAGAATTAATTGAAGAATAATATGAAGATAGTATACTTCTGCTGTGAAAAGAAATAAGACCATACAAATGTTTTGGAAAAATAAATTTTACGATTATAGTGCGCAACATAGACATATTTGTTGAATAAAAAAGATTTGTGTCTAAGTTGTACGTTCATTTTGACTAAGATAAATTTATATTGATAGATAGTGTTAAATATGAAATCTCTTTCAGGATTATAATCAAATATGAGAATTCTCAATAAAACTACTAAAATTGTTTTCTATTTCATAACAACTGTCAACACATAATCAATTTTCACTTTTTTATATTTCAAAATTTATTTAATTTTATGTTCATCTGTAAAAAAAGCAAAAATAAAAAGAAAAAATTACCAAGTTTTTCATTAAAAAATATTTTATTTCTTCATCTATAAAAATTTTATCTCTGTGATTATCTTTCACTTATTGCACATGACTTGATTTGAGCTAAAAAAATATTTTTTTATGAAGGATACAAATTAGAGTTAATTAACTAAAATCTAATTAAGTAAAGTCCATGAAATTATTACATCTCCTAAATAAGGAACTAAAAAATTTTTCTTCTTCAAGAAATTCATCATAAAGTGTTTGCTAAGCAGCATTTTTATTGCCATTAGGTAAAAGTAATGAGAAAAAAAAGTTCTTAATTTATAACGTTTGAGCCTGTGATTTTCATCATTTTTTTCTACATAATACTCAATATGTGTTTTTTGTGCTAATCTATCAAATTAGGTTGTTTTCTACCTTATAAAATAATATTGATTTTTAAATGTCTGTAAAGAAAATTTAATTTTATATGGAAAAGTTTATGTGTTTTTACTATCCTAAAAATCTCCCCAAACACTAATCCTTTTAATTAATTTTCTTTATTGTCCCCGTACTTGATTCACTTGATGATGATGTCGAAGAATTACTTTCTTGGGAGTTTGAGGATGATTTTCGCTCTAGGTGTTTATTTTTCTCGAGACTGCTGTTGTTACTTGTTGTGATTGAGTAGATTCCATCTTGTGGTGTTTGTACACGAGAGTTTTTAATTATTTCCGAGTATATTGGTGTGTTTTCATCATCTTCTTTACTACTACTGTAATTTAATGATATTTTTGAATTATCCTCAAGTGATGAATTTTTATTGCCATCAGATGATGTAGTTGAATTTTGTCGTGTCAGTGACTTTTTTCGTTGCATTGTCATGTAAATATTTTCAGATTTTGGTACAATTGGACCAACTATTAATGTTGATTCGGTTGTATCAACTGGAATTATTGATTTTGGTGGCTCTTGAGCTTTTATTGGCATTGTCATAAAATTACTCGATTGATCTTCATTATTTTTTGATGGCCTTCTGCCAAGGGTTGATGATAATCTCGGTGGTGGTTCAGGTCGTGTGGAAGATGATGATGAAGATGAGGATGAATTTTGTCTATTAAATGTGTCCCAAGTGCTACCATCACCATGAATTTGATAATATTGTGGCGGAACTTGTAATGAACGTCGTTTTGTTGCATCATTAAGGTGCAAATTATCAGGATATTTATCGGGTAAAACTTTTGGACAATTCATTTTTTGAATGACTTTTAGAGACTCTTCTGGTGTTAAAGGAGTTTGAGCAAGGGGTGAATCACGAGATGTAACATTGACATTATCACTTATAAAGCTTGTCATAATCTCACCATTACCAGAACTATGTATTTGATGATATGGCATTTTCAATTCTTGTATAACACATTCCTCGCAGCATTGTGAAAATGATGAACATGAACAAGAACTTGAGTCACTTTCATTTTTTTCTTCAATGCTGTCATTTTGGCTATAAATGCCAACTTCATCAATCATTGACACATCCATGTCTACCTCTTGGCAAATAATTTTACCACTATAATCCATTGATTTTGCTTTTGTTACTTCAATCGGTTCTTGCCTTAAAATGCTATTACTTCTTGCTTGTGGTGTTGCATCAATTGCTACACTCACTTTCTCCTTCCTAGCACTGGTTGAAAATGAATTTTGCTGTGAATGAGTTATAGTGCCATTGGCATGATTATGTGGACTGCACTTGATTATTTCATTTGAAATCCAGTCATTGACTTTCATATGTGTATCAACTGTACTTGTACTCATCTGTCGATTTATTCCGTAGCCATTTATAAGTGAATGTCGCTTCACAGATTCATATGTATTATTGCTAGACTTTCTAAGAATGTCTAGAATAAAACTGTCATCAGTATCATTGAACTTTGATCGTTTATCTTCGCTTACAGCATCAAAAATGTTAGCATTATCGTATTTTCGATTAATTTTCTTATTCCTTCTGTATAGATAAATGAATAAACCAACCATATTGACAAGAAGGAATGTGACAATCACACTTATCAACAGGTACATTGTAGTTGCTTCATTTGTCAATATTTCATGCTCTTCAGTTGGAATTTGTTCATAATTTATTGACTCTGTCGATGTGATGGAAGTGCCATACATTTGACCGCGACTGTGCATAAAAGCATTTGGTGAATAATAAGGCGATTCGGGATTTTGTTGCAATCGATATCGAAGTTCTCTCAATGGATCTTCTGTTTGTCTTTCAACTTCTACTTTAATTGGAAACATATTAATCATTTGTCCTTTTGAAGGTATTGATGGTAAAGTTCTTGAAGTGACAGCTGAATTTGAAAATTTACCATATTGATTGAGGCTATTTGCATTACGCATTGTTTCAATTAGTTCTTCATTCCAGTATTTTGTATATTTATGACGATAACGTTGGCTTACAATAGGTTGCGTGCCCAAATGTAAATAGTTCTGATTGATTTCATTAAATTCCTGCCAATCAACATCATATTTATCCCAATCAATTGGATTGAGATTATGAAAGCGGTGATTCCATGGCACAGTCGGATTACCAGTTTTAGCAAAATTCGTAAAATATCGCATAACTGCTTCTGATAGCAATCGCTCTTCAGCATTGTAGTATGTTTGAAATGGTCCCGCATTGCCCAAAGGTGCACCAAAAACAAATGGCAAATCTTCTCCATGTATTGATTGCGAAATTGTTGCGTGTTCACCAGCCTCCGCGTTATGTGCAAACACGTACATGTAGCATTTTGGATTTCGTCTCGATAGATAAATTCCCGTATGTACTGCGTGTATGATAAAAAAAAATTTATTGATTATTTGTCTATTAAAGAGATTGAAAAAAGAACTCACTTAGTGGAGCAGCAACTCGAGCATCAGAAAGCATTTCAAGTAACATATCTCGATGATCATGGAATGACATTGATTTAGATTTCATAAAACTATTGCTATATTCTTTAAGTGTTGATAAAAATGCAACTTCAAGACGTTTATCAAAACGATTTGCCAAATATTTTCTAATGCTATGGTCACGGTCGACTTGTGAAATTCCATTTTCAATGGCATCGCGTCCAAGAATGTTGAAGGATTCGAGTTCTGTCATACCAAAAAGCATATCAAATCTTCCAAATGCCTCATTGTGTGCCATAACTGAAAAGAAGAAAAATGAAATTTATCAATATAAAAAATTGTTATGATTATTGAGGGAAAAAATTATACCTTGATGCGGTTCACTTGGAACAACAAGTCCATCAATAATTGGGCCGAAAATTGTTGCAAATTCTGGTGCTGCTACACTCACATTCATAATTTCACGATATGATTTTCCACGTAAGCAATCACCTAACTGAATATCTTCCATTGGACAATTGAGTTTCTTTGCGACTTGCTGTGTAATCTGTTGTGGATTATAGTTTAATGCCCAATCAGCGAGTGCCGAACCTGACATTAATATTGTGCGATGAAATAAACCCCTTGCAATGGGTGAAATCATGAGAAAGTTTGCAAATATAGCTCCATGATCATAACCCAAAAGGGTTACCAAGTTTTTGTTGCCGCCAAATGACGAAATATTTTCCTTAATCCATTGAAGGGCTGCAATAATATCGAGTAAACCGAAATTTGCTACAATTTGATCATTTAGTCCTGGTTTAAGGAAACCTTTAATGAGAAATTGAATGTAAAATCATTACATTTTAATATTCATGACATGATTTGCACATTTATCCTTTCATTTAATAATCTACACACATACACATTATTGGTAAACAAAAACTAATCCTTAAGTTTCACTCACCCAATGCTCCAAGCCTATAATTTAATGTTATGACAATGAGCTGCCCGTAGCTTGCCAAGATTGAACCATCATATGAATTGCCTGAATTCCATTCAAATGATTCATGTAGAAAAACAATGACGGGATAATTTCGTTGCTGGCTACTGTCATCTGTAATGAAAAGAGATTAGAGTCATTTTTACTGTTTCATTCAAATTTAATTGATTTTACAATGATTAAGATAATTATAGAAATCGTCATGTAACATAAACAATCAATTATTGGGAATAGGTTTGTAAAAATTAATGTAAACATATTTCTCACGTAAGAAATAAATCAATTGATTAAACTTGAGTTTTCTGCTCTTTAATTTCATCTTTTATTCTCATCACATCGCAATAAACTCGAACATTAAACAAAAGAAAAGGCATAATAATATATTGAAGAGTCATGATGACAATAACAGTAATTCATTGGAGTAATAAAAGAAAGAAAAATATTTTTGCTTCTTTTACTTATATGACACATTAGAAATCATTATTATTCAATATAATAAGTAAGCATTAATGAAAATGTAATAAAGAATTTTCTTTCTTCACATATATTGATTGCGATTCAGTATGGTTGAACATGCGTTGGTGTTATTAAATATGAATCATCTTGCGTCTCATCACAAATGACTTCAATTAGCAAATGATGATTAATCGTTTTGAGAAATAATAATTTTATTATTATGAATGATTTTTGATGACTCTCATATGTTTGTTATTAGATTTCAATTGATAAACATTTAATTATATTGTGAAGGTCATGCAATCAAAAAAAAATCTTTAATTTCCTGCTGACAAATAAAGCTAAATTCAGAAATAAATTTTTATATTCATGCACATCTGGTAAATGAAATCTCGTTATCTCGTGTGTGGCGCATATGTTCATCATTCTTCCGCCGTAATGCCTCTTCCGTCTGTTCCGCTGCAACAATTTTAGTTTTAATTTCTAAAAAGTTCATCTTTTATTTTGAGATCTGGTCTTTTTCATCGTAATTTTTTTTTGGCAATAAATTCTTTATATGACCATGAACTTTATTAGATTCATTGGTCATTTATGAATTGGGAATTTAATTATAGTTAATAGTCTTACTTTCTTATTTTTGCATGTAGGTAATTTGAGAATTTAAGTAGCATGTCATATACTGTAATTTTTGGAAGAAGATGATATAAGAGTAGGGTTTAAAACTTTTCAAGGACAATCTATTTTCGGTAGATGTTTTTAATTATTAATCTCATGGGTAATAAAATTGAAGTGTTTAGTTGTGATGGAAAATTTAATTATGAATTTATTTTGAAGAGGAAGTTTGTTGTTAATGCTCAAATGAATGAAGGAAAATTAAGTTTGTTGCTAAGTTTTATGATAAGATAAATTATGAAATAGCTACCTCTTTTCTACGGAAATAAGAGCTAATAGCAAAAATAAAATTAGTTAGAAGTTAAACATAAAAAGAATTGAATTTATTTCAAAAAGATTCATTTGTCAATAATTTTTCTTGTTTAATTAGAAGACCTTCATTTTGTATGAAAATTTAAGAAAACTTTCAAGGTCTAAAAATTTTTTTAATTCGAATCAAAAATTAAATCAATGAGTTTTTCGATTTTAACTTAAAAAATTGTTATTTTTCAATCTTTTCACAACCTTCACTTCTTTTGAACAAAGTCAAAATTCTTTTATTAAACCGCTTGAAATTTAAAACAGAAAATTATCCCAAAATTTTTCTCTCTCACTAAATATTTGTTATTGAGTGCGAAAGTGACACTTAAAAATCTTGTTTACTGTTTTTTTTTTCTTTTCTTTTCTCTTCCTCAAAGTGATTATTTAAAAATAGCAAAGCATCAGCTGTAAGAAAAGTATTTTGAATTATCGCCTTTTAAAGGTCACACACGAGAGAAAGAACAAAAAAAATTAATTTTTGTATCTTTTTAACCTGAAGACCTTTTTTGCTTCATTGTTCATTGCGATTCATCATCATTCAACGAAATTTCCATATTTTTCACTTACAATATTTTGTAATAACACGCAGAAATAAATGAAATGAAAATATTATTTTTCTCCTTGGTAAAATCTCTTCTATCATCTTCACATTCGCATTAAATATGTTTTCCTTTCATTCGTTCGCTCTTTTTTCTCATGTATTTAGTTGAAAGGTGGATATACATTCAAGGTCATTAGCTTGTATAAGAAACAGCTCGTTTAGTGTAAAAAATAAATCAGTTTGTTGCTTACTGCTTGTGGTTTACCGGTAAATATTTTTACTGTTTTAAGAAACAAAGATTTTTTTAGCAAGAAAGAAATGTTTAATAGAAAGAAGCAAGAGATGAAAACTTGAATAAATTTTAATTGTAGTTTTCTAGAGGAAATTTAAAGTTACATCATTTTATCAAGTTAATTAAAAAAAATTTATTTGAAATATCATATCTTCAGATTTATTTTGAGCTTCATAATAAGTAATCAATTTTTAGCTGTTGAAATCAAGTTGACTTAACTTTTGGATAACTTGACTTTATCTACTTGAGTTTAACTTGACTGATTGTAAAATTTATATGGTTCGCACTTGCCCGCCGACAAGTCAAGTGTCGGCGCCGACAATTGTCAAGTAGAAATTCAAGTTGATTTACTCAAAAATGTCTCTAATTCATTCAGATGAAGTTTATTTTGGTTCAAATTTTGGTAAAATTATGTGAAAATCAACGATTCTTCAATTTACTAAAATTTTGACCAAATTAAATTTTATCTGAATGAATTAGAGACATTTTTAAGTAAATCAACTTGAATTACTACTTGACAATTGTCGGCGCCGACACTTGACTTGTCGGCGGGCAAGTGCGAACCATAAAAATTTATATCACTTGATTTTTACTTGACATTTTTAAACTTGACTTAAAATTTAATTGACTCTAATTTGAGTTTAAAAATTCTTGAATTTTACTTGAATTATACTTGACTTTTTTTTAATGCCAACATTTCATATGAATTTAAAATTTCTATAATAGTTTTAAAAATAAATTTTTTTGACTTAAAATATTCATTTCAAATTAGAGATTCAATGTATTCAATTTTTAAGAATAACTCATTCTTTTATTTTGAAAATTTCAATTATTTTTTGATTAAAATCAAGTTTAACTCAACTGAAATGAAACAATACAAATAAATGCATTTATTAAATACTTGAAATCAAGTTAATTCAAAAAACATTATTCAAGTATTCACCCTTTAAAAAATAAATTTTACTTTTCAAAGATAATGCATAAAGATAATAAAATATAAAAAAGAGAATAAAATGGCAAGCAAGTAAGAAAGCATTAAAGATAAAAGAGCAATGTGCATGAAATGCTTTTTTCATTTAGCGTGTATAATGAGATTTATAATGTATAAAAATTTATAGAGTTGCTCAGGTTTAATTGAGTTTATAAAATTCAACTTTACTAAATCAATATATGGTAAAAAGTGTAGGTGGTAAAAAAGAGCAAAAAATCATGCCTACTTAAAAATCAGCTTTTTGATGACATAAAAAGATATAGACACAGTAGCAGATATAAAGAGGAAGAACCTTTCGAAAAAAGGTCACTCAATGAGCAATTTAAATAACAATGACTTGTATGAGAACAACAAAATGAGGCTTCATTGCCATAAAACAATTTCTCATTCCAGAATGAGAGTTTGAGTTTGAATTGATTGAAAATTTATGCTAATATATGATAGATACATACATTTATGTATGAAGGTATTGGGTGGATATCAGCATCAGCCTAAACTGATGCTACTGCCTACATTACACAGTTTGTCTCTCTCTATGTTCAGAACAGAGAGAATGTAAACGAATCACAATCATAACCATTATGCTAATGTTTGTTTGTTGTGAATTTTGAAGAGTTTTTTTATTGTGGAATGAGATGCTTATATGATGTAAATGATGCCTTAAACTCATTAGCATTAATACGTGATCTGTTATTTTGCCACATCCATATGCATAAACTGATGCACTTTTAGAGAAGATGCACAAAAATTATTCAGTGAGAAATCCTGTTTACGAGAGTTTCAACCACAATAGAAAATTTTATGCAAAATCATCTGGGATTGTTTATGCGTTGCAAGAACGAGAGAGTTTGTTGATTTATTTATAAAAAGATGAGAGCTTGCAGAAATTTTTTTAAGCTAATATCAACATCGTTGTTCAACTGCTAGCGCATGATCTCGTGAGAGCCAAAAAGAAAGTGAGAGGAAACAAAATCAGGAAATTTTATGTTAATTTTTTCCTCTCACTGATACTCGTGTGTAGAGAAGGAAAAAGTTTTTGAACTTTTTATTTGAAGATAATAAAAATATTATTTAGCGTGTAAATTATGAGGTTTGTGTTTTGGCATATGAGGTTGAAAAATGTTTGTTTTATAAATATGAAAAATTTTAGTATTTTTGTAAAATTGAAATTTGAAAATTAAAATTAGATGATTAAAATTGTAGTTCGAATCTCAAGTGGTTTTAGAAAAATATCGCTGACAAATTTGCACGTTGAGTATATTTTTTGTCAAAAACTTTAGTTTTTTTTATTTTTAAAGTTTTAAAACATTTTTTTGAATGTCATGTTTTTTAAAAAATTTAATTTTATTCCAAAAAAACTTTGTGATTTGAAAATCACTCAATCATTGTGCGACATTTTTTGTAGCGCAACATTGAACAATGAAAATCACATGTTGCATGTAACAAAATGTCGCGCGACATAAATTTGTTGTGTCACATTTGAATTTTAATGAATTTTCTTAAATTTTCATTCCATTTTTGATTCAGTTTGATAGAGAATACAATTCTAAGCAACTTAATATAAGTATCAATAAATTTGATTCGAAATGTTTTTTTTTTCTAAATTATCTCAATATTTTATTTACATAAAAATGTAAACAATGATAAAAAAGCAAATATTTGGCAATAAAAAATAATTTCTATTACCAGAGTGGTTTTTTTATAGACTTTATAAATTTTCAATTATTATTTTCTAACAAATTGAAAGATTTATAAAGATGAGAAACAGAAATAAATTTTCTGTCTATAAATATTGAGTTATTGAATATTTTATGATGATTTATTGAGTAGAAGAATTTATAGCAATAAAAAATAAGAAAATTTTAATTAACTTACCAAGACTAGGAACATAAAGATTTAAATTCAGGCAGTCTTCACTCTCATTTTTAAGAAAAGGTAAAATTCTTTTTATCTGATCATATCTTCCTTTATTATAGCCACTTGAATCGACTAAATTCGGTAATTTTTGTGGACAAACACTTTCGAGTTTGTTGGCATATTTGACATTTTGCCAAGGTAATGGAGATGATGGCGGCATGAATCTTTGTGCTGAGGCGTAAGGAATGCCAAGAAATTGATCGACATTTTTTAATCTCATCGCGCTCATATCACGCACAATACCGATAAGTCGACCTTGCTTCACAAGAACCTCACGTGTTTGACGACCCGTTGAATGAGTTTCAAATTGTTGTTTTCGTGAATTTCCACGATATGTGAGATATGATGACTCGTGAGGATTTTCTATTTCAAGAATTCCATCATTGTTACGATTTAAAAGTTCACGAAAATGATTCGATGAACTCTGTCGTGATGATGTAGATGATGGTGGAAGGAAAGAGAAAGAATTTCGTTTTTGTTTTGCATCTGTTGCATGCTCATCATCACCGGCAGCATCAGCTAATAATATGTCATTTTGTGAATTGAATGATTCACTATTTAATGCTGAATCATTTTGAGGAACGCCACAGCACACATTGTGAAAATTTAAAATAGCAATGATGATATAGAAGAGTGGCAGAAATTTCATTATAATGATTTAATTGAAAAATTATTGACGTGCTTCGATGGATGCGAATGAAAATATAAAAAAAATATTATTTTTTTTTCGCTTTCTCGCTTGAGATGTGAAAATTCAAGGAATTTTTAATAATAAAAAGTTTTTTATTATATTTTTCACATTTGCCTTCACTGCCGTTTATTCATTTAACATATGAAAAAAATCATTTTTTTGCCTTTTCTCGTTCTTCAATTGAATATGAGGCATGACTGTTCGACATATTTTTCACTACATTCTTTTTTTTTCTATGTGTTTGATATTCAATTTTTATATGGAAGCTGTTGATGCAAACGTGTGCAAAAAAAATTAAAATGTGTGTCATGTGCTTGATGCTTTTCATTTATTGCTGCATGCTACAGATTGATGAAAAGATTTTTTTACACCTTTCATTCGTGTGCTTTTGATAAATTGCTCTCGCTCTGTAAACAATTGTTGTTTAAAAGAAATTTCTTCCAAAATCATTTAATTATGATGAATTGTAAGTACATAATTATTGTATTTGATCAATAATGATGATTAGTAACTAAATAAAGTATTTTAAATAAAGATAAGTTTATATTTGCAAAGCTTTTGATGATTTAATTTCAAAATTCAAATTTTGTTCACTAACACATATAAAGATTTGTTATTAAAAGATTTTTGTCTTAAATCACTTTATTATAGATAAATCCTAGCACAGAACTATTTTGATATAATTATAATGATATATAGAAGTTGATTGTACAATTATAATCTGTATTTAATTTATTTAATGTTATTTTAAAAGCTTTTAAAATTTTAATCACTAACACATACAAACTTTTGTTTTGATCAGTAAAAAATTTTATGATCATAGATTTATTTATTGTGCACTATTATTTTTCTTAGCTCTTTCTTAAAATATTTTCAACTGTCAGGTGATTGAACTAAACTTTTCACGCGCAATATTTTCTTTTCTTCACTCACTATTCGCGGAAGAAACGAAAAATAAAAAAAAAATATTACGTATAATTTTTCAAAATAAAAAAAGTTAAGCAATGTAAAATTGTAAATTTCGTTTCTTTTTCTTTTTTGTTTCTTTCGTAAATTTTATCGTGAATAAAAAAATATAAGGAAAAGATAATTTATGGAATCTTCCTGTTAAACTTTTCCATCTAGACCACACGAGAAATGGTCGTATTTTTGCTAAAATATAAGAAAAACTTTCATGCTCTCTCTCCGGCCCTTTTTGTACAATTCGCGGTTTGTTTCAGTAACGATCTCGTTTGTTTCGTTATTCCGGTTGAACTAAATGTGAATTTTCAAATTATTTTTGTATTTTCTTCTTTCCCTTTTTGCTTTTTTTTCTTTTATTTTAAAAATAAAAATGCCGAGAGATGTTGTACTTACAAGTAGAGAATTCTCATTCTCTCAATTTGTGTTTGCTTATATGTATGGGTGCGGGGAATACTTTTTTAAAAATATAAAATATGTGTAGAAGTTCGGGTATGTATTTGGTTAAAATTTTTAGGTGACATAATGCAACAGATGTCCGACTAATTCAACTCTGTCATATTTTGGTTTCCACGAAAATAAATATCATCTCGCTCATTTCATAATTTTTTCTTCTCATTTTATCTCTTTTCTCTTGAAATTTTAAAGTTAAATTATTGTTGTTGAATCATTTTTTAAAATAATAAAATAAAAATATTAATTGACTTTTATTTTTGTGAGTTTATTAAAAATTATTTTTTACCAAAAAGCTTTTTTTTGTTAATAATTCATTACCAAATGATTATCATAATAAGAATGAAGAATTATCTTTTTACATTACGATCCATTTGTCATCATTAATTATTTAATTTTAGTTAGTTTTTACATTCCTTGCCTATCCAACATCGTGTCGTCTTTTATTAGAGTCATGTTTACACAGTTAATGTAGGAATTCCTGACAAAATATACTTTGATCTAACAACGCTTTGTTTTAAACATAATTGAGAGTGACTATTTGTGAAAAATGTGTTGCTGAATTTTTTTTAAATTTTGTTCTTTGTTAGGGAGAAATGAAAAAATTCTGCCAAAGAAAATGGATGAGTAAGAAAATTAGTTTTTAGGTTGTAAAATGTTAATCAATGTTGAATAAAAAAACAAATTGATTTTCGCATAATTATGAAAATCAATTCTACATGACGAATAAATAACTTGATCTGATGTCAACTGTATTACTTGATTACAACTTGACATTTAAGTAACTTGACTCTTACTTGATAATTAAATAACTTGACAATTAAGCTACTTGATTTGAATAGTGACTTGAATTTATAATTCAAACTTGCCTGTCGACAGTCAAGTCTCGGCGCCGAAATTTTATTTGGTCCAGATTTGGGAAATTGATTTAAAAGATTCTTTAATTCACTCAAGTTTCGATTGAAATAGAAAAAATTCGAATAATTTTAAATAACATTTTTGAGTAAATCAACTTGAGTAGTTACTTGACAATTGTCGGAGCCAACACTTGACTGCAGGTGGATAAGTAGGAACGATAGTTAATTTATTTCTACTTGATATTAAATTTACTTTAGTCAATTTGACAATAATTTATCAATCAATATTTTTTTTAAGCCCTAAATTTGAATTTTTTATTCAAAGTTCTTCATTTTTTGTGTTCAAAAATTTAATATTTCATAGGAAATAATTTGTCAAAATACATTTTAAAGAAAACTATTTAAATTTTCATCCTCTGATTTTTATTTAAATTGTCACTTCCTAGAAAAATTTTCATTTAATTAAGTTTTATTTATAGAATTATGAATATTTCAAATTTTGAAGAATAAATCAATTTTTGTAAATAATTCCAAAATAATGAGGAAAAACTCGACAGAAGAAAATGCTTGAAATTTTCCCAATAGTAATAAGAAATAAATTAATTTTTAATAAGCATTTTTCTCTCTTGTGTCTTTAAAAATTCACCGAAATGAGTAAGAAATTTCCTGAAAAAATCAGAAATTGTTTCTGAAACGTAATAACAAAATGAAATCTGTAAAATCAATTTTTAAAAAGATACAATAATAAAAAATGTGAATTCCTCAAAAAATAAAAGAGAAAAAAGAAAATAAATAAATTTAGCAAAAAATTGAAATTTTAGAATTCTTTCGTTTGTTACTTTTATGCGAAAGCAATCATTGATACAAAAAAGACAGAGCAAATTGTTCAAACAACGACAGAAGAAAAAAATTTATTTTCGGAAATTTAAAAATAAAACTGATCTTTCTTTTCCTCTTCTACGCTCTTGTCATCAATTTTCAAAGTGCAATTTTTAAAGAAGAAAAAATTTCAAAATTTTCAGCTATTTTCCTCGCGTGGAAAGAAAACATGATTTATTTTTAAACTATTTCTTTTGTTTGTGGCGCATTTATTAATTTAAAAATTTTATAAAAATTTAGTAACTTTTTGAATTTAAAATTATTTAATTATTTTGTCTATGTTTGACCGGTTCGCTGTTATTTAAAAAAAAATGCGCTAAAAATTCATGTTCGAGATTTTGAAAAAACCGTTAAAAACAAGCAAAATTTTCTAATTTTTCTGCTTTAATATTATTCGATTCACTCATAAAATTACATTTAAATCATTATTTATTGAAAAATGTCATACTATGTGAATTAGATTGGTAATTCTTAATTCGAAAAGTAACGGTTTATATTTTTAAATTTTCGAAAACAATTTCGAAATCATTTCGAAACTTTTTTTTTAAACCGTTAGAACCTGAAAAAAAAAGTTTTGAAAATTCAAAAAATTTTTTTTTAAAAATTTTAAATATTGACAAACTGAAACAAAATAAATCATAAAAAAAGTATTTTTATGCACATCTAAGAGAAAGAGAGGAAAAAAAGTCTTAATTTTCTCTCACATATGCATCAGCAGCAACGTATGTCTTCTTGGTATTTCGGGAAACTCCTTTCAAACCACACACACAAAATATATCAAGAAGTGTAAGAAGAATAAAAAAGAAATATTTTTAAGAGTGAAAGAGAAAGGAAAGTGCTTATGGCTAGAGATGAAAGATGGTTTCAACGGTTTTGCGGACGTATGCACAAAAATATTGAGTTTCTTATAAACAAAGGAGTGGAAAGAAAATTTTCCCATTATTTGACACGCAGAATGATGAAATGAAAAAATTTTATTTATGCGATGTGAGCAGAAAAACCTCCAAAAAATTTTCTTTTTCTCTCCGTAATCTGACGCCAGAAAAATATAAATTTTTCATTTGTTGCTAGACATCTTCATCATCAACGAATTTGATGTATTTTCATTCAACTCTATATCTTTTACTGAACTCATCATTTGCAGTAATTTCTACTTGAAAGTCTTTAAATCACAATAACAAATGGAAAGAAAGAAAATATTGAAAATTGTAGATTCGTGTTGCTGCTGTCTGTTGGTGTATGGATGATGATTGTCTGACGATTTTAATCTCATTTCAAGAGTTGTATAATGAAAATTTGATATGGAAATCAATAAACATTATTAAAATATAAAAGAAATTTATATTAAAAATTTTTAAATCAATTTTTAATTTTTTAAGATCAAATTCAAGATCAAAATTAAATTTTAAAGAGTAATCTTAAGATCAAAATTTAAGAATCAAAAGCTTATTAAAGTTCAAACTTTCTATGTAGATTTTACTTTCTTGATAAAAAATTAATTAAAAGTCATTTTTTATACAAAAATTAGAAAACAAGATCAAGATCAAAACTCAAAAAAAAAGTTGAATTTTTAAAAAATTTTCAAAGCAATATTTTCATTTTAAAAAAAAATTTTTAAGATCAATAATGAAAAAGTTCAAGATCAAAAATTTAAGTTTCAAAAAAACGTTAAAATAAAATTTTGAATTTTTCAACTAAAAGGTTTCCTTAGCTTGCAAGCTTAAATGTCATGAACTTTCTTTCTCTCCTGTTTTACAACTCTTTATTTTTACAATTTTCTTATTCTCTTTAATCTAGTCAAAACAAGACAATTTTCATTTCAGTTTTATGCACTTGCTATGAATACATTAAAACATGAGAGAAAAGAAAAAAAAAATGCTATGTGAATGATAGGATTAATTAGAAATGTAAAGGGAGCGTGTGTGTGTTTCTATGTGCGGTTAACAGATTTTTGCATCTGTTGCAGCATGAAAAACTTTTTTATTTTTGTGGGTAAAGAAGAAAGCTAATTATGTAAGTTTTTCATCATGTCAGACATTCACAAATGACACTTGATATTACCCAGAGCGAAATAAACAAAACATATACATAGAGAAAAGTAAAATGCATTTTTAGTAGCACTGTGAATTGAGGTACACAGTGAAGAAGATTAAAAATAAATGAGTGAAAAAGAGGCGAGAGAATTTTTTTAATCTTTTTTATGCTGAGAGTGCAAAGCGATTTATGACTCCATGGAAGACCGTTAGCAATTCACAAAAGAAGACTCCTCCCTACACATGCATTTGAGTGCTCCCTCTTTCTATTTCACCGACTAAATTATAGCTTATGCATAACAATATATGTAGGAAAAAAGACTGCCATATGTGCATGTTTAACTGCATGTATACAATAATAAAAAAAAGAGTTTTCTTTTTCGTATTCGCAACGCGTTCGCCATGTGCGATAATTTTTAAAAATAGTATCAAAGCAGAAAATAGAGAACAGGAGCGATAGAAGTGATTTAATTTAATTGCATGTTTTTTTGCATCACGATGCACTTTTACATTACTCATTTATGTACATCACGGTTCATGATACCATTTAATGTGAATATTTACTTCTTTTCATCACAATTGAAAAATACACAATTGTTTACACTTTGTCTGTCTTTTTAAAAGCAAAATTTCATATCAATCTTGATTTATCGCAGAAAGTTGATTAAAAGTTACAAATCAAGTTTAAAAGTCAAGTCATATTGAAATTAGTCAAGTTAATTTGAAAAGTCAAGTAGCTAATAAGTCAAGTCAAGTTGATTTATTTTTATAGTTCGGCACTTGAACGTCTACAGCCAAGTGTCGACGTCGGCAATTGTCAAGTAGTAATTCAAGTTGATTTACTCAAAATTGTCTCTAGTTTATTCAGATAAAATTTAATTTGGTCAAAACTTTAGTAAATTGAAGAATCATTGATTTTCATATTGATTTCCCAAATATGGACGAAATTAAATTTTATCTGAATAAACTAGAGACATTTTTGAGCAAATCAACTTGAATTGCTACTTGACAATTGCCGACGCCGACACTTGGCTGTAGACGTTCAAGTGCCGAACCATATTTATTTTTCAAAAATTTTAAGACAGAATAAAAAATTTTTGCGCACTGGAGTCAATTTGTTTATTTTATTTTTTATGTTCAAAAATTTTTCCTTGTCTTTTTTTAACAATTCTTGATAAATTAAGACAGTGCAATTTGTAATAGAAAAATGCACTTTTATTTGATTTTTCACTGTCAGTTAAAATTTCTAATTTTTAAAAAAATAAAAACACAAAAATTTTCAATGTTTTCTGTTTATGTTATGCTCGTGAAAAAGGGAATCTCGTTTTAACTTGTTTGATAACATCGTTATGTAAACATTCGCATCTTTCCAAACAGATTTCAACTGCTTTTTTACGAGTTTTTATTTCTGCTGCTTTAGATGAAAATAATAAAAAAAGATTTTCTTGCATTTTTTATTCGCGTATGGCAAAATTTTTTTTTGTTTTCTACTTTTTTTACGATTCTTTTTTTACTTTACGATTATTTGCAAAAGTTTATCCTTTCTCTCTTGTTTTTGAACATTTTAAAATTTTTGTAATTAAAATTTCTCGCTTTAAAGAAAAGTCTTTCTTATTCAGATATAAGAAGCTTTTTAAATAAATATCTTGAAGCTTATCTCCTTTTTTAAGCTTTTGAATTTGAGAATTTTCTCTTAATTTTAGCATGAAAGGCATTTGCTGTTTGATTATTTGCATTTAGTATTTGTTTTGTATATTTTTATCTCAATTTTCCTTTTCTCATATTTTTGTTCACAGAAAAAGATTCAAACAATAAGATAGGTAAATGTAGCTAAAGGCATTTGAATGTTCACTTTGATGTCCAGATCAGCCAATGAATCCAATTTGAAATGGAGCAAGGAAAAGATAGAAAAAAAAACTTCTGAATGAATTTTAAATAAAGAGATCAAAAGATAGATTTAGAGCTGTTGCATAATGTGGCTTTTAAGTTAATCTTAGTTCACTATAATGCACTGAAAAGAGCATAAAATGAAACAGCAAACAAATCATAGCAAAATGTTTATTTTCTACTTTTTTATATAAACATAAATTCACAACAACTATGAAAAAAGAAAGAACATTAATTATTTGTTTATTTAAAGAGCAATAAATTGAGAAATTTTCTTATTTTCTCACCGTTGAAGTTCATCATTTACAGTTTATTGAAATAAATGCAATTGTAAATAATCAAGCAAAAGATTATCTCTGCCAATTTTTTCTTGTGTATTATACAATTATGGACACTTAATGGTGATTTATTTATTTAATTTTCATTATTTTAATTGATTTTTACATTTGCAAATTGTCTGTTTTAATAAGTTTCAATGATTTTTCTTATTAATTTGATTTTAAGTTTAGATAGAGCATTAGAATATTGATTTTTATGGATTTAAATATGAAAATAACTTAAAGAATATTCAAAAAAAAGCCAAAAACCAAACAATAGATTTAATCTAATAAACTTCCTAATTAGGTTAATAGAATTGTCACATATTTTACTTTAAATTTTGATGAATATTAATTAAAAGTGTAAAATATGAATAAGCTGACATCAAAAGCTGAAAAACAAAAACAATTGATGAATAATTAATTTTAAAAAATAAAAATTTCATAAGTCTTACATTCATATAAGTTTCACAATCAACAACGAAAAAATCGCAACCAGTAAAAAACACAGAATTTTGAGCGTTTGTCAATAAAATTCCAACAGATTTCTTGACACTTTCATTTTTTAAATTATACCATTTTGAGTCAATGATGCTATAAAAAATTCTGCTGCTTGAGTCATAAACTTTTTGACCATGATAATATGGTAAAAATGTATGAAGTGAAATGAAAGCAAAAGAAACTAAACCACTAACTTTTGCTACAACATCACCAACAGTCATGTCAGCACAAAAAAGTGCAATGATTACAGAACTGTTTACAAATGAGTACAAAAATATCGATGAATAAATTTCTTGAGTCTTTTCTGATAATTCAAAAAGATTAATATGTCGGTCAATAAGAATTTTCAGACTTTTCATATTCAAATTTGATTTACTCAATTCACTTTTGAAATCACGAGAGAGATTATCGAAATTCATTGATAACATTGTTGCAATTGTCACAAACAACATGTCATTTAATGCTTGAACTGTTAGTAATATAATGGTATTCCATGATGTGCAAATTGTATGAAGAATTATAGAAAAAATTCCAGTTGGTTTAATTATAAAAATACTGTCGTATTTTTCTTCATGATTGAAAAATATAGCTAAAGCCGCAATAATCATGACCACTGCAGTTACTTTCAATATTGTTCGATAAACTTTCCAAAAAGATGAAAATTTTTGATAATATTTCACTGTTTGATGTCGATCTTGATCAGATTTTGTCTTTGGAAAAATTTGTCTTAAATTATTGAAAATTTGAAGAAGTTTATCCTTTTGATAGACAACAGTAAGAAGTTTGAATAAAACTGTTGAAAAATAGCTTGTATTTAGCAGAAATAAAAATGAATCTTTGAAATTGACTGCTACAAATATTGGAAATATATTCATAATTAGTACACCGATCAAATTCGTAACAATATTAAAAAAATGAATTTTTCTTAAAAAATTCTTAATTTTTTTTCTTAATGCTAAATTTTGTCGCAATTTTTCATTTTCACTTAAATTTATTCCAATATTTTTGAGTAAACTTAAAGGAACATTTAAAAAATCATCAGCAGACATTTTAATTTTTGACATGAATTTCAAAACTAAACTTTTTACTTGAAACTATAAATTGAAAGTGTGTGAAAGCAAAACTCAAAACTTTTTTTTTTATTTGAAGAATTAAAAATTTTCTCATACGCTTTGTTTTATTTTAATTATTAATAAAGTAAAATAAATATTATAATTAAAAAATATAAATGAATGACGTACTTTGTACGATATTTGCGATGATATTTTTAAATTTATTTCATTCTTATTGAATTATGTGAATAAGTAGAAGTATACGACATATTTTTGAGTCTTAATTTATTAAATAAATAATTTTTTAATTTCTCCATTTAAACCAAATTTTGGTTCAAAATCTAGATTTGATTAAAATAAAGAAAAATTTAATCAATTTTAGATCGCACTTGCACGTCGACAGTGAAGTGTCGACATCGGCAATTGTCAAGTAGCAATTCAAGTTGATTTGCTCAAAAATGTCTCTAGTTTATTCAGATGAAATTTAATTTCGTCCATATTTGGGAAATCAATATGAAAATCAATGATTCTTCAATTTACTTAAATTTTGACCAAATTAAATTTTATCTGAATAAACTAGAGACATTATTGAGTAAATCAACTTGAATTACTACTTGACAATTGCCGACGTCGACACTTGACTGTCGACATGCAAGTGCCGAACCATAATCTAAAATAATTCTGACACGTGTATGCATGCAAATATGTTTAAAATTCCAAATTTATGTCTGTAGGCAGAATCATCTTCATTGCCACATGTTTTTATTTCTCATATAATTGCAAAAGTAATGAAATGAACGAATAAGAAGTCATTAAAACCTATTTAAAAAAATTAATTAAAACTTTTATGAATATTTTTAAATAATTTCTTACCTTTCTGTATGTTGGACGATAAATGATGACAAATTCACTTCCAGTTAAATATTTGGCATTTCGTGAACTTTGTGTCATTAAAATCAAAGCTTTTTTAACTTCATTATTTTTTATGTTATACCAATTTGATTCTTCAATTGCATGAAGAACAATTTGACTTGAATCATAAAGCAATTGTCCATAATAATAAGGAAAGTAATAATGAATAAAAGAGAATAAAAAGTTGACAATAAATGCAATAAAGTCAACGCCTTTCATAAATAGCAATTGAGCAGTAGTACAAGAAATAACAAGTGAACTTTGAATGAATTCAAGAAGTAAAATCATTGAAAAAAGTTTTCTTAATCGATTTGAAATGTCAATAAGTTTATTATGTTGCACTATTAAAACTTTGAATTCTTTTAATGTCAAATTTGGATCATTCAATGCAGCTTTGATGTCAACTTTAAGAATTTCAAATTGAATTTTTAAATTAGAAACGAAAAGGCCAATAATTAAATTGCTTGCAATTTGTGGTATTACGCAACCGAGTGTGATCCAAAACAAGCATGAAGAAAAAACTGCAAATACATAAGGATTTCTTCGATCCAGAAATTCTGGTAGCCATGTGTCTTCATTCACTTTAATTCCATCTTCAATCATTTTTGAAATCGTTGAAAGTGAAAATACAAACATTAAAACTGAAGTTATTGCAATGTAAAATTTGACAAATTTCACAAGACTTTTATGATAAATTTTAATTTGATATTTTTCTTGATCTTTTTGTGTTTTTGGAAATAATTCTTTAAGCATATCGACAATTTTGTTAATTTCTTTCTTGTTGGTCATAAAAAATATTGCTTGATATGCAGAAACAGGCAATGGAATGATGCTGAACATTGCTTTGATAATTTCTTCAAATCCTTGTACAATAATCATTGGTAATTGAATTGCACGATTTGTACTAAACATAATAAGACAAAATACTCCATAATATCCATAAATAGTTATTAAATTTCTTTTAATTTTTGCTTTAATACTTTTGGGTTTCTCATTATCAAAATCAATTCCGACAACTTTAAAAAAATTAGATGTTGGCTTATAAAAATCGTCAAATTTTAAATCACCAGATTTTTCCATCTTTTCAAATGCTTTGCTGAAATAAAACTAAAAAACTTTTGAGACAGAATTAATGCTTTGACTTTTGATTATTTATGAATAAAAATTATTTATTAAAAACAATTATGAAACCAATTAAGTGATTATAATAGTTTGAAATTAATGACTTTTATTGAAATTTTTGTAGGCAGCCAATTAAAATTGTAACCATTGCTTTAATAGTTTTACGAGAAAATTACAAAGTATGAGTAAGCTCTCAATGAATGTGAAAATTCTAATTGAATTATTTAAAGCGGATTTTAAAGTATTCATACGAAAATTGCTTTCTATAAATGTTAAATGTCAAGTAATTAGAAATTTTTTAAACTGAAAAGAATTTACAGAAAATTCAGTAGAAAATTCTTGAGGTTATTTTAGAATTTGATCAAAAAAAGTCATTTGAATGTCCTTTGAAAGTGCATTTTTTAAAGTCAATTTACATGCATAGTTAAGTCATTATGTGTTTACCAGTCGAGTAAGCATGCAAGTGTCAAACCTTAAAAAAAATGTAATTAATATTTTTGTAATTGAAAATTTCTTAGATTGAATTTTCATAATTTTCTTATTAAGCTGTTGACTAAAAATAGAATACAAAAATAATGACCGTAAAAAGTAACGTGAAAATTCTCACGCTTTTAAAGTTTTTTTAAATAAAAATATTTTTTTTTAGATTTGTTGGAAAAATATTGCGTAATTATAACACAAAAATGTTTACTTCATCTGCATTTTCCTAGAAATTTATGATAAGAGCAAATGATGTTGATATTTACAAAAATCTTCCCATGAATTCAGCAACAACATTTAAAGATTATTCCGAATTTATGAAAACAAATTTTAATGAGCAAAAAGCGACAAAAATGAAAATTATGAGAATTTTAAAACTTAAATTTGAATAATTTTTTAAGAAATTTAAAACTCGTGCTTTAAAATCGATAAAATCAATTTAAAAAAGTTTTAAAATAGTCTCACAAAAATTCTTTTCTTTTTATTAATTTCTAAATTTAAAACTTTTTGACTTTATTATTTTTTAATGAAATCAATTTAAAAAATCAAAATGTGAGAATATTTT
The DNA here is from genome assembly GCA_018290095.1 of Polypedilum vanderplanki. Lineage (NCBI taxonomy): Eukaryota > Metazoa > Arthropoda > Insecta > Diptera > Chironomidae > Polypedilum > Polypedilum vanderplanki. The sequence continues at coordinate 3,042,393 of CM031379.1, read as the reverse complement.
TAAAATTTCTTTGAAATTGATGAAACAATGGATGAAAGTTTCTGCCAAGGTCCGATGACTCAAGAGCATTTTTTGCGCCTAGATCAATTATATAAGTGATTACTGAATCTTAGAATCGTCTTAAAAACAAAATTTCAAAATTTGAAAATAACTGTCGTGTCAAATTCAAATTAAGCATAGTTATTGCTACAACATATGTTGCGTGTGACAAAAAATGTTGCGCAACAAAAAATGTTTTTTTTTACAAATTTTTATCATGGAAATTTAAGTTCGTAATTTTTTAATTATTGAAATCAGTGACAGCTTTCTAATTGTACTTTTTCCCAATAACACATTAGCACAAATCAAATGCAAAAATCCATAAGTCACTAGTTATTGTAGTTTTCGAGATTTCAAAGCAGCCGATTAAAGTTAAATTTTAAATCCATTTTGCATACAAACATTTTTATAGCAAATAAAAAGTTCAGTTTAAAACCTAAATTTTCACATTTTATTCCATCTCAAAAATATATTTAAAAAACATCTGAAATTCACAGATGTCAAGTTGTTCCATGAAAATTTTTTGAACACATAATTTTTTTTATTTAAATTTTATGAAAAATGAAGATTGCTCAGTGGCCAAAGAAAGTAAAATTTTTATTCACTTATAAAGATGCATCAGTAAAGCAAAATATGAATAAGCAGACATTAAAACCTGTGAAAAAAATTAAAAATGAATTTATCAATTTTTAAATGAACTTCAAATTTCTTACTTTTGTAAAAGTTTCTCTTTGAATTGTCACCCATTTTTCACCAGTTAGATATTCAGATTTTCTCAATCGTAAGATCAAAATAATCAAAGATTTCTTAATTTTTTTGTTCTTTATGTTATACCAATTTGACTCTAAAATTCCATTTTCTAAATTTTCACTTGAGTCAATTAATTTTTGTCCATAATGATATTGCAAGTACATCGTTGGTATTCCAAAAATTATATTGATAATGTAAGAAATTTGCTTCTCATCAGTTGATATAAAAATCATTGCACAATAGAAACTGAATGTAAAAGATCCTTGCACAAAAATGATGAAAAGTAAAATTGAAAAATGTTCTCTGACATTTCTTGAAATTTCAAATAATTCATTGTGTCGATCAACAATCAATTTTAAATCTTTCAATTGAATTTTTGAATTATTTAGAGCAACTTTCAAGTCATTTTTAAGAATTTCAAAATTAATGACTAAAATTGTCGTGAAAGTTACAATCATGAGATTATTTGAACAAAGTGGAATCAAACAATTCACAGTTATTGAAATTGTCCAAATGAATTCAAAAATTTTATAGCAAAAATTCTCTCGATTGATTGATTTTGGTAGCCAAATTCTTAATGCAACTGTGTCATCATTTTGTAAAATTCCTTTGATTAAAAACAGCACATAAATAACAATTAAAAATGAATTGAATCGAATGTAGAATTTTCCAAAAATATTCACAGTGCTGTTGTAATAATTTTGCAGTTTTTTTTTGTCTTCACTCATTTTGTACTTTGGGAAAATTTTCCGAAATTGATTCAAAATTTTTATAATTTGATTTTTACGTTTGGTGTACAAAAAAATGATTGTAAAAGCGAGTGGAGTCGAAACTGATCGACCGACAAATTCTATGATATCATCCAAACTAATTTTAGGTTGAATTATGATGAGAATGATTTGTAATATTAAAAATATAACCAAACTTATCAATGATGTTGTAATGTAACACAATTTTAAAAATTTCTTGATTTTATCCCATTTTGTTAAATTTTTCAATTTTTCCGATTCAAAATCAATGCAAAAAATTTTAAAAATTTTATGAACAGGATTGAAAAAATCATCGAAATTTAGCTTTTCTGGAATTTTATTTTCCATGGCTTATCTCTTTGACACACAAATCGGGACTAAAATAAAAGTTTTAAAAATGCTTCACACAATCAAAGTGTGTAATTTAAAAGTTTTGTTTGTAATTTTTTTAAGAGTTTTAAACTTTTACAAAAACTAATTCAATTTTGAATTGAAAATTATGAATTTTTTATAAATAAGCAGAAAGAAGAGCAAATTCAGAAAAAAATTGTGAGAAGAATCGAATTAAGATTTAAAGTGTCATGCCAGGCGCATTCACGAATAAAAAATAGCAACAAATAGCAAGGAAAAACTACAGAAAACCATAAATAGCTACAAAAAACTACGAATAGTTAAGAAATAGCTGACAATAGCTATGAGATAGCGAAAAAACACTCGAAAAAGTACAAATAGCTAGAAAATACTAGAGAAAACTGAGAAAAACCATTGATAGCTAACTCGTGAATACCCCACCCCTGGGTATCATGAAATTAATGCCTTTTTGTAAAATAAGAAAAAAATATCTTTTGGCTATAATTAATGTTTGATTCATTTCACTCAAATTTCTTAGAAAATTCTCATGTCTATTTCTGAAATTCAAACATTTGCATTGTGATTGAATTTCATTTGATAACAAAAAAAACACTAATGTAAAATTATATAAATAACCTTATGTAAGTGATTTTTTTGCAAAAGAATGTAATTCAATCTGAAGTTAATTTTTTAATTGAGACATTATAAGAACTAAAATAATTATCAAAGCTGGAATAGAAATAATATTTATAGCAAAAGACTTTTATTCATTTAAAGAGCTTTTTCAAATTCTCAAAAGTTTACTTGAAATTTGAATTTAATAGCTTAGTCTTGTACTTGATAGAATTCTTTAGAAAATGATTATCTATTGCTAAGGTACAAATTTCTAAGACGCTTAATAAATTTGATACTTTAATTTTTTACTGTTAAAAATAAAATGAACAAATTTCTTAGAAAAAAAAAAATTGAAATTTTCTTCACCATCATAGACACTTTGCTGACACAATTTGCAATCAATTATGTATTTAGCGATAAACCATTTACTTTACATTCTTTGACCCGCATAGAAAAAAAGAAAAAAAACTGTCATCATAAATCTTTGTGATAAATAAATACAACGAAAAAAAAGTTCTAAAAATAAGAAAATTTAGAATTCAAAATTAAACAATTCACATAAATAGAAGAAGAAAAATAAAGAGGAAATGAGAACAATCACAAAATTTTCATTCATCGCACGATTAACCGAAATTGATTCTTCCCAAGGAAAAAAAATTTATTCGACTTCATCAAGTTAATCTTAATCTTGACAATAAATCATTGATTAAATATCTCATTAGTAAAGCAAATTTCCATTTCACTTTTGAATGCTCACAATTCAATAACAAAAGAATCAAAATATTTTTTAATCTTGGTAATTGAGCTTCACTTGACTTTAGATTCATTCTATTGTGCTAAAGCTTTAAAATTTTTATTTTTATGTTCACAGCTAAGAAATAAAAGAAAAGAAAACTTTTACCATACACGAAGCAATAAATTTTGTGCTCCTCACATTGCTATTGAGAGAGTAAATAAAGTAAACGCACTGATTCAATTCAATTAAACTGTAAAATTTTCAAGGTAAAGACATTAAAAAATGATGAATTATTATGAATTTTTAAAGATTTTTTTATTTCTTAAAGATTTAAATTTTCTTCAAATAAATCAAAAATTGAAATCTGGTTTCAATTAACTGCTTTTACTTCTTAATTATTCAAGCAAATTTATGACTGATATTGCAAATTTTCTAATGATTTTTACTGAATTTTTAAATTTGAAAAATGTAAACCAAAAAAAATTTTTGTAAACAAAAAAAATTTTTGTAAACAATGAAAAAAAAGTAAACAAATTTTTTTTAAAAATTTTTTTTAAATTGGTTCAAATTTTCAGTTACAAAATGAAATAATTTAGAAACATGAAATAAAATTCAAAACTTTTGAAAAATTTTCATACTTAAAGCAATTTAAATTCTAACTGATTTTTACATAAAATCAAAATTTGTATCTTCACCTTGAAAGATTTCAAAAAAAAAATCCTTCATTGTCCAACTTTTTAATCAAATAAAGTTTCTAAGTAAATTTTCAATAAAAAATTCTAAAACAGTAAATTTCAATTGTCCATACTCATTTTATTGATAATGAAATTAAATTTTCAACTTGTGGCTGTCAATTTTAGCCAAGACACAAACCTTTAACGGGATATTTTTAAAATCACAGCGCATGCGTCAAAATTTCCATTTTCGAACACGGTGGTTAAAGTTGGAAAATGCACATTTGGGAAAGGCGAGGTGCATGCAATCACAGTGTGAACTTCAATGTGAATAACTTTGTCTCTCTCAATTTCCACTCAGCATTCGGCGCGGTCAGTCTAAAATTCGTTCGATCGTGAAAGTACGGGAGGAAAAAGGAAAAGAAATATTTTTTTGTGTGTGGTGAATGAAGTGAGTTAAACAAAATTTTCCTCCTTATTTAAATGAGTTTTGTGAACTTCCTCATTTGTAATATAAATCAAATGATGTAAAATTGATGGAAGAATTTGTGGAATTAAGAAAAAATCTTTTTTTTTTGTGAATAACAAATTGAAATGAATTAAAGAATTGAGAATGAAAAATGAAGACATTTATTTTAGCGATTGTGTTGTCATTGAATAATGAAATTTCAAAATATTTGAGTGAAATGTAAATTTTGAGACAAAAACAAAATAAAATTAAACCTAGATGGAATAAATGTTATCTCGTAATTTCCAACAATGAAGAAAAATATCAAAAACAAGCTGAAGAGAGAGAAAAAAGTTTCTCGTGAATAAATAACAAAAAAAAGTTTCAGACTCGATCAATAAAATTTAAATTTATGGAATTGAAGAAATTTTTTGCCATAGGTCAAAATTAAATAAGGGAAAAATGCCAAATAGAAAATTAACTTCTAATTACTAATACGTATTAGAATGTTGTCAACACATCAGTTTTAGGCTTTGTAATTTTCACACATTTACACATGCTTGTGTGTCGCCTAAAGTGACGTTAATCTTCTTATTTATTAGTGATGGTAATGAAAAAGTTTTCTTAGACTTTAATAGTGACAATTTTATTTATATTCGTGACATAATTGCTTCATGTTGGTAAAATTTATGACTTTTCAATAAATCTATTTGTCTATGGTGAATTACTATGTTAGTTTTAGGATAAAACATTTTTTATTTCTATTAAATATGAATTTTGCCTCAAACTTCTTAACTACATTTTAATTTATCAACAGTCAAAATTTACTAGCAGGCAATCAGAAAAATAACCAATACTTGTCATTAATCTCTACTTTGAACAGATTTGCCCACGAGACTGAAAAGAAGATCAAATTTTGTCAACCATAATACTCAAAAAATATTAAAACTCTAAACTGTTTATGAAGTCTTAGTCAATTAATTTTTTTTGTTAAATTGTCCGGAGCAAAGCTTGTCATTTCATTGTTTAAGGTTTAGTAGGTTTGATTAATTTTAAACGTGTTGCAAAAATTTATTAAATTTTTAAAGAAAGATTGCTAGTGTGAAAAGTTTTTATAAATCCCAATACTGAATGAGAAGCTTTACTAATGTGATTAATATTGTTAAACAAGAAAATTAGCTTGGTAAAATTTCCAGGAAATCAATGACTGAAAAATCATTAAAATTTTAAAAATTGCAAATTTTTCACAGAGCTTTTAGAAATTTGTGATTGTTAGTAATAGAAAGCTTTTTGTGACTCACGGAAAAAAAAATTAACAAAAGAAATTTTTTGAAAATTTCTAAAGAAATGACAAGAAAACCTGCAAAATGAAGTTTAATTTTATTTTCTATTCCTTCCTTTTGTCTGGCCTGAAATGTTTTCTTATCAAGTTCAAATTATATTTAATGTTTTATGAAAATTCATTTCTTATTATGCAATTGTTTTCATAAGACTTCTGTAAAAGCCAAATTAAAATCTTCATATTTAATGAAAAAAAAAATCAATTTCATAAGCAAGTCTTATTGATATTTGCAAGCAAAAAGGCAACAAATCTGTTGACATAGGAAAAGAATTTTTTTATTAAACCTTTTTTTTTCTTTACATTCATTTGAAAGATAGACAATAAGAAAGAGATTTTTATTTAAGTAAGAAGAGAAAAGTTCATAAATCCAACCATCTGAAGTAAATAATAAATAATAATAAAATTGAGAAATAAAAAAGGAAGCAAAAGCAAAAGATCATACATGAATTCAACTACATAAATAATAAACATTTTTCTTTTTATGTTCTTATGAGACATAAAATTTTGTAATTTATTTATTTTCGGCTCAATTTCACCTTCAAAGAAAGAAAATCTTTTATTATATTTTAGATAAAACTGATTTGCTGACTTGTGGAACAAAAGAGGATTAACAGTGATTTAAAATTAATAATGCATAAAGAAAAAAATCTTCTAATCGAAGAATAAGACAAAATTTGTGTGTGTGTGTTTCATTAATGCTCCAAAACAGAATTATGTGATTTATTTTAATAATGCTTAAGCTATAAGAGAGTAAATCCCTTAAAAGAACAACAAGAAGAAAAAAGACGTGCCATGAGTGAATGAGTGAAGACTAAGGTGTATCTAGAAAGAAAGAAATTATGTGAGAAAAACGACATTGTCGTAAAACAACCTCGTAAAGTACCCCCATCACCATAATTTTTTTTTCTTCTCTGCCACTCTCAAATAAACTCAACAAAAAAAGAAAGAAAGCTTAATACTTCGTGCATGTCGATGATGAGAAAGAAATTTCGACTGTGAAAAAATAAAAAAAGAGAAATTTTTTCTGCTTTTTTAGAAACTCATAAAAATGCTAATGCCGACATAGGAAAATTTTTTTTTGTTTGATAAATCAATAGAGAAACATGTGCATGGCATAAAAAAAGTGTAGAAAAAAATAAAAGTTCACGGAAGTAAAAAGTAAGGAAAAAGTGAAAATGTTGCTCATAGCTTTGCTCATAACTCTATTGACACCGACAATATCATCGGGTGGTGATGATTCATCATCAAATGATCAATCACAAATACCATCAAGAATTGTGCATACAAAATATGGAGCAGTTTCAGGCACAATTGTGCAATTAGAAAGTTTAAATCGCAATCTCGGTCCTGTCGAGGTGTTCAAAGGTATTCCATATGCTTCACCGCCCATTGGATCATTGAGATTTATGCCGCCAGTCACTGGAGCATTATGGCCGGGTGTCAAAAAGGCTGACAGGTAAATTTCATTTTTTAAGCTTACTCAAGCGTATTCAGCGAGGAATTTTTTGGAGTTTGTTCATTTTTCCGCAATTTATAAGCGTATAGATTTCGATGCAAATGCATTGTGTTAGTATAATAAATCCCTATGCTTTTCTAAAGCAATGTTTGCATTTAATGTCAACATATTGGTTGTTTACTTACTTCTATAACAAAAACATTTTCATCATGGATTGGACATTCAAACAGAAAGTTGGAAATAATAATATAAATGCGATATTATTTAATTAAAACTATACCTTTAGTCAATGATTTATTTAATTTTATATTTTAGATTTAGCAATTTTTTGATTGCTTGATAAAATCAAGTTGACAAATTAGTTAACTTGACTTGATTTTTCAAGTTGATTTGTTCTTAACTTGACTTGAATTCAACTTGATTTAAATTATTTTTATCAACTTGATTTGATTTAAACTAACTTGATCTTATCAAAAATAAAATGTCAAGAATTTTAAAGTAAATAATTTGTGTACAGTTTTCAGATAATGGTTGACAAAACTGTTTTGAACTCATAATTATAACAATATTTTCCAATATTTAATTTCTTTATAGAAAGCTCTTAAAAAATAAACCACAACAAAATCAACTTGTCTTACTTTTATAAGATAGTAAGTTTTCTACTTTAGTAGTTTAGGTTGAAAAATATGAAAAATTTTGAAAATTTTAAGAAAACTTTATAAATAATAAAAATGTCCAAGCCTTGAATTTTTATTAAATCTCATCAGAATCGTGTCATGTTCATTACAGAAATTGCGTGTGTACGAATATAAAAGGCTCAACGAATTTCGTAGAATAAAAAAAGCTTTTCATTTACCGCTGAAGAGCTTTGGTCGTCAACAAATATAAATTACATGATTGTGGCATGTGTGCATTTACAGATATGAGAAATTTTTGCCAATGGGAATCTTTTCTGGTATCAGAAAAAATAAAACTTTTTTCATTTTTTGCCACTTTTTTTCTCTTTCATAGAAAAGCAAAATTGATCTCCCAATAGAGAAAATTTATCAATAACTGAATGGTGAGACGCACACAAATACATTCGCTATAGCATGCTCTTTTTTTATGATAGAGAAAAATTTATGCCAATAATGTTGAGATAAAAAATCGTTTTATATTCTCATCTTCCTATCGCACTTCGTCTGTTGAACTTTTTCATTTTTTTTTATCTTTGCTTTATCCTATAAAATATTTTACATATTATGCACTATAATAAAATAAAATGCTTTTAAAACACTATCAGGAAAAAGTTTTAAACTGCTTGCAATTTATTGCAATTATATGCGGAAAATACTTGAGAATCTTGAGTACTATTAGTTGTACAAGTACAATTTTTTAAGTGACTTTTAAGTGGGAATTATTTTGAAGAATAAACTAGGCTATTTTTAAATATTATTAATTGCATATTTAATAAATCGGAATAGCAGAATAAATATGGTTGTAAAAAGGAAAAATTCAATGATTCTTTGTCAAATTATTAAAATTTTTATTGGTAATTTTTTGTGTACTAAAATTTAACGGAAATTTCAGTACTAAATTTGAATTTTTAGTACAAAAGAAAACTTTTAGAAAAATTTTGAATAAAAAATAAACCTTAAGCACTTAACAACAACAATTTTCATTCATATTTCAAAATCGCAATTTAAAAATCATTCCTATTATTCACATTTTACCTCCATTCAATGGATTATGATTGCAAAAAGCAAACGAGTGAAAAAATATGAAAAGAAGAAAAAAATTGTATGCTTGAATACATAAAGAATGAGATTTAACCTCCTCATATATTCATATCACGATAAAAGATTTTTTTTTTCAATTTTAAATTAACCTCTGGCTGAGCAATCATGCAAAATTTATTCACAATATGATGAAATAAAAATTGTTGAGCTTATCGCAAGTCATAGAAAAAAAAAATACTTTTTTTTGTTTTATTTATGATGTCTACTGTTCTTATTATTATTTCATAATCTTTTATTGTCGTCTGAAGAGTAATTCAAAAAATAAAACTTGCTGACATCAACTTAATCTACTTTTATAGAGAAAAATATGAAAAATATATTTTGTTGTATCTTTTTGAAAGGATCGTAATTGAACCATCGCTCACTAGTGGGGAATGGATGTCAAAAATAACAAAACTTTCACTCACTCATGGCATGAAAATTGATCGAATTTCTCGTGTATCTCAAATAACACAAAAATTTATCACTGTAGTGGTTTTAAGTCAATGTCTGATGTTCATTTTTCCCATCTCGAAAAAAAAGAAAAAAAAAATCTCGTCAAAATTTATTGACGAAGGATCGATTGGTAAGAAATCTGAGAAAAATGATGCATTTGATAAAGGATAGAAGTCGATTCATTTCATTTCCCTTTCTCATACATTTCTCATTTCCCCATCACTATCATGTGATGTTGAAGAAGAAGAAGAGTGAAAATCCCTTTTTTATACAAACGATAAATATATGTACGTCACATGCTGTAGCAATTTTTTTCCTTCTCTCTGTTGAGATGATAACAAAATATTGATTGCGAAATAAAGCGCAAGCTGTAACACTCGATATATCTTTCTATGTACTGAGAAATTCACATATATATAAAAAAATTTTAATGGAACTCAAATATCAAATTTCAATGGAGAGCATCATCATCATTGCTTTATGGCTCAATTATGAATTGATTTTTATGCTCTCGTTCGGTTTTTTTTTCTTCTTCTTTATTATTATAATAAGTTAAGGTAACATGATGATGACAAAAAAAGCGATCGAATTTTTAAATTGTTTGTATTATTAAGAAATTGCTATGACAATAAGAAAGGATTTCTCTTTGAAAATTGAGCGCTGAAAATCTCTTTTGATGAGTACCAAAAATTCGATGCTAATTTCCTTAAAAAGGAAATTTTTTGATCTTTATTTTTGACACTTTTAAATACACGTGTTAATTTTTTTTATCATGAAACCTTGAAAATTTTTAACAAAGTGAAAAGATTAAAAATTTTAATGAATTCTTAGTATTTTAAAAGAGTTTCTGATTTATTGAGATTTTTAAAATAATTTCCTTTATTGAAATTTCTTTGCTTTATTTTCTTGCTAATTCATGAAGAACTTTTTGTTAAAAATTGAAGTGTTTTTGCTATCAAGTTTGAATTTTTTCCGTTAAATTTTGGTAAACAATTAAAAATTTTCAGATTAAAATGTATTTCATATTTTCTAGTTAAAATATTTTTTTTCTCTAAGTCTTACTTTATGAATTGAGTGCTTCTAGATAAAAAACATTGAACTTCTTATTCAATTTTTATTTAAATTTAAGTTTTTATTTTGTTGTTCTCATTTTTTTGTTTTTATTTACAATTTTCAAAATTTCCGTTATAAATAAGGCTTGAGAACACATTTTTTATATTTATTGAAAATTTATTAATTTTTAAAGAAAAATCTTCATTTAATTGTCAATAATTTGATAAATTTAAATAAAAAACTTCAGCTTCTTTTAATAAAAATCAAAATTTTCACCTTGAAAGATTTCATAAGAATCATTTGACTGCAACTTAAGGAAAAAGATTTATGAACTCAACATTTCGTGATTCATGAGAAAATGCAATTTCTTTCCTTTTTGTAAAACACATACATGTTATGTGATGTGTTACTGAATGAAAACACTCTAAGTCAACATGAAAGATGAAGAAGGTTTTTTTCACCAACTTATCCCTTTTTATTCTTATATACTATTGAAGCCAATTCAAACTCAATTTAAAGAATGCTTTTTCTCTCACTCTTTTTATTCTCAATCCATCTTATTCTTCTTGTCATCTTTCATAATACATCATATAAATATAATACATGAAGTTTTATCCCAATGCATAGCCTCAAAAAATCAATAAGAGCAAAGTGCAAAAAAAGCATTTCATTTAAAGTGTTCTCATTCTTTTTTATATTTTTTACTTCTCGACCTCATTTAAAGATACTTTGTTACATTTTCTTTAACAAAGCTTGAAAAATGAGATAAGAAATGTCTGTTTTGTGTCGTTTAAATGACTGACTGGGTTCAATGGTTCTTTTCTAGATTCATTTTTCTCTCTCTTGCTTTCTTTTTTCACACAATCCTTCTTATTTCCTCCTACACAATTACTACTGCTGTTGATGCTGCTTAAGGATGATTATTATTTCTTCTGTTGTTTTCAAGTAAACAAAATGAGACTGAGTAGCATTCAAACAACAACACAAAAGAAAAGTAAAAAGGTTTAAATTGCAACTTGAAAAAAGGAGAAAAATTTTCAATTCAACCGTTAAGATTGAAGTTGAATCACATTGAGATAGACACAGACACATTTTATGAATATTAATTCAAAGTCAAGATTGGCTTTTCACTCAACTATTCTTATAATAAAGCAAAAGATTTCACACTCATTCAATGAATTAATTTTTTATTCAGATCAAGTATTTTTATTGAAAGAAATTTTTCTTCATCTTTTTAAGTTGCTTAGTGACCTAAAACTTGAGATGAATTCAAATTTATAATGAAACGAACTGTGAAAGTGTGAAAAAGATTATTTTGGTAAAATTATAAGTAGACCCTGTCTAAATTTTTATTACATCCGATTTAGTCCAATGCTTTTGCTCTTTTTCTTTTAGAATAAATTTTTAGAACAAGATAAAAGAAAATGATGAAAGATGCAAGGGAAAGAAATTGTAAAAGAGTAATGGTGTAGTTCATATCACAGATTGGTTTAACGTCCATATCTCAATAAAAAATTCTTACAGAACTTTCCAAAAGTTCTTTGTATTCACGCAACATGTCACAAGCGACAAAATGTTGCAAGCAAACATAACACCACCAACGGCGAAAATTGAACTAAAATTTTCCTTATTTAACCACAAAAATTACCATAACTTTTGAACGGTATGTACAATTTTCACCAAAATCTAATCAGTTCTTCGTTTTGAAATGCTGAATTAGATCAAATAGTTAGAAAAGTGAAAAAAAAAACATTTTTAGTCGACATCTAACTGTGTTAAAAATTAAATTATTTCTTTTCAAAATCATCACAAAAATTCAAAAAAAATATTTTTTTTTGTTTACATTGTAAAAATCAATTTTATTAAAGTTCATTTATTTAATTTATCTAAAAATAAAAGCAATTAACCTAAAATAAATAAAAACTTTTCTAAATATTTCTATCAATAAAAGTTTTTTCACCTTGAACAAAAAAGTTCTTTGAAATAAAGTTTTAAGAAACTTCAATTGCGCAACAAATTCCACTCATTAAAATTGATGTGAAACTCATTAAACCATGAAAAAAGGAAAAAAGTTAAAGAAATTTTTAATGATTAAACTTCTAAGAATTTTTCCATCATGAAATCACAGAGAGGCCTAATCCATTTCTTTAATCTTTTTTACAAGTATCCCTTTTCCTCTATTTGGCGAGAGAAAAAAAAGTTTCACATATTACAAGGAAAGAAAAACGTAAAGACCAACAAACTTTTATTTTCCTTCCTTTTCTTCTTCTTGTGTTTGTTTTGAGCTTTTTTTGTTTCTCGTCTGCCTAATCTTTTCTTTTTTCTATTTTTGTGAGTGCCTTCACTTATTTATCTTTTATTTTTGATAACTATACTCTCTCCATCATCGTCATCATCATTTCTCGTGTATCTTTTCCTTCCTCTCTTCCTTTTAGCCTTCTCCTCATGTTTGCCTCTTTCTGTAAGCAGCCTTGAGGCATTTGAGCGTGAAAAGAGAGAATGAAGCTTCATCCTTCTATTTTTTTCTCATTTCATTTCTCTCTCATGAATGCCTTTAAGCACAACATGCTATAAACTCACTAAGAGGATATAGACGATGAGAAAAAGAAGAAGAATCAGTAATAACAATAATACAAGGGTAGACGATGAGCGGAAAATCAAGAATTAAGATGGAATTAAATTCCTCTTTTTTGTGGTATGCAACTAGGAAATTTCTCACACTTTTAATTTCCTTGTAAATTATACAAATTTTTGATTGAACATTTTTTTTTTATAAAAGTTTTTGTGAATTTAACGGTTTTTGAAGATTTAAAATTTTGAACTTGATTTTTTTTATCTTAAAAAATTTAAAATCAAATTTAATAAAAGTTTGTATTCTTTAAAGAAATTTTAATTTAACGATTTTTTGATATTTAATCTTGAAAATTTCTGTTTTGAACTTGATTTTTAAATATCTTTTTTTTGTTCTTAAATTTGATCTGAAATTAAAAATTTTGATGTTTAAGACTTTTAAATTAAATTATATTGAATTAATGTTAAATTCAGTTGAACTTGAGTATCATTGAGTGTTCTAAGGAATATTTTAATTAAGATAAGACTCAGTAATTATAAAAATCCAATTCAGGAAAAAACATTCAGTAAGACGTCGAAAAAACTTGAAGAAATATGAATCATTCAATTGATTTTCTAATTCTTAAAAAAATATCAAGACTGAAAAATGTTGAACATTTACACTTCCTATAATTTCGAGTGTCTTTCACTTGAAAAATATTTTTTTTTGCTAGAACTAATTTCTCGTTAAGTAAGCCAGAGAAGCGTAAAAAAGCATTAATCATGAGACCACAAAATACAGCAGTAGCAAACTATTAATTGATTTTTCCATTTTCTGAAGATGCTCATCATGCTGTTCTTAGCTCAAATATTGAATTTTTATTAAATTTTGTGAGAATTGTTTTCATAGCAAGTCTACATAGCATAAAATAGAACCAAGGGAGGAAAAGAATTACTAGGAAAATTGAAAATATTTTATGGTTTTTTAGTGCACTTAAATTCTGTACGAAATTCAATTAAATTGTAAATAATCGATAGAAGAAGTGAAGGGCGTGGACATAAAAGTATTCACAGTTATTGCAAACTCGTCGTTATCTGAAGTGAAAGAGAAACCTCAACAATGGTTTTTCTCCAATATTGTTCCAAGTTTTTCCATAGTTAAAATGGAAAAATCCCAAAAAACTGCTACATTCATTTTTCTTCTAATTGATGACCACTTTCTACTGCTTTCCTGTATTCTGTCGAGTATGTGGGTGTGTGCACAATAGCAGAAAATTATTAAAATTGCTAGAAGTGGTGATAAATTTTTTTTACATATAAACGGACTTTTGCCTTGCATTGCATTTACTGTCGTTTGTGTAATCTTGCTTCTCTCCATTTTCAAGTAGTTTGAGGATTATAAACTAATAACTGTGATAATTTTTCATCCGTTTATTACAAAAACCAACTACAAGAATAAATTTATAATGCTTATGCAATTACAGCTGTTGTCATTGTTGTTATTAATGATAGAAAAGCTGCGGTTCATTGGAAACTGAGAAAAAGTTTTTTCAACAGGCATCAAACTTTTGAGATTTTTTTCTAAAATTTATAAGTTTTGAAAAATAAATTTCAAGTGTAACAAAAATGTGTGCTTCGGCACTTGCACGTCGACAGTCAAGTGTCGACGTTGACAATTGTCAAGTTATAATTCAAGTTGATTCACTCAAAATATTTCTAATTCATTCAGATGAAATTTAATATGATCCAAATTTGGCAAAATTATGTGTAAATCAATGATTCTTCAATTTACTAAAGTTTCGATCAAATTAAATTTTCTTCTGAATGAATTAGAGACATTTTTGAGTAAATCAACTTGAATTGCTACTTGAAAATTGTCAACGTCGACACTTGACTGTCGACGTTCAAGTGCCGAACCATACAAAAATGGATTACTGTCATAATTGACTTTCATTAAAATTTTCATAGCAATTATGACAAAATTTCTCACATTAGATTATTAAAGTTTCAAAATTATTATAACTGTCATTAGTTTTTATACAACTCAAAAAATTTTGTTTTATAGAACTTATTAATTTAAATTCAAAAGATTTGTCAGTTATAAAAATATTTTTCTCTGTGTACTTTTGCATTAGTGACTGTCATGAAAAATCTAATTTAAAACTTTATACTAAAGTGAAAGTGTTCTCATTTTTCGCGCTTGATCAGATTCTATCAGAGAGTGATATTAAAAGTTTAATAGTTGTTTGCGAATTTCTTTTTATGTTTGAGTAAAAAATTATGAAAAAGTTTTTCATTATTGATGATCACAACTGATTGAATGTCAAAACTTTTACCTCAAAGTAGAGCTTAAACTTTTTAAGTATTGAAATAGAAAATTTGATTAATAAAATCTTTGAAAACGATTAAAATTTATTTTATTAATTTGTTGGAAGCTTTTACTTATGAATGAAAGTTTATTGACATGTTTATCAAAAGCTTCTTTCAAATTGATTATTTTTTAACAAGAACATGAAAGAAAGAGAAATTTTTTTAGTCTAGACTATGAAATCTTTTTCAATAGATTGAAAATTTTTTAAACATAAAAAGAGATTATTTGTAAACAAAATATTTGAACATAATAGAAGCTTTTTATAGAATTTATTTTATGTAAGATAAGAAAAAGGTAAAAAAAATCAGTAATATTAACCGTCAGTGACGTGTTAAAAGCGCATTTTCCCGCAACAGATTAGTTTTGTTTCAAAATTCATTGAAAGTTTAAAAAAAAAACTTATTCCGGCCTTTTTGAAGGTCTGTAAAATTTAAAACATACACTTGGGTCTAAATATCCAAAAACTACTTCTGACATGTTTTCTCGACGTTATTGACATTTTAGATTTTTGGATGAAAAAATTTTTTGGTCCATGTGATGGACAACCACCACATGCATGCCCTTGGGTCAACACCAATCTAAAAACTTTTATTGCCATCTTATTGTACGCTTCAAGACCTTTCCAACGAGTATAAATATGCCTATATTTGAAAATTTTCGATTTTTGGTCCATGTGATGCACCTGTGCGGCACATGCATACACTTAGGATAAAATGTCCAAAAATCATTTTTGACTTGTATTCTCGATGTTTTATGACATTGTAAGACTTTTTGGTGAAAAAAAGTTTTTTTGGTCCATATGGTGGACGTCCACCATATGCATGCCATAGCTCGGCATGGAGAACGAATCTCGCGGAAAGCTTCCGTTACACCGGTCTCATAGTCAGAACCAACAGATTGGTGCAAAAAGTTTGGTAAAAAACCGTTTCTGGAAAGACTAGTTACGAAGACAGACGGACAGACAGACAGACAGACAGACGGCACAAGTGGGCACAATAGCGCCTTTTTTCTAAATATGATGGAAAATGCCCTAAAAATTACATTTTAAGTTAGGTAAGAGAAAACTTTAAAGAAAAATTCAAATTTGATTCTAAGAAAGATTTAAGTATAAAATTTCCAAATAGTTGTCAAAAAGTATTAATCAATAATGGTTTAGTTCAGAGTTGTTATGTACTCAAAAGGTACTAGTACCCAAAAGGTACTGGTACCTCAAAGGTACTGGTACCTAAAATTTTTTTGGTACCAGTACCTTTTGGGTACCAGGTACTCGGTACTTAAAAAAAAATTTTATCGGAAAAATCAGTTCTGTGGTTTTTTCGTTGTTATAATTATGTAACAGCATCGGAAAAATATTTTTTTGATTTTTTTCAAAAATTTCGATTTTTCCGGGACAAAAAACTGTATTTTATCTGCTTTTTTCCTTATTTTTTGTGTTCAAAAATTTTTAATTTTTGACCAACTTATCAGAAAAATATGGTTGATAGTTTGTTAGAAAGGTAATTTCAAGTCCTTTCTTACAATATACTATACACAATATATAAATAATAACTTTGACTACAAAAGCAACATTTTTGATGACGCTTCATGATTTTTTGGCTTTTTATTAGGTCAAAAATTCGTAAAAAGCTTTGTAAAATTATTTTTAAAGTCTTAAATTATTGATTTGTATTGTTTTCACAAAAAACATACAAATTTTTTTCAAAAAATTGATTTCCAACAATAGAGCATGCTTTATAGCATGTGCTGCCGGTCTAAGAAAGTAATTATAGAAAATTTTAAAAAATTGCTGGAAATGTCTTTAAAATGATAAGAAATCAAAAAACTGATATTTTTGATGATATTTTTAGAGAAAAGTGTACCATAATTTTCCTAAAAATGACGAATTTTCATAAATTCATTAAATTTTGGGGGTTAATTTAAAAATAAAAAATCATCTAAAAAATCAAATATATTGCATATTTTATCATTTTTTGTCATTTTATAGTTACTTCAAGTGAATTTAAAATTTTTTCCAAAAAGGCTTTTTGTGGACGACAGCATATGCCATAGTGTATGCATTCTTGTACAAAACTGTTTTTTTTTAGAATTTTTTTTATGTTTTGCTTAAAAACAATCCAAATAAATAATTTAAGACATAAAAATAATTTTTTCCAAGGTTTTTTGAATTTTTTGACCAAATTAAATGCTAAGAAATCTTAAAGTGATACCATTGATGGCACTCTGCTGATCATAAATTGACAGTATATACTATATGTTATGTATCGTTAAAAAGGGCTTCAAATAAGCTTTCGAACAAGCTATTAATCATATTTTTGTGGTAAGTTGGTCAAAAGTTATGAATTTTTGATTATAAATATATAAGATAGGTATGATTTTAAAGGCCTAGAACCCAAAAAAATTAGTAATTTTTAAAAAATTTATTTTCTTCGTTGTAACAAGCAAAAATGTGTTTAAAAAATTAATTAAAATAATTTTTTTCAAAAATTTAATTTTTTTGGCACCGAGTACCTAACAACTCTGGTTTAGTTATTAAAGAATACTGTAAGCTTTCAGTTCAATTCCTCTCTAAATGATCTTTCTAAAAATCCAGAAATTTTTCCATTCTTCCATTCTTATCGTCATGCATGTGTACACACATTTTCTGACATAGCTTACACAAATATGATGTCTTATAAAAACCTCCCTTGATTTTTCATTAATAAATACTTGGAAAAATTTAGAAAACAAATTTTCCTAGAAATTCTATCGTAACTTCTTTGTTGAAATCTGCACACGCATTTTTATTTTTCTAAATAAAAGGAAAATTTTCTTTTAAAATTTAACAATTGTAAATGCACGTGGGTTGATCAAAAATAAATTCTATTGTGATATTTTCTGCTCTAATAGATTAAAATAAAAGCAATGCACATAAATTTACAATGGAAAATTCTCAATACATGTTTAATGATCAGAAAATACATAATTATTATGTTATATGGAAATCCTTTTTACATTTTTTAACAATTTATATGATGATACACACATATACATTCATATGATGCCTTTTAATAGATTTTAGAGCATAAGACCTTCTTACCAGCATCTTCTTTCTTTTCATATGTGCACTCGAGTATTTACAATAAAAGTTTATGTGGAAATTTACCCTCTTTTTTCTTTCCATCTAACAATCGAATTTCCATAAAAAATGTTTCGTTCCACTTGAAGCAAAACGACGACGACTATGAGAAAAATTTTCGCTTTTTTCACCCCGACAGCACCACATTTAGTATTTTTTGAGACCCACTTGAATGCCTTTTCCATAAATTTCAATTTTTAGCACATTTTTCTTGTTAGGTATGGAAGAAAGGTGTTATTGTTAGCATTTTGTCAATCAACTGAACAGACGGTTTTTTTGCTTTCGATTTATTCTAATGACACATTTTTAGAAATCTGTCACTGATTGCAATAATTTAGAAATTACGAATTGAAATTTTCATTTTGAATATTTGTAAACAAAAACATTTTTTGTTGCGCAACATTTTTTTTTGTCACACGCAACAATTAATTTGAATTTGACTTTGTCGTTATTTTTAAATTTATAAAGTTTGTTTTAGGAAGAACTTTTACATTCTGTATTCGTTCATAAAACTGTTTTTTTTTGTAAAAATTTTTATGACAATATTGATCTATGGCTCAAAAACTTTTCAAATCTTATGCGAACTTTCCGCATTAGACTAACAAATTTTGCTATAAAAAATGCGTTCCTAACACAAAATTGACGTTGAAATTTCTTGACTTTTTAAACATCATTCCATGTAATGGGGTTGATTGAAAAGAGGTAGGAGAAAAAAGCCAGGAATTTATGATTTTTATTATTATTTATATTCCGAGCCCTTCTCCTGCCTCTTTCGTTCTGAATGTTATGATTTTTTGTGTGCCATTCGCTAAGGATTTCAAGGATCGGTAAATTGCGGTTGAATGTATTTTTTTTTGTATGTATGTATGGTTAGGACTGAATGTTAAACGTTTTTTGCTCAAGTAGAATTACAAACAGTCACATGAGAGTAAAAGGGATTTGTTAGGGATTCCTGTACTTATTCAATTTTACATTAGGCTTTAGCCAATGTTTTTTCTTGAATTTCTTTTGTAAATGCGAGTAAAAGAGAATTTGATGAAGTATTTTTCTTATTGCAAATTCATCATGACTTTTGTTATAATGCACAAATAATTTATTAATAAACTTCTTGACTTTACTTTTATTGCATTTAGTCACTTAAAGCTGCCATTAAGCAACATTTTATATCACCTTAATTGCACGAAATTGCTACATTTTATGGCATACTTTTTATGTACTCAAAGTATGCTTAAAACTGAGCATAAATTTAGCTTGAAGCTATTGAAGAAGTTTTTTTATTTCTGTGTTGGTCAACTTTTTTTCAAAACTTTTTTGTGGTGATGTTATTGAAAAAGATTTTATTGCAAATTATTAATTTAATTTTGTGAATTTAGCGAGAATTTTTTACAAAGAATTCTTCTAAAGACTAGTCGGTACATTTTATAACATTAAAGCTATTAACAACTTTTAAATTACTAAGTACATGCTTGTACAAAATTGGCTTTTTTGCTTTTGGCATTAGACAACTTTGAACTGTTATTTTTAAAAATAATTGATTCTAAAGAAACCAAAAAAATGTTAAGTCTGCCATTAATTTTTTTTTTGTATACTAGAGGGTAAATGCACGACAAGTAAACTGGTATTTCTGTTTCTTGGAATTTACTGACTGCTATTTAAAAAGCTTTAATTGTTGTCTGTTGAATAAAATAAAAAAATTTGCTAGAAATTGGCGCATTTTTATGCAAACCTGTTATTTTTAAAAGAATATTTTTCCCAGGCATGGACACATGAAAAAAGAACAAACAAATAACAACAAAAATCAGTAAAGATCAAAAATTATCAAATGACCTCAAATAAGATCAATTAAAATCACCGTGTGTCCATGCCTGAGTCTTTTGAAGAATATAAAAGAAAACAAAAACAAAAAGCCAGAAAAATCTCAAAACTTGTGTTTTCTTAATATTTTTAATTTTTCTGAAAATTTTTTTTTCGCTCCAATTGATGACATTTTCTACAATTTTCCATTGTCGAGTTGTAAAGTCGAAATTTCAAGGAATACCTTTTAAACTTTATTGTGATAATATACATTAATTTAAACTAGATAAAAGTGTCTAAAGAATTTTTCAACAAATTCTCAATTATTTATCTTATTTCATTATTTATTCACAATAGGAAATTTTTAAAAACCTTCGTCATTGTTTTTTGAAATAGAAGAAAAAAAGAAATTTTTCACGCGCAGGTTGAAAGAATTCGCATTACATGAATAATATGCGAGCATTAAATATGACCTAAAAGATATCAGCACACACAGAAAAACTCATCTCAATAAATTTCTTTTGTATAATCCACATAAAATACATAAGGGATGATTTCATTTTAAAATTTCTTTTTACTAAATTATTTAAATAAATTGTAAAATTATGGTAATGAGTTGAGCATATATACGCAAGTGCCATTCAACATTAAAGATCCACTTTTTACCTCTTAACATCAAAAATTAAACCGCTCACTCTGCAACATCATCGTCATGTAAGCATATAAAAAAATGAAAGGTTCAAAAAAATACCACAAAAGAATATAAATTAACCACTACATTTAGCTTTTATAGCTCGCTTAGCAGAAAACGAAAGTGTGCGTTTATATATATAAAAATATTTTTTACCATTTACGATGTAAGTAAAAAGTTGAAAGAGAGAGAAAAAATTTTATTCTCCCTTTTTGAGTTACGACTTTCGTTGAAGCTATTTACCGAAAACTTCACATTTTATATTCATCCAAAAGGATCTTTTTTGTATGAGTGTATGTAATATAGAATAATGGCAGCGTATGTGGTAGCATACAATTTTATATGTGATGTTGCTGAGCTATTAGCTCAAGGCTAGGGAACTTTCAAGTTCGAAACTTTTAATTGAATAATTAAATTTTGATTTTATTTGATTTAATAAAATAAAGTCAAATACAGGAGTAGTCAAGTTCTTTAATACAAATCTAAAAAAGGATGTAAAGTTATTTAAATTTTATAGAAACTTCCAAATTAAATTCAATGAAATTTTCAGTAGTTAAAAATACATTAACAAGTTATGTATTTTGTCAAAAATGACAAACTGTTGCTTACAACATTTGTGATGTAAACAAAAGTAATTTTTTGAGTGAAATATTTTGCTTTAAATGTTTGTTAATATTGTTAATTATATGTATCAAAATCACTAAGAAATTGATAGTTAAAGATTTTCTAATTACTGCAGGATTAAATCAGTAATAATTTTAATTTTTGAAAACATTTTGAATTTGGCACAACATATATTATGCCACAAAACCACATTTGTTGTGTTGAAAATGTTAAATGCATAAATTTTCAATAATTTTGATAAAGTTCATAAACATTCCCAAATTTTTCTCTCTTTTAAAAAATAAATAAATAAAAAGCAGATTCCTATCTTTGACTAACATTTCCATTTATGCTTGTGTGTGTATTTTGTCTAAATTTATCTGCAAAAAAGATAAAAAAGATGAAAAGTGAATGAATGAAGGCAAGTCGGTGGATTTAATGGAAATATTTATAAGATTTATTTTGGGGTGCGTGTATGCAAATTCAGATGAAAATTAAATAAACTTCATTACATACCTGTGTATGTGTGATGCGTTGGATTTGAAGCCTATTTTTGATGTTAATTCGACATAGCTTTAAAAGAAGTAAAGTGCGTATGATGCGGATGTGGAAAATTTCAAAGTCATGAATGAATTTTAAGAAGAAGCAACAACAAGCATGCAAAGGAAATCCATCAGTACGTGCTTCCATCAGTAAAATATTAATCTTCATTTTCCACTGGGAAATGCGCAAACTTTGCTTTGCTTTTGTCAGCAAACTGACAGACCACCAACCTCAGCATCAATGTATTTTTCTCTCCCTTTTGTAAAATATACAAAATTAAAATTCATAGAAATTTTCTTATCTATTGTTTAATTAAAGTGCCTTCTATTCAAATTTTTTATGAACAACAACAGCACGAATAGTAACGACACAAAAGATGGGAAAAATTTCTCATGAGAATTGTATAAAAAGCATGTATATGGCACTTAATTTGAAATCTCTCCATTATTAATATGAAGCAAGCTCTGAAATTGTTTTGGGAATTTGAAACTTCTTTCGAGTTCTAAAAATATTGACATTCATAATGAGCAAAAAAGATAAAATCTTACAATGACATTTTTACATCATTTTAGAAATTTTAATTGATCTTTTTAAAAATTTAAAATTAAATTTCTTTTGTGCCATCTAAGAAAATGAGGACAATCAATGTTCTTAATTAATGTTCACTTTCCATTTCCTCCCAAACTCTCACAATTTTATTTCTTTGCTTAATTATTTATGAAAATGGAAATAAGAAAGGAAATTAAAACTCAAGCTTGATTTCAAAAAATAGAAAGGCAAGAATTGGCTTTGTCATTTTCATCACCATTCGCTACCGCCTTTTTCCGTTTTTAATAATTTCTCATTTTGCTGCTGAATAAATGAATTTTTTCTCTTTTAATAAAGTAAAAAAGGCTTATAGAAAAAGAAACTAGGTTAGAAGAAAAATTTCTGAATATTAACAAATTTTCATTACAAATGTTTAAACATTTTTCTAACAGTAGATCATTTTAATGAAATTTTAAATCTAAAATATTTGAGCACTCAAGCGGAAAATTACATTTTAGAAAAAAATTCTCATGGTTGGAAAATGTTTTGGGAAATTTTTTTATCAAGAAAGCTATCATTATTTTGCCTAAACAGTTCTTTGCTTGAAATTTAGAATTTTCAAGATCAAAAATTTAAATTTCAAAAAACCGTTAAAATTGAATTAATTTAAATCACAAAAATTCATTTCTAAAGATGAATAAATAAATTTTAATCATTACCAAGAATGAAAAGCGCATTGCATATATCTATCCAGAGTTGTAAAGGTAGGCAATTTCATATAAAAATCTATTTTTATTTTATATGAAAAGTAGATTTACTTTTACAACTCTGCATCTACCGAAAAAAAATAACAAAATAAAAAATTTTCTAGGAAACGTTTTAAATATAATTTATTCATTTAGAAAGAGAATCATGTTGAGTGGTATTTCTTAGAAATCAATTGAATTTAGCATATACAAAATATTTTAGAAAAAATATTTATCTTCTCTCTATGAAATCAAAGGACTAAAAAACCCAATTAGGCCAAATCAGTTCAAGCAAAGTGAGGGTTTACTCGTGTAATCATTCCTAAGGCAACCATTAATAAAATTTAAGTAACAAGAATGTTTTTACTTTGATATTACCCTCAAGCCTCCATCTCATATACAATGAAGCCCACTTTTGATTCAATAAAAGCAGAACCACGCTTACTGCTGTTTTCACTCTAAAAATGAAAATTTCTTTCTCATCGACAAAAAAATGCCAACTCAATTAATTAAATAAACGTAAAAGCCGAGATGAACGAAAGCACAAGAGAATTGCTATGTAAAAAAATCCATTTCATTTCGTTCAACAATAATTCCCTTAGTGAATTTCGCTTATTCAAAAATACATTTCTTAAAAGACAGAGACAACAAAGTCGAATTTTGTTTAAATAAAATGAGAAAAATTTCTTTTTCTTCACATTCAAATTTGACGTCATTGAACGGGAAAATTGAGAAAAGCGGTGCTTTTTTTTGCTTATGCGGAATATGAGGGCGTTTAAAGAAAAGATTTTGAAGTTGAGTCAAATTATGTGTTGAGATGATAACGAAATAGGAAAAATTCTAATTTTCATCATGACTTTAAAGGCATCTCTTCATAATAAAATGAAATTTAGAAAATTAATTTATTTATTTTCATTAGTGCTATAAATATTTTATGACTGCTTGCTTCATTTGAGAATTTTTTATTGTTAGAAAAAAATGTGTAGGTAAAAGTCAAGGTGTGAAAACTATTTTATTTTGTAGTTTCTTTCAATTAAATTTTATTCTACAAAAATTCAAATTTTAAAAATAACGGTCATTTTTTTCTATTCAATACAATCGAAAGAACATGCAAAGAGCAAAAAAAATTTATCGATTTCTTTAAGAGCACAAAAAAGTGAGAGATGAATAAAAAAGTTGGTAAATAAGAAAACTGAAATCAGACAAAAGAAAGGCATAAAAAAGAACTTTTCACGGCAATTTCTTTTTTTCTTTTGTGTCTGCTTTTATTGAATATTTAGAATATGTTACTGTTAAGATATCAAGATTGAAAACTTTTTTCCTTTCTTTTATTTGAAATACCAAAAATAGAAATTTGGACATGTAAAGAAGAAGAAGAATCCATGATTTATACGGAAGTGAGCTCAAGATATTCAAGAAGTTTTTAAGGAAATGAAATTTTTTTGTTCATGTTTTTGAATATAAAGATTTTGAACTCAGGGTTAACAACAATAATAAAAAATTTTAACTTTATATGATTGCATTGGTCTATGCTTTTGAATTTAAAAATGCTTTTAATAAAAAACTTGAACTTGAAATCAACATTAAGATCAAATGAAAGCAGAAAACTGAAAATCGTCAGCGAACAGTTCAGAAGTCTGTTTATTTATCAAAAGGAAATGGAATCTAACATGAAATGGTATTCATTTCCAGTCAATCAACCGATAATTCTCACAAATAATCTCAGAAAATTGTCAGATTGATGATTATAAATTTTCTCGATACTTTTTTTAATCCTTGATTATTTTCGTAAATGAAAAAACAAAAGGTTTCACAATTATTGTTAAATGTTGTTTTTATTGGTATTAATTTCACTTCAAATATATTGATTTTCTAAAAATGCTAAACATTGA
The DNA here is from genome assembly GCA_018290095.1 of Polypedilum vanderplanki. Lineage (NCBI taxonomy): Eukaryota > Metazoa > Arthropoda > Insecta > Diptera > Chironomidae > Polypedilum > Polypedilum vanderplanki. Next base: position 3,017,134 of record CM031379.1, on the reverse strand, counting down.
CTCTCATCTAGTATTTTTTTATAAATTTTCCATTCATAAAACGTAATTAATCAATGTGACGTCAAAGTATCAAAATCTTACAAATGTCTGAAAGCTTTTACTATAAAATCGAACCAGAAATGACTGATATTTAAATTATTTTCGATCCTGTAGTTAGAATTGAATATATATTCATAGCAATTAGTGATGATTTTAAAAAACAATGAATAGTCTCAATAAACTAATTGCATTTTCTGTATAAAAAATCATTTTTGATTTAACAAAGTATGTTTTATAAACGACCAAAGAATTTCTTTCTGTTTTAACTTCATAATTTCTCCAAATCAAGCATATTATTACAGAATTTCCTAGCTTTCTAATCTAAATCTTTGCAAAATATCGACTATTGTTAACCTTTAAAGAAATACAAAACTGTAAATTCGTTACTAACCCTGATATTGATCTTCATTCAGCATACATAAAGTGAAACTTTTCTATTTTGTTTGATGTTTGCGGCTTTTACAAAATTGAAAAACTTTTTCGATGTTGAACTTTTGACCCAAATTTACTTTCTTTTTCCACTTTCAATGATTGAATTTTGGAAAGTATAGGGAAAATTTCATTATTAGCATTATTTCTGCCTTTAGGTAAAACTGTTGACATCTCAATTTACACTATGAGCACATCGTCGCCTTATAAATTTGATTATGTAGATACGACAACGATAGTGGCAAAAACTTTATAGACTTGATAGTGTCGAAACTGCTACTAATTGAGTTAAAACGCGTGAAAAGTTTCAATTTACCTTCTTGACAACGTCGGCAGAAGTAAAATGTCTTCTTGACTTTTTCACATCGTGAGGGTAAATTTTTGGGTTTTAAGGAAATGAAAAGCGTGATGATTCCTAAATTCATTCAAAAATGAGCTGAAAAACATAAATTTTATTTACTCTCAACAAGTGTTATGTCTTAAGGATGAAAACAGGAAAGATCCTTTCTAAATTACTACACAATTTTCATTGCACATCATTTTGAAAGCGAATGGAATGAGAAGAAAACTTGTTCATTAGTTACAATCAATGAAATGAACGCGTTGTGTCTGCCAAAACTAAAAGTAAAAACTTTTCTGTCTCCAAAATTTTCTAGAAATGTTTACAGAAGTGTTTGTAGAAAATTTTCATTATATAAGTAAATGTAAAAGAATTTCCTTATTTCCTTTTTATAGATAAAAGCTTCTGTTATTAATGTTTACATATGAAACTTTTTCTATGGAATGCAATCATGATACTGATGAATTTTTCTCATCTTTAGCTAATAGTCTCATTTACAATGAAAACAAAGCACTTGAAAGCTTCATTTTCATAGCAATTTCTACTGATAGTACGTGTTTATATGCTTTTATGTCTTTTGACATTTCCCTTAAGTGACAAAACCGGATATATTAATGACATTGAAGACTGACAATGACAAAAGTCTTAATGAAATATCATAATCATGTGTATCTAACGATAAGCCATTCAACGCATTGCCATTTTATTGTTTCATTTCCTTTAGGCAACACTTTCGCATGCTATATAGCATGTATGTTGTACCAAGAGAGTGCTGTTATTAAAAAACTTTTTCATTTTCTTCCTTCTTCTTTAACTTTCTTCCTCTTTCTTTTTTTGATTTATTACTTTGTTGTTTTTGAAGCTTATGGCTCGTAATAATTGCGACGATAATGATATAACTTTTAGTATTATATGCAAGAGCAATGTTAAGAGAATGAGTCAAACTTTTTTCCATACAGCCAAAATTTGCCCTCAAAAATTTTTTTGTTTTCTTTATTATTACTGCTACAGCTTTCTCGTCATCATCATGAAGTGAGTGGATCAAATTGTATACAAGAGCACTTGTTTATGTTATGAAATGATAAGTGGACGGGAAAGTTGTCAAAATTGCTTTCAACTCCATGATTTCAAGATAATTACCTTTTAATTGATGGTCGCATAACTTTTTATGTCTTCAATATTAATTAAAATTCACTCATTTCATGCACTCTCAGCGAAATTTCTCGATAAAACACAATTAAGAAGATTATGTGGTGCTTGAAGTTGTTAAATTGTAATCATTTGAGTTAAGAAATAATAGAAAACTCGAGAATACTTTGTAAACAAGTTAAGTTCATAAAAGAATGTCATTATAAGTTAACAGATTGTTCTTTACTTATTAGAAATTGAAGAAATACCAAAATTTATGAAAATTGCAGAAATAGAAAAGTTTGAATTTTTTGTTAACAATTGAAAATCTAAGAAAATTAGAAACTTCATTGTATATTTATTTATAACTATAGATAATTTCTAAGGCACTAAACATTTTGTAAATCACTAAATACTTAGGAAAAAGATAATTTGTTTTTATTTTGTTAAGAGCTGTAAAAATTTGTAAACAAAAAAAAATTGCTACGCGCTAATAAAAAGTAGGGGACTGCAAAAAATACAGCAGTGATACAAAAATATTTTTGACCGTTACAAAATAAAGAATTTTTTTTAGAATAATCCATTATTTCTAAAATCGAAACTTTATTTTGTTGCCTCCATCAACGACTCGCAACTCAACGTCGCAGTTATGGTTGATGCATAAAAAATTTTTCACTTAAACGCATCATTGAATGAAGCATGACTGATGAATTTAATGATGTTATGAGATTGAGTGAGTGAATGATGATGAAAAATTGCTGCTGTTGAGTTGAGTTTATTGTTAAGATCATTCTCTCGTTATAAGCATGAATAAGTGAACATAATTAAATTAAAGGTATATTAAAAAGTTATAAATTGCAAAGCTTTTTTTCTTTGTTTATTTTTAAATAATTTCAAAAGGAAAATTTTCTTCCTAGAAAGCATTAAAAAAAGGTTCAGATTCCATAAAAAAAATTTTTCATTATCCAAAGTGCATAAAATGTTTAATTATTAATTTCATTTTAGCTGCTCTCGTTCCTCAAACAACTGCACAAATAGCTGCAAACAACATTAAAATATAATTAAATTGAATTAAATTCATCCGACCTGAATATGCACATTCACTCTTTGGCTCATTTTCATATATAATTAAAATTTCTCTTCTTTCATTTTTTTGCAGATTTAGCGCAGTTTGTCCACAACGATTGCCAGACATATCAAATGAAACAGAGGCATTAGAAAGAATGCCAAAAGGCAGATATGAATATTTAAAGCGATTGCTGCCATATCTACAAAATCAATCAGAAGATTGTCTTTATCTTAACATTTATGCGCCCATTCAAGGTGAGTTATTTTAATTTTTGATTTTGTATCGATAACGATTTTCCAAATTTAAAGCTTTAATGTTTTACCAAAGTTTTCTTGCCTTGATTTTGTAATTTGAAGGAAGTTTTTATGTATCTATAACAATGCTATGGTGTTAACTCATATTTTAATCCACGCACAACTTGCTTGCCTTGCTGAAGGCTATTGTTGAAAAAAAACTCGTTTTAACTCTTTTGTAAGTGCAATTAACAACTCTCTCATAGCCTTTACTCTATCTCTATTATTAAAATATTTTCTCGCTGACGTTTGTGAAAATTTAATGAATGGTTATTTTTGTTATCGGTACAAGAGTAAAAGAGAGCACTGACGTAATTTATATTTACGTTTTTAAACACTCTCATAAACAGTGTGAAGTGCTGAGAGCTGTAAAATGGTATTTTATGGATTTTTTAGAGAGAAAATTAAAATTATACGCTTGGGAATAATTTTTATTGATAATGGAGAAATTTTGATGAAAGCTTTAATATGAAAATTGATCGTTGAATTTTGAAGTTTCATTAGAATAAACAAAATTTCACGGATTAACAATTTATGTCTAAGAGAAATTTAAATAAAATCTAACAAAAGTAAAGAAAGATTTTTGAAACTATGAATGAAGTGTTAAGTTTTACAATTTGATGCTTTTAATTTAAAATAATCAAAAAAGTTAATTGAAATCAATTCAGTGCTATAATTTTGTTTATTAAAAATGACCTTAATAAATCAATTTTATCAAATTAAGAGTTCATTTAAAAATCACCTAGATATTTTTAATCAAAAGTTGACAAATATTAAATGACATTAATGAATGAAAAAAATTGACATAAAAATAAAAGTTAATTAAAATAGTGAAAAATTTCATCAGAGTTGAGATGCTGATTGCTGACAATTGAATGGTTTGCATTACAGTCACTGAAAAACCGATAAAAATCAGCAAACTATTACTTCCAGCAATCAACTGCGCTACCAGTATAAAAAATCATTCAAAAAATACCGGCATTGTCAACTCTGAATTTCATAAATGAAAGTTGACACAAATAATTTATTTTTGATTGATTTCATTTAAAGGGTGAAAACATAATCATGATTTAAAATATAAACAAGTATAATGATGGTAGTTTAACAATAAATTGAGTGCTGTTAATTATATAGAAAGGTTGAAAGTATTTAATGGGAAGTAAATTGCAATGAACATGAATGCATAAAGAAGGAAATGAGTGGGAGGTTTGCATTATGCTCTAATTATGATTCCTATTTATAAAAAAAATAATTTTCACACTATCATTTCTCTTCTATACATTTAGAAATGCAACATGATATGCTCAAAATGAAAAAAAAGAAAAATTTAATTAAATTCTATTGCGAACGAACATTTATGCTACAATAAAATGTGATATTCATATTATTATTTTTATTATTGTACAGACATCACAAGCAGCAGCAATAGTCAGTTGCATTTGCAGCAAAATGCCAACAGCATAAAAGATAAAAATTTTCTATTCACCCTCGGCTTGTCCAGAGAACGGCGCAAATATTTGCTGCTTCATCATCTTAATTTATTGCTCTTAAACGAGGAGCAAATGCGAGGCAAACAGCACATGCACAGATAAAGAGAATTTTATGATAAAATGAAGTGAAATTATGCAATTTTTTTTTCTTCTCTCTTTTTGCATTATTAAAATAGATAAAAATTGTTTTTATAATTTGTGTGCAATTTCGTGCTTGCATGAGCAAAACTCATATACAATATGGTTTCTACTTATCTATCTAGTATTATAGAATAAAAAATAATGAAATTTATGTGAGTTCACATAGAAATTTAAATTATTTTTTAATCATCATCAGTAGAAATTTATGAAAATTTTTCTATTTATATTGATGCAATTGTATTGATTTAGTTTGGTTTGAGGGGATCATAAATTTTAAAAGGAGTAAAAAAAACATTTAGAAAAATCTACATTTTTAATCAATCGCTTAGAATTTAATTTTTTATCAAACTTTAAATTTGAAATTCAAAACGTGACAGAAACTTTTTCAATGTCGCGCGACATTTTTTGTTTCATGTCACATGTGGTTTTCAAAAAATCTTTTGTCAAGTTTCCAAAATAAAATTCTCAGAAATATTTGTCCAATTTGTTTTTCATTCGCTTCAAATTTCAGTATTTTTTGAAATCTCAATGAAATCAGATACGTCAAAAAATTGTTTATTTATAAACTCTGAGGTAGCTTAAAGAAAATAATTGTTTGCTGTTCAATTAGTCAATTTTAACTGGAAATATTGCGAAGTTAAAAAGTCTAGATTTTGTAAGAAATTTCTACAAAATTCCTACTTGTAGACACACAATAAAAAACCACAAAAAAAAAACAAAAATCAAACAAGATGAAATAAAAAATCAAAGAGTGCGATTGGAATCCATCTTTGACATAATTCTCTTATTTTAATAAACCAATATCTTGAAGAAATTTTTTCTAATTAGCTAATTTTTCTATTTCTGTGTGCAAAATGTGATGTTAATTAAAATTATATAGAATTTGTTTGCATCATTATAGAATTTTTTTCTTATTTATAGAGCATAACATAAAAAAAGCATAGTTATAAAAAGTTATCATTTCTAGGTCAACGATGCTTGCTGTTGTTATGAATAATGAATAATAAGATAAATTTATCTATGTCAAGTGCCTGAAAGAACTGAAATATGAGCTTTTTTTTATCAAACTGTTGTCGCAAAAATGTGACTAATTTAGTACTGCCGGTGCTCATAATTTTTGCAATATTATCGATTTTAAAAATAAATAAATGTATTAAATTTATAAACTACAGACAATATGTTGCAGGAAATCATTTTTATTATAAAAAATGAACTTTTTTCACTTCCATCCTTCCTGAAAATGAATATAAAAATTTATTTGACAATCAGCTTTAAAATTTAAAATGCATGGAATTTTTGAGGTGTGCAAGATTCATACATACATTGTGTTGTGCATGCACAACCGTTCATTCATGCAGTTCATTTTTATTTGCATTCGCAATTTTTGCTATTTGAATTTATGACTGCAAAAAAATTTTACTCTCTATTTTCATTCGACTGTCTATGTTAGTTTTAAATTATCATGGAGTTTTTTAAATGGAAAAAGAAGACAATTGTTTTGTTCTATGAATAGTAGAACTGTTTTAAATGACAAAAAAAGTTTTTACAACTCAGTAGAGAAAAATATCGCGATTTTCAACAATGAGTTAGTTCACAGTGTGGAAAATGCATAATTTCCATTATTTTGAAGACAAAAGATAATTAAAAATGAGATTGTAAAAAAGCTTGAAAATAACTGTCAATTTTATTTTAAAATTTTTTCCTGAAGATGCGGTTTGAAAATTTTTTTTTAAAAAAAACTGAAAAGACAAATTTAATCAATGCCAAGATTTTATTATCTTTGACTTTTTTAATTTTAATAATTTCAAAGATTTCTCAACTCTTGAGTATCGCATAGAATCATTAAAAACTTTCAATTTGTTTTAATTAACAAGCAAACTTCTATCTTTGATTCATTCATTCAAATCAACGGAGGAACTTTCAATGTTCATCAATTAAAACTTTTTGAAAATGTCAAACAAGGTTGAAACTCATTGAATATAACAAAATGCAACCTTTAACATGAAACTTGTAAAAATTTCCATAAACATTTATTGTGATACTTTTGACATTGTTTCATTTCTTCTAATTTTTCAGTTCATTTCAATAAATCTCTTACGCATCAATAATGAAAAAATATTTTATGATCGTTGAGTAGAGAAAAAAAAGAAAGTTGAGCAAATGTTTTAAGTAAAATATGACGCTTTACTGCTCATCTTAATATTATAACTTTCTTAATAAGAAAACTTTTTCACTTTTTTTTCTTTCCTTCATTTTTGTGGTTCAATGTGCACAGGGAGTAAGTAAAGTAAAAGTAATTTGAAGATTTATTGCGATTTTACATTAACAGAGAGAAAAAATCAATAATTGAATTTTGAGCCGCAACTCATGTTCATATTCATTGAAAATTTATGATAAATTAGTAAATGTGCTTTGCATGTGTTCATAGATAGAGAAAAACTTTCTCATTTCACTGAATATCATAAAGAGGAAAGCATAAGCATTCATGTGTACTTAAATATTGATTTCAAAGCTCTCTAAAGCATAAAAACTTCCACTTCTATAAAAACCAAAATATCTTCCTATATTGGGGGAAATTAATTGCACAAACACATGAAGGAAATGCATATTTTATTATTTAAATGCAATAGGCAGATTGTATAATAAAATCAAATAGCATTTTGCATAAGTCAATAAAATTTTGAATCAAATAAATTTAAATTTCAATGCCACAAAATTCACTTTTAAATCTTGAGATTAAATTTAAATTTTTCTATTAAATTTTCATGAAGAATTTTGTTGAATGTGTTGAAAACTTTTAATTGAATTTCCCAGAAAATTTCTTTACTAAATTGTAGAAAGGAATTTTTTTCATCAGTTTTTACACGCTTAGGTAAAACAATGTTTTTTGTCACATGCGACATGTGTTTTGTCACACAACTTATTGTTTTCAACTTTTTAAAAATTTGTAAAGATAAAAATTTCTTATTTTATGAACTTTTAAATAGTTTGTAAATATAATATTCTAATATTGATAAACCAAAATCTAAAATTAAGAATGAATTTTGCTAAAATAGCTTTTTTGTAATATTTACGTTTATGTCACACATGAAATGTTGCATGTGACATAAAGTTTTGTTTCTTTTAATGTGTTTTACGTTAAATTAGTTTCTTTAGTTTTTTAATTCAAAGTTCTTTCATTTCTTTCATTTAAATGTCTTAACCTATATTTCCGTTATTTTTATCAAATATCATACTTTAATATTTTTATGTTTCAAAAATTCATCACTAAGCAACTCAATATTTTTTTTTTCACTTGTAAAATAAATCTTCTGAAATGGCCTTTATTTTTTTATGTTTGTTTTTTGTTGTTGTTCTGATTCTTAGAAGAAAATATTTTACAGGTAAATAGGATTTAAGAAGTCATGATTGATGTTACGAGCGAAATTGCTTGTGATTTTCTGCTAGGATACACGAAAAGGTTAAATTTCGTAGTAAAATTTTTATTTCCAATTTATTCCTTGACAACAATTTTTAGCAGTTATCATTTGAAATCTGAAAAGATTTGATTCGAATTATCATCATTTTTCTCTCATTTGTGCGTTACTGTGCGAACATTTTTATCCTTATTTATTTATTTATTTATAAATTTCTTTTATACATGCTTTTCCATCATCATCATCATCATTAATACTGTTATTATTATCATTTACTTACTTTTCTCTCAATTCCCATCATATTGAACTGAATATAAAAAATTCAATTTTTGTTTTGTATAAAAAATACATGGTGAATAAATAGACAAATAAACAAACAAAAATTATATAAATATTTTATGATGGGAAAATAATTTAAACGCATTTTAATAGTGGATATTTTATTACAAAAATTGACAATGTGCCAAAAATCAAAGGAAAAAAGGATTTGGCAATGTCAAACATTAATAACAGCTTTATAGCGCATTTTTCATTTAGAATATTAAATTTAAATCTAACGGTTTTCTTATATTTAAATTTTGAACTTGAAATTAACTTTGAATTTGTTCTCAATTTTCATGTCAAATTTGATCTAAAAATTGATCTTGATCTTAAATTTTAAAATGATCTTGATCTCAATAATTTGAAATTTTTAAATTTTTTATGTTGACAAAAAAATCACAGACAAAGTGTCAGTAAAAGAAATTTGTATTTTTATCAAATATAAAAAATAGGTTCAGATTGAAAGTACATTAATGTCCTTGAAATATGACGACTTGCCGTTTTCATGCGAATATAAGCTTCCAGTAACATCTGCCATCACAATAACTTATTATTGCTTCTTTCTCATTCTATTTTTCTTCATCGTCGCATGCGAAGCAGAAATATCTAAACAATATAAATAAAGTATCATTGACTTGCCACAATTGATGAAAATTGATGAAGCTGAAATATGCTTTGTGCCATAAAAATTTGTTTTGCCTCTCTACTATCACCACACACGTTATTATTCCCGACTATTGCTTTAGTTGAAGCACCATCAGTGACCATTCAGCCATTCTTTTCTCTTTCATGTCTCAATTTTCATTCGCCTCAAAAAACACCAAAAAGCTTTTATTGCAATTTGATGAGTTTCTTCTCATGGATGAGGAAAAAAATCATTTCTCACACTGCTGTCGGAATGAAAAAAGACCTCGCGGCGTCATCATTTGTTATTATATTGCTTTATGTATGCTATATATGATTGTGATAGGGATCACACTCATTCATTCACTATTGTTGTTGTTGGACAGTTTTTCATTTTTCTCTTTGCTTATTTTTCATCTGACAATGTCAAAAAACAGTTTTAGTACATATATTACTTACACATGCTGAAAGCACTTTTGTGAATTAAATATTTTTTTTCCTCTTTTTTACTTTGATTATTTCCATCATGTGACTTTAAGAAATTAAATGTGTTTTCCTTTGAAATTTTTCTTTTCACTTGGGAAATCTTTAATTGAATTTCTTTCATCGTGTACGGGATTGGAAAATTAAAGCTTTTTGTGTGATAAGAAAAGCAAGGTAGACAAACTTTTTTGTTTACATTTTTTGTTTTTGTTTACAATTAAAATTTTATGTAAACAAAAAAAATTCTTTATTTTGAATTTCAATTGTTAAATATTTAATTATAGAAAGTAATTCGATATAGATTACAAATAATTTCATTTTTTACTAACGAAAGATGAAAAGATGCATTTTATCTAACAATTCCTAGTTTCTTTTTATTTTAAATTAAAATCAATTTTATAAATTTGCAATTTTTTTCTTTTAATCTTCAACAGTTTCACGCAACAGACACAAATGTCATATGTGATTATGTCACATAAACTTTTGTCATTTTTTACCTAATAAACCACACGTTCTTCTATTTTCACTTACGCACTTTCATCAAATCCATAATCATAAAGTCTTTCACATTAAAAGTTCTCATATAACCCAAACCAACACAATTCTAACAAAAAGAAAAAGATCCATAAATGATAAATTAGTGTCTTAAATATCAAACTTTGTGATTAATTCTCTTTTCAAATTTGTAATGATGACGAAAGGGAAAAGTTAGAGAAAAAGAAAAAAGTTACTTTTATTTCGAATGAAAACTTTTTTGCTGTATGTCGCTATTTTCTTTATTACATTTCATCTCTTTTTCTTTTTTTTAGAAGACCATTATGGAGTGGAAAAATTTATAGTACTCTTATGTGTGTGTGTGTTTGTTTGTGTGTCTGATAAATTACATTATAGCAGCAGATGTGATTGTTAAAAACAGAACGAGAGAGAAAGAAACTTTTATTCCGAATGTGCGAATTGTAGACATAAGAGAGGCATAGAAGTGTGTAATTAAATCGACAGTGAGATGAATTTTCTGTTATTTTCTTCTCCTTTTAGCTGATGAAGATGAGTCAAATTACAAGAGAGAGCAATTAAGAGGATTTTTGTTTTTGTGTGTGGAATTTGTAGGATTTGTGCTGTGAAAAATACCACAGTAAGAAGAACAGTTGTTATGTTTGCGGTGATTTGATAGAACTAAAATGTACTTGAGACGTAATTTTGTTGAGTGAAATTTAAAATTTTTTTAAATCATCCTTTAAAATTTAATTTTTTAACGGTTTTTGGAAATTTAAATTTTGAGTTACAGAAAATTGAATTAGATTTGATGTTTAAACCATAATTAAAAGTTATTCTAAATTTTTTAATGTAACGTTTTTTTTTAAATTTTAAAATAAAACGTCAAAAGTTTCAACAAATAAATTAAATTCTTTACAATTATATTTTTCGACTTCAAGCTTATTTTTATAATCTTCTTTTTTAAATTTAACTGAAGATTCTTCAAATTATTTATTTTTTTATTGTAACGAACTTTTTAACGGATTTTAAAAATTCAAATGACAGTTATAAATTCTTAAAGTAAAATTTTCCATTTTTTACTGTTTAATAACTCATAAAACAAAATACTATAAAAATTTGTTATATAATTTTCAAATTAACGATTTAAAATTTTCAAATTTCAAATGGCCGTTAAAAATAGCATGAATTCTTACAAATTGTTTTCATTGTCGTGAATCACTTCATATGTGACATTTTCAATTGTCTCTTTATTCACAGCCAGAAAAAGCCATTGTATGACACTTTTAGGATGTTCGCTCATAAATTTTTACGTTGATGTTTCTCATCTTTTTCTAACTGCGAACATTTTACTTCATTTTGCTTTATACTGTAGTGAAATGTTTCGTATGTCAAGAGAAATAAATTGCCATGACTCTTTTACGACTCAAACAGACATCAGTGGTAGAGAGTGCGATTTTTTCACTTTTTATTCATCCAATTAATCCTTCTCGCACCGTTCTACTTTTACCTTAATTTACAGCAAATCTAATCAGTATTTAACCTCGCCCGAGAGCATGTAAAAGCAAAAGCAAATCAGCATAATCCAACGAAAAATATTTATACTATGTAATATGAACTTTAGGCATAATATACAAGGACGACGTTGGCTTACATACATACTCGCCACAAAAATGAAGATAAAGAAGTTTTAATTAAATTTTCTTCTTCATTTTTCTTTAAAATTCATCAACTTACAAAGAGTGAATTGGTTTGGTTTTACTAACATTTACATATGAAATTAATTTAGTCAAGGATTTTGTAAAGATTTAATTATGCAAGTTGATTGAGTTGTAAATTTTTTATCGATGATTTAAAACAAAGATTTTCTATGAAATTAGAAAAATAAGATCTAGTTCAAGGTCAAATTTTAAGATCAAGATCAAAATTTGTATTTTAAAATTCCGTTAAAATAAAATATTAAATTATCGAAGAATTTTTCATAAGCATAATTCTGTTTTTCTTTAATTTTTTCTCTTTTTATTTTCACATAGCTTAAACCTTCTTAATGGTAAAAAGATTTTTTTTCATAAATATCTACATAAATGTAAATAACATTTGTTCTTAAACCTTTTCAAAATAATTAAAAAAGGGGGAAAAATGTTGTGTTATTTAATTTACTTCGCCCATTCACTGACTTTCCGTCTTTTTCTGTTCAATTTTATGATTTCACACTAGCAGGTTGAAAGCAAAAACATTAACCCGTTTCTATGGTGCGAGAAAGGTTGAATTGAACATTAAAATAGAGTGAAGATAAATGAGGGATGTAATAAGCTCTTTTTCCTTAGTTACCTCAAAAGATTAACTTTCAATACATGGTAATTTTTCTAATTAGTCCTACGCCTTCACTTGCTTTCTTTGTATAACTCATTTTATAATATAAGTAATATGAAACTCAACAAATAAACATAAGGAAAAAAATTCTTAATTAAGATTTTCCTTTTTTCACTCTAAGCAGCTTTTTTGTTTTTTATCTTGTCTGTTTGTGAATGTTGGGAAATTTTTTATTTTATAAATTAATTTTTTCTTCTTTTTGTGATGTTATTTTTTCATTATCTTTCATTTTAAAGGCTTCTCCTTCTTATTTTCTTTGTTTATAGAGTTTAAAAAATGACATAAAGTAAAAAGAAGGGAAGAAAAGAAAAATTTAAAGTCTTCTTTTAATTATATTTTTCTGTATTCATACAAGTAGAAAATAGAAAAAGAAGAATAAGGTTAAAGAGTTTTAAAATACGTAGAAGATAATTAATATTGTGAAAATTTTAATGAACATGTTTTATATGTGAAATTTTACTATTTTATTAATGCTCTGAAATGAAGTGAAAAATTTTAATGAATACCAAATTTATGTGTGAATTATGAATAATTTCATTTGAATCATACAAATATTTTTAATGAGAACTATTTTATTTACTAATGAGTTCATGAACAATTTACAGATGAGACTGAATATTTTGTAAACTTTATTAAATCTCATTAAAGGTTTTTTTTTAGAAAAAGAAAGTAAAATTTCTTGTTGTCTTGGCACTAAGTAACGAATATAGCAACAAATTGACAAAATGTTGCATATGACAAATGTTGCGTGTGTAAACAGAACAAAATTTTGATCAAAATATTTTGTCTTACATCTTTGTTTATATTGAGTCAAAAACTATAGAATCAATTAAAATTTTTAACTAAATATATTTTAAACACTACACAATTTGATTACTGAATATTTTTAGTTTTGTTTGGAAATTAAATTTTCAAAGTTTTAATTTGTCGCAACACGTGTGTCACAAAAATACATTTGTTTTGTTGAAAATAATAAAAGCGACAAAATTTCTAAAATTTCATTTTTCAAAGTTTTTAATTCACTGATGAAAATTGTGCCTTATTTTATTAAATAATTTGAACTTAACATTCATTCGTTGTTTAATAAGTACATTTGATTTATTTAACTATTCAAATAAAAAATAACAAACAAAAACTAATGGTTGAATAATCAAACAATTTCCACAATAATACAAATAAAAAAATTTCCGTGTCTTTAACCAATTAGATTTCATCATTGCATCAAAAGAAAGAAATGATCATCATTTTTTATTAAGTAATTTTTCGCACAAAATGAGGGAAAATTGTTTACATTTCCATGAGTAAAAGAAGAAAATTTAAATACAAACATTTATTTCACATCGTTTCATTCAAATTCTACTCCCACATTTTGTGCTTTTTTCCTTAAATAAAGAATGTAATTTATCATCATTTTATTCTTCTGTGCTCCCGTAATTTCACCATAAGCAACTTTTTATTCTTTCTTTTTTTTGCTCGTGGAAGAGATGATTACAGAGCAATTGTACACATGTTAACATTTCTCATATATGCTGGGAATGAATGAATAAAAAATATGGATTAAAATATGAACACTCATGTGAATGCATTGCATAAAAAATACAGGAGAGAGCTTTGAGAATAATAGACTTTTATATATGTGATGAAATGGATCAGACAGTCAGCAAATAATGAGAAAAAAAAGTTGTAAATAAATTTTTGTTAGTTGCAGACTGACTGACTCTTTTAGCTATGTGAAATAATGTGCAGTGCATAAATATGAATTACTTGCACAGTTGAATGACTTTGAAAAAAAAAATAAGATTTTATTTTTAAAGAGTTATGGATGAAAGATTTAAAATGAGAAAATGTTAAGAACTAAAATATTCAAAATTATAACTAAGAATTAAAATAAGTCAAATTTAAGCTTGAATTTAGTTAAACTTTTAGATATTTAGGTGTTAGACGCCTATTGTTTTTCTTGAGTATTCGAATTTAGGTGCCACTTATTATATGACATTTTTAAAAAGTTTGAAATTTTTTTAAAAAATTTCTTGGTTAAATATTTACAATTTTTTTGTTTCTTGTCTATTTTTTTGCGTGACATGTCTCATGCAACAAAAATTTATTTTTTTTTGAAATCTGTTAATTTTAAATTAGAATTTATTTGTTAACAAAAGAAAATTTTTTGTTTTTCACCTTCAATTGCGGTGTACAATATTGATAACATGTCTAATTAATTTTTATTATAAAAGATTTTTTATTTGAGAAAAATATTTTGTTGTTTACAGAAACATATGAGCAACATTTGTTGTGTGACATGTCACATGTGATATAAATGAAATGTTACACAAAAAATTTGCCTATTTTTGCATTTTTTTACTAAGTATCTAACTTTCCTTAAGTATATTTAAAGATTCACGAAAAGAAATTAAAACAAAACATTCAACTACTAATGAAAATTGCTGTAAAAATCATTTTAAAATAGGAAAATAAGTCTTCAAAATCATTATTCTTATTTTTGAGTAAGTAATAATTAAAAATTACAATTCAACTTCCTTTCTTTCCCTTAAAACTGTTCTCTTCTATCTCTTTAACAAAAGCACACACAAAAAATGAGAAAAGCGGAAAAACTTTATTTTTTTTTCTTTTCTTTTTAACGTTTCCTCCTTTTCAGCCTCACTGACGCTTGGGCGTGTCAAACAGAGAAAAAGAGAAGAGTAGAACAATAAATGTTTGTGCTGTTAAAAAATCCCTCAAGCATAATGCATCAATCTCATGCAAATCCTCTTCGTCAAGATCATTTTTCTTTCTACTACTCAACGCGCCATGCTATTGCTGCTGCTGCACATATAAGTGTACATATTATATAAATTTTTAACTCGTGAAGACAGAAAGGCTTCATCACTTTTATACACTACATACATGAAGGACTATTGCCTCTTCACTCAAGCGTGCACCACAAGAGCTTCCTTTACTCTCTGTCAATGCTTACATATGCTCTTATGTGTATACATATGATGATGATGATGATGGTTGTGATGAATATATGTCAAGTTTCGAATATAAATAATTCTGAAAATTGTTCAATTTACAATTTTTGCATTTATTAAAAAAATTTAAAAATATTTCAACGTATTTTTTCAATATGTAAAAAAATTTGTTAAAATTTTTGTACTAAATTTTTATACGAAGTTTTTTTTGTCTCAATGAATTTTATAAATTTATGGAACATAAATTATAATCAGTAAAATTAAAAAAAATTTTGATTGATTTTTATAAAATTTTCAAATTAAATTTTTAGAGTGCGTTCAAAAAATATAACAAATTTAATTTTTCAAATTACGTTAAAAAACTTTCAAAATTCTAGAAAAAGTTAGAAATTTTAGAGTACGTTCAGAAATTTTCAAAAAAACTTTTTAAACATAAAAATAACGGTCATTTTTTACTTTCTGCTTCTGCTATTTATTCTAGGCATTCGAAAACTTTTTTTTGTAACACGTCAATCATATCTGTCTATGTCTAGCCTACACACGATATTGTCATGAGATACACATGTAGCAATGAATATAGATTTTTTTCTTTCCATTATTTTTCATTCCGAAAAATATCAAAAATAACTGAATGTCAATTGCATACAAAAAATATTTTTTTCAAAAAAAATAAAATCATTCTAAGAAGGACTTAAAGTGATAAAAGAAATATGAAAAAATGAACATGAAAAGGGTGGCAAGGAAGCATCAAGATGAGTGTAAAGAATTTATAAGTTATGAGTCATAAAAATGAAAAAGTGGAGCGGTGAGAAAAAGTTGAAAGTTTTCTTGTCATTTCTTGCCAAAAGACACAGAAAAAAGGAAAATTTCTTTCATTACATATTTTATAAGATGAAGATGTAAAAAAAGGGTTTGTCTGTCATAAAAAAGTGTTTCATATGAGTTGAGGATAATGGGGATTTAGTATAGTTTAGTTTTACTAAAAGTTGGGATTAAAGAGCATTTTATTAAAGAAAAAATGGGAGAAAGCTTTAAGGAACAAATAATCACATTAGTTTTTTTTCTAATGCTAGTTGTTAACATGATTGAATTTTCTTTTGTAACTTTTGTGTTCTTGTACAATTTTATTTTAATTAATTTGACCTACTTTTATTGTAGAAATTCATTTGACATTCTTGAAAGAAAGATTTTTGAAATTTAATATTCAAGTCATTTTCGTTTTGTGAAAGAAATAATTCTTTTATTATTTATAGATTTATATACAATTGTCTTTTTTCAATTGAGTAAATCACGGCCTGGAAACTCTTTGGTCTGTGAAATAAAGAAAATCAAATAAGAATTAAAAAAGTAAAATTCGAAACGAAGAGACTTCTCAAGCTTTGTAATAAATTTCATAAAATCCTAATTTTCTATATAAATTTAATGTAATAAGAAACATAAATTTATTCACATTTTAAAATGAAATTTTCTTATTAAAATTTTTTTTTGTTTACATTTATTTTTTACAAATTTTATTATTGTTTTAAATAATTGAATTTGCATGTTCTTATAACATTTCTATTTCATAAAGTTCACTTTAAAATAAAATTTTAATGAATAATTAAATCTGAAATTTAATTAAATTTATCAATTCTTTCAGTTCATTTAAAATTCTACTCCTGTTAACAAAAATTTCAGTTTTAGGAATTTCATTTTGATTGAAAAAAAGTTTGATATTTCCAGAAATATTAAATATTTCATAATTTTCAAGTTCATACTAAAAATCAATTTTTTGTTTGACTTTAATGTTGATGAAAATCAGAAAGCATGCATAGTCAAATGAGGACAGAAAAATATTTACATGTTCATAATGTTGGTCAAATACTCTTTACTATCAATGGAAATTTCCAAGTTTGGCATTTTGCCAATAACAATCTTCATACTTATGTTGTTATCAATGGGTTGTAATGTAGAAAAATTTTTAAATAAAGTCGCTTTAAAAATTTTTTTTTAAATTACTTCATGTAAATTATTAAAATAGTTGTTGAAATCTCATACAAAATTTTTAAAAAATTTTTGTTAACTTGTTGAATTTTCCTAAATAGTTCTAAGATTCATATTTTGCGTTTAAGAATATAATAATGTACATAATTTATAATAAAAACAAACAAGAGCAAGAAAATTATATATTTTTTAACGGTTAAATTTTATTTGAATTTATGGAACAGTTATTTACATTTTATATGTTGTGGCAGAAGAAAATTATAAAATTCTTCAGAAATTTTGAATATTGGAAATATTGAATGTAATAGAGTTTAAATTCCTTGATTTTTTCTGTAATATTAAAATCAAAATTCAACTTTGTCATTTCCTCACAAAATTTCTAAGAATTTTATTAATTACTAATGAGAACGATTAATTTTCTAATGCTTCACTTTGAAGATAATCAAAGGAACAAATTCTGAGAAATTTTATTATGTAATTGATTTTAGATAAAATTCTGAGAAGTTTCCCATTTTATTTCTAAAATAATAAATAGATTAAATTGATGGCTTCTGAGAATAAAAGATTAGTACTTAAATCTTTTGATAATTGTAACAATATTATTATTGAAATTTCAATTTCAAAAGTTATATTTTATAAAGTTTTAAATCCATAATTGTTTGATTTCTATTGCAAGTTTTTGATTTATAAATTCTAAAATCAATTTTTGTATAAAAAATTTTTTAAATATGTTGTTGTTGTTTTTTTAGTTTACGTGACATTTTTTGTGTCGCGTGACAAATTTTTATTTAGTTGCACAAGTTTGAGCAACATGTCGCGCATTGACTTTAAGCAACAATTTTGTTATAAAAAGTTTAAACTACATTTATCAGCTCATGTCGCACAAAAACATACAAAAATAAATAAATTGTCTTATTTCGCTTCAGTTTTCAATAAATCACATAACAAAAAGGAAAGTATTTTTCATTCAAAAATCACATCAGCTCAATCTCAATTTTATCTTCTCAGAAACATGTAAAAAAATGTGAAGTCGACAGCCGTGAAAAGAAATTTACACCTTAAAATAAAAAGAGAACATCACGATGTTACCATCTCAACAGCTTTTTAGCTGCTGCAATTTCTTGAAATTTATTATAAAAATTTTCTGAGAACAAATTTTTTGCCATATTTATTACATGCTCAAAAGATGATGATTGGGCGTCAACATGATTCCATATTTTTTCTTTTTTTGCATAAACATTTTTGTACTCAATGAATTTTTTGATTTTCGCAT
Source organism: Polypedilum vanderplanki (assembly GCA_018290095.1). Lineage (NCBI taxonomy): Eukaryota > Metazoa > Arthropoda > Insecta > Diptera > Chironomidae > Polypedilum > Polypedilum vanderplanki. The sequence goes on along the minus strand of CM031379.1, from coordinate 2,998,271 downwards.
CAATGAACATAACAAGAAGAAACATATGGGAGAAAAAATTTATGGATAACAAAATCAATCGATGTGAAAAGTTTTTACTGATGGAATTTTTTCCCTTTTCCTCAATGTCGCCAAGTTTTTTCCATGAATTTTAAATGAATTTAAATTATTCAAATTACAAAGTTCTACTTAAAAATTCTTTGCTTTGTAATTAATTAACTAAATTGAGAAATTCAATCAATTTTATTTAAATTTTAATAAACTCATTCCATCTTTTAATCAGTCTTGAATGAAAAAATAAAATCAGACATTTTAGTTGCCTTTTTGTCATCGAGCTAAATTCATAAGATTTTTTCAAACCGAATAACCAAACATACGTTAAGCATGCTCTTTACTTTCTCATAGCTAGCAAGCTTAACTTATTTTTGGATATTAGGACAACACATTAATTTTTTACGCATTTTTCAACTTCTTTAGATCAAATTTGATCATCTTGGTAAATAAATTAGTCTTCTCGGAAGTATAAAAATTTGAAATAACCGTTAAAATTTATTTTGTAAAAATCGAAAATTTTAACTGTCAAATTTAGTAAAAAAAGATTTAATGAAACAAAAAATTTAGAATTTTTGATAATCAAAATAAAATTAGTAAAATAAATTAAAAAAGAGAAGTTTTTTAATCTAACGGCTACTAAAATTTTAAAAAAAAATTCTTGCAAAATTTTAAATATTTAAAAAAATTAATAACATGTTAGTATCCCAAAAGAGAAAATACATTTTAATTTCATTTTTCCACATACAGATACAGATATAAATTTGAGAATTGAGGACAAACGAGAATCAGTCTTCCAGTTCATTAAAATAAACCCTTTTGTTAAAAGCATAAACTCATCGAAGCACTTTTCGAAGATTAAATTTTCAAGATGGGTTTTTACTGCCGCTCTTTTCAATTCTAAATATATTTTTTTGTCAAGTCCAAGAATAAGAAGAAAATAGGAAATAAGTGGCAAGCAAGCAGCGAATTATTGCTTAAGGATGAGTTAAAAGATTAAGACGAAAAAAAAGGGATAAAAGAAAATAAAATAAAATTGGGTCCAAAAAATGAAAGTAAGTAACAGAAAAAATGCTACCAATCGATAATAAAATTAAGTAGAATCAATGAGAGCAAAAGAAAAAAGGATAAGAAATTTTTTTTGGATATTTAAAAGGAAGCACTTTAATTTATTGAGGAGCGGCAGAAATAAAATAAAAAGTATCTTTCAGTAGCCACACGCAGGCATAATATTATGGCACATACAAGAGAGGAAGAAAAAGTTTTTACAACAATTGTCAGATTGGACCGACCGGCACAAACACACACACACATGACTAAAAATATCACAGCATCCATTTCATTTCTCTCTCTCGAGGGCGAACTTTCACATATATACACAAAAAATGTGTAACCCGAAGCATCTATCTGGCAAATTGTGGGAGGCTGAATAGCACATACAAAAAAAGCAGCAGCAACTTTCGAGCATGAGGCTTTATTGATTTTTTTCATCTCCATTCCGCAACCATTTGCAATATTCAAGCAGATTTTTCTTTTTTCATGTGTGTGACATTGAAGGAGCGAGAAAAATGATTCAATTGCTATGGATGAACATATATAAATTTGTATATCATGGCTCTTGTAAAGTGAATGAAAGAAGTGGGAAGGTTGTTGGTTTGTGAAAAATGCTTTTGGCATAAACAGACTCTTGAAATGTGTATGAATGGCAATTTTGGGTGAATAAAATTGAATTTGTATTTGAGTTTGAAAATGTAAATAAAAATCATGGTGAAGTGAAATTTATTTTTAAACAAGATTTAAATTTAGAAATGTTCTTATTTTTTTCTTTAATTTTAAATCAAAATTGTGAATTTATTTAAGATTAATTAAAACAAATTTAAGTTTAAAAAAGTTTAGAAATTTTCAAAATTAACGTCTTTAATTAATTTAAAATTGAAAAATTTGAAAAAAATTTTTTGTTTACAAACGTTTTTAAAATTTTGAAAAATTGTAAACAAAAGATAGAAAATCTCTACAAAAAATTTAAAAATTTCTACAAAAGATTTAAAATCTCTACAAACTTAAGATTTTTTGGAGAATTTGAAAAACAAAAAAATTAAACCTTGAAAATTAAAATCTTTTGTATTGAAAGTCTGAAATATTTCCAAGGATAAGAAATGCCTTTACAAAAAAGGTTTTTCTTCTTAAAAACACAAAAGCTTCTCATATTTTTCATCATCAACCACATGGATTTCATCCTTTTCTATAACCTGCTCTGTTTCACTCATTAATTATCTTCCACAGTAATTTATTTTCAATTTCACACTCAACTGAACTTTTCCACTCTCTTAAAACTTTTCTTCCTCATCGAACTAATGAATTGAAAATATTATTTCTTTCCTTCTCACTTACAAACTCCCATATCTTTTCATTTTTTGTTGATAAATTTTGATTGCGATCTCATACTTGGTAGTGAAAATAAAAGGACCGACCTAAAACAACTTAACCTCTCGCATGACATTGGAGATTAAATTTCTATCCTTTGCTATACTATTATAACAACATCCCACATACACATTGGTGCTTTAAATATGATTGCTAAAAGGCAACAATAAAGAGAAATTAAGAAGGTTTGGTTATTTTTGTGTTTTTGTTTCGCGTGACAAAAATACATGTCACATACAACAGAAATTTAATTTTTTGAAAAAATTTTTTTAATTTTTATAGTTATGAAGAAATTAAACATTTTCCTTTGAAGTTGTGCTTCACAATACTCATAACGTTTTTAATTAGTTTTTATAAGAAAAACTTAATGAAAATTTTTAATTTAAAGAAAATGATTTTGTTGTTTATAAAAACGTGTCTGCAACATTTGTTGTTGTGTAACATGTCGCATATAATATGCGCAACATGTGAAAGAATCTGATGTTGAACTTGAAATTTATCTCTTCTAATTTGCATGCAAAAAAAAGTTTTCAAGTAATTAAATCTTAAGCCTAAATATTCAGAAAAAGAGTCTTTAAGAAAGTCTTTTACACATGACATTCAATGCCATTAATATCATGATGATGATAATTGTGTGTGCTTTCACTATGTTGACACGACTGACGCGTCAGTATGATGAAGCATTTTAGATGTAAAATGATATCATAAGTGAGTGTATGTTGGTTGAGAGAGAAACTAGATTCCTTGAGTGCTTCAGGAAATTAATTTTCATTCTTCTACAACTTACGTCATCATCTAACTTGAAGTGTGTGTGCTTGATATTCATAATGAAAATTATCATTTATTGTGCGTCTGATAGATTTAATGCCAATTTATATATCATATTTCATATCTGTTTAATATTCAGTATGATTATAGAAAAAAAAATAGAAAGGGAGCAAATGAATGAATGAGACAGATATTGATATTGATATTAATGACAACAACAATCATTCTATTGTCTCTTTCTTACACTCAACTACTCTACTTTACTCGTTGTTTGTAAAAATGATGTAAGATTTTCTGTCTATCTTCGTTATGTTTATTATTTGACTGCTCAATCGAGTGGAATCAAAAAGATGTGAAATTGAATTTTAAACTGATTCAGAGATCATTAAAAATTATAATGCAAATTTTTCTTCTATTTAATTAAGAAAATTGATCTTGCTTTTTTTTAGATCAAAACAGAAACTTTAGATCAGAACTTGATCTTAAGCTCAAAATTTAAAAATAAAAATTTACGTTATATTTGCAATTTTTATAAATATTTTCAAAAATAAATTTTCTTTTATTAGATTAGAGATTTTTAAAAAAATTTGCTGTTTTATGTAAAAAACTAGACAAAAAGTTTGCAAAATCAAATACTTAAGATCAAAATTCAAATTGCAGAAAACCGTTAAAAAGAAATTTTTTATATAAAAATTTAAATTCATAATTTATGCATTAAGAAATAATTCTGTAATTATGATAAAAAAGAGACACTATTGACTGCTATTTCTTCTTTTTTTATTTCTCTATCAATTATTTTTCTACACATTTACGTTCACTTTAAAATCTTTATTTTTTTATTTGAAATACCTCAAGTTGTTGTCACAGTGCATTAAATGTTGAACATTGGACATTAAAAAAAAGCACACATAAAAATGTAGAGAAGAAAAAACTATAAAAAATTTAAGCTTTTATTTTTCTCATGTCATACAAAATGCCACTTAAGATCTTTTTCTGTCTTTTTACACTTTTTACAACAAATGCAAGGAAAGACATGAACATTAAAAATGTTGAAATTTAATTCCACTCATGCTGCTTGTCACAAACCTTTTCTATCGATTTTTTTACCAAAGTATCTTCTTAGAATGAAATGAAAAGAAGTCGCATCAAGATTTAAAAGACAATAGTTTATGGTCGATGAATTTTATGATAGCAAAACCTTCTTCCACTTTTGTTTGTTTTTCTTCTTCTTCTTCTTTTCTTTCTACTTACATCATTATACTTTCTTCATCATCATCATGATTGTCGTCATAGAGTTGAATAAAGAAACTTCTGCCATTATCTGAGCTGAATATTAAATTAAACTGCAAGAGAGTAAAAAAAAGAAAAGAATGAAAGGGAAAAATAATGGTGACAATAAGAAGCTTAAAGAGATTTTCACTAATGCTTTTTTAAATGTCAAAATATTTAAATCATAATAAATCAACATTTGCTTTTTGCATTTTCTGTGTGGATTATGCATTCATATTTTATTTTTTGAATATTTTATTGGTGTTGCATTTTTGATTTTATCGATCAAAAATCATTTTTTTTGACATTTTTGACAATTTTTTGCAACATGTTGCTTATATCACATGTGACATGTCACATACAACAAATGTCACGCTTAAGTTTTTTTTTGTAAACAATAAAAAAATGATAAGTTCTTGAAAAATCAGTTGAGCATGTTATCAACAGCTCAATTGAATTTGGAAAGTGAATAAATTTTCTTAAAAAAAATAATTTACTAATTAATAATTATCGTATTTTCAAAAATTAAAATAATGTTGCATGTGACAAGTCGCTCTAAATAATAGATAAAGACACAACATTTTTGTTTGTGTGTCTACACTTTTGCATTTTTTGCTGTGCAAAAAAAATTAATATTGGGCAAAATAATTTTTTTCCCAAGATCAAGGTCAAGTTCATAACTCAAATAACAAAAAAAATCGTTAAAATGAGAAATTTATTATTGACAGTAATGATTATTGATTTCCCATAATAAAAGTCAAAATCTTTCACATTTTTTTCTATTGTCTTTAGCACATCTACATTTAAATAATGTCTAAACCACGCAGACCATAAAGTTGTCGAGTGATAATGTTATTGGTTTTTGGCTATATATGTTTGTTGCGCTAATGGCATTAAGATGAAATAACCATAATTCTTTTGTCTGCTCTTAATCGGAATTGTTCGGCTTTTTCTCTTTTACCACAAACAGCATTACAATATGCTGCTGCTGTTGCTGATGTTGCTTGTATCTCTTACAGCAATTTCTCGTCATTATTTTTGTTTAAGGCAAATACATGAACAAACCTAGTAGAGAATGATGATGAAAATGGAGGAGGATGATACACATGTTGTCACCATTGTTAATACTCAACATTGTCGGCTCTGTTGTTGTCCTTGCTCATATCACATTTTTATGACAGATCAAAATCACTTTGACAAGCAAAAAATTGTTTGGAGCAGTTGCCATAAAACCATTTTAGCAATGGTCAATTTATTTATGAAAAATATGTCACGTCAAAGAGATTTCCGCAAGTTTTATGTTTAACCTTACTCACACTAGACTCTTTGTGGCTTGACATTGTCACATTCATGGAATACCAAAAAAAACTACAATAGAAAGTGGCGTATTTGTGTGTGTGTTTGTGCAGAATAAAAAGAGCAAAAGCAGATTAAAATTTTTTCTCACACACACAAACCCAAACGATAAGGGATTTACTTTATACAACAAATACACACACACACACACAAAGCTTTGATGAAAAAATAAAAAATTCTACATTGTCGCTTTTTTCCTTTTTTTGCTTGAAAGCAAATTGAAATACAAATTCCTCACATGCACAGACATTTTTTCATTCTTTTTGAATGAGCTTTTATTGAATATTCACCCTATAATGTTGATTATTCTTCAATAATCCGATCATAACTTCTATCAACTACAACCATTAGCTAAGCTGTTAACAGTCATTCAATTTTCTTCACACACAAAACAACAAGTTGAAAATTTTTCTCACTTTTACCCCCAATGGGATGATCTTTATTCAGCACAAAAAAATAAGTATGATGAAAAGAATGAATCTCGGAACATTTCCCAATTCGACACTTAAAGGGCCTTTTAAAAAAGTGAAATTGTTTTGTCTTCAGCTGAAAATTCCCACGTTAGAAATTTTCTTATTTTTTACTTATAAACAATGCTAGCAACTAGACATAAAAGAATGAGTGAGATAAGCCCATTATTGTTAAACCTCGTGCCAGCCAGCGAACAGAAAAAAGTCATTGCCACACGCATAAAAGTAAGACGATTCGAAGGGTAACATGTGTTGCGATAATATTTTAAGCCATGGAGATGTTACAGCTCAACAGTCAGCAGTCAGCTGTGTATATATGCCTACTGAGGGGAGCATTTTTTACCTTTTATCGTGTGAGGTTGTCGAGGGTTATAAATGAAGGGAATATGATGTGGATATCATCGAAAAATAATGTGCCATAAATTGCAATATCGTAAAAAATTGATCACATTTTTTCTCTTTTTCGCTCGCTTGCTCGCTTTTATGAATGGGTTCATGATGAATTTTTTTTGCCTGGGTTTATATTGAGGATGAGTTTTATTAAATAAGAATAAAAATGTAAGAATTTTCATTGATTTTTATATGTGTTAAATTTGACCTTCAACAAATTTTTATTTTAACAGTTTTTTAAGATTTAAATATTGAACTTAACTTGTTTTAAAATTTTTTACTTCAATTTTGACTGAATTTGTTTAAAAATTAATATTTTAATTTATAACGGAATTTTTAAAAAAGTAAATATAAACAAAAAATGTAAACAAAGTAATAAAAATGCTTAAAAAATGGAAATTCTTATTGAAAAGTCTTAATTAGTCTGAAACTTTTCATTTGTCAAAATATAGAATAATCAATTATAAACCAAACAAATAAAGACTAAATTCTAGTGTAAAAATTCTCACAACATTTACTTTCATTCCTGATTTTCATCATGTCATTCAATCCATTTATAGTGAAATTCCCTTTACATCAAATACTAAAACCATCATAAAACCTTCCATAACAGACACTAAAGAGCATAAAAAATATAAAAATTTCCTCACAAAAAACATATAAGGGAATTTAAATCTGATAAAATCTGTCACAATCTCATTTCAATTTTTCAAAGCGACAACCGATTTTTTTGATCATTCAAAATATTTTACAATTCACTATCACGTCATTTTGTATTTTTTATATTTATTGATTGAAATTTATGTAAAAAAAGAAAAGTTTCTCAAACTTCTATGAATAATTTTCACCACAATAATAAATCAACTTAAGTCCACTCTTAAGCTCAATAATCCAAAAGACCAAAACTCAAAAGAACTTTTTCTTCTACCCCAACTATCCATAGGAAAATAGAAGATAAAGAGAAAGCTCTTAACTTTCTCGCTTGATTTTAATGAACAGCACAAACTCTAGCACCATTTATCATCATTTCATTCGGCATACACACGCATTTCATCATTAATTTTAGTTCTCTCTTCTTCTCTAGTATGAAGCATGGAATCAGCATTGCAGATATGACATAAATTCATAGATATGCATCAACATCTTTTCCCTACTTCCCTTCCCTATTCATTCATTTCTCATTCACATCTCGAAGTTTCTCATGTAGGCAACAACTATGGCAGCAATAGTACAATAACAAAAAAATTGAGTCATTTCTCTTGTAGAATTCTAGACTCATACATATATATCACTCATTTGTATCTTCTAGTGAGATTTTTTTTTTCAATTAATTTTCATCGTCACACACTCTGACTATCTTTTTCTGTCTTTTATTTTTCGAATGTGATGGAATAACAAGGAAAAGTTTTTTTTTGAAATGCAACATATTCGTTCGTATTAAAACTGTCAGAGTCATATAACAACATTATTCATCAAGAAAGCATGAACAAGAAGGCGCATAATAATAATGATAATGAAAGCATGTCAGTCAGTTGATGCTATTATAAATATATCCATGACAGGAATAGAATAATTTCTTTATCTTTATCCTTTTTTTGGATCATTTCAAAGAGAGAATTATAAAAAGATTTATTTGACTTTAAGCCTTTTATAAAGAAATTTTTTTTCGAAGTCAAGTAATTCAAATCAAGTTGATAACAAATTATTTGAATGTCAAGTATCAACTTGATACTAACAAGTATAAGTCAAGTAGGTTAAATGTCAAGTTGAAATCAAGTTCTATAACTTTTATGTTTTGAAAAATTTGATAAATTGACATCTCATTGACAGTATTAAAATTATTAGACTATTGTCAAAATTTTCCATTCAAAATTCTTTTTCTAAAAATGCGCCATAAGAATTTTTATTCAATGACCATGAAAAACATTTGGAAAATTTCTTTACTGTAACATATAAATAACATTAGCTACTGCTGTTACTGATAAGATGAATGTGAGCAATAGACCATAGTTTTCTACTACAGTTATTTCTGCTGCCTTGTAAATTTTGTGTATGTTCCTTTTCTGCCTCTTTTTATCCATTCATAATTTATGCACACATATAAGGAAGAATTATGATTTTTGACTGGATATTTCTACACATACTGCCATGTGTGAGTTTTGTGCGTTATGCTACTGCTGTATACATGTGAATATTATATCACATACACATTTAGTTCCTTTCCGGCTATATTGTTTCCATTCATACATATTTAATTTTTTTTATACTTTCATGCCTTTCATACATGCCTAACATTGCTTTGCTTTCTCTCTCACTTTTTGAGTGTGTGTAGATGATGTTGTTGCGTAGGGAGCAGAAAAAAGGATAATGTATGAAAATGAATTATTCTCCTTCGAGTCTTTCCTCATTCTACCATTGCTACATGCACAAAATTCTCCATTTTTCATCTCTTCTCCTACTGTATCAAAAGTTAAGCTGAATAATGTGTTTTTGTGTATTCTGTGCGATTATTACAAAAGGCACTTTTATACAGCAGCCGTTTGCTGTAATTATATATGACTCAATGTTTATTTGTTTGTTAGGAAGTGAGAGTGGATTTAGAGAGAAAGAGAGATTTTATTTGAGTAAAGTCAGAAAACAATAGATCTTTTATAATTGGATTAACAAGAAATTTTCGTATTGCAGAAATGAAAACAATTGATAGGAAATAATTGATGAAAACTGAAATATTGATGTTCTTGGAAATTGTCAATTAAGAGTTTACAAGAATATCAAGTTAATTTAAATTGATTTGCAGAAAGACAAACTATTTGGATTACTAAGAAATGCATATAAATTGCTTTAGATTTTGGTTCATATAATTTTTTTACTTGTAAAATGTTGTCATTTATTGCCAATGATTTTTCAAAACTATTTTCATGAAAATTTCCTAACAACTTCAAAGTAATTAATGCACTTATTTATATTCTGACCTTGAAATTTGAACTTGATCTTTGATCTTAATCTTGATCTTGAAATTAAAATTAATCTTAAGTTCATTGAATATTCAAAAAAAATGTTTGCTATAATAATTTATTTTGATAAAATTCATGAACATAAAGCAATGACAAAAAATTCATCTGATTTTTTTTCCATCTAGTCCTTCATTTTAATTTTTAAAGATAAAATTATTTTTATTACAAAACTTAAACAACGTATGTCTTATTATATTCTTGAAACTTTCCTAAATTGAATTTAAATAGCATTCTGTAAATTTTCACTACATTTTTTTCATTTTACATCATGTTCAGAATTTTTCTCATAAAATTCACTTTTCTCACATTTTTTTAAAACTTTCTTTTTTACGATACATACAAAAAATATTCAAGAAATTTTCATTTATTCTTATCATCATTTTAACATAAAATTTTCGCTTGCTACCAAAAAGAAAACGTGTGTGTGTTATGAATACCCATAGTAACGGTAAAAATAAGAAAGAGAAAAAAGCTATCTTTACAACCAGAGGAGCCATTCTCACTCTATTTTTGCACTCAGCACCACTTTACAGCTGAACCAACTTCATTGGGGTAATGAAATCACACTTTTATTTATGACAAAACTTTCCATCGCACGACATAGAATCTGTGTGAAGGAAAAAAAGTTCATTTTAGCATCCGAAAGTCATAACAATTTAATTAAATTATAATGTAACATTAATGGTGAATAGCTGCTTGCGCATATATCAAATTCTTCCTGCCTTATTATTTGCAAAAATTCCCATTCATATTTTCATCGTCCATGGACGAAATAGAGAAAGAAAGAAAGTTGGTAAAATGAGAATGAATGAATAAAAAAAACAGCAGTGACAATGAAAAGAAAAAATCAGAGGAAGAATTTTAAAACGCATTTTCTATAGAAAAAATTTTCCATCATTTTGACAAAATGAAAAGTTTTAAATTAAAAAAAAATTCCCCTAACAATGGAATAAAAAATTAAATAAGTTAGCGAGCCATAAAGTGAGCTTTTTTGCACTGTAGTGAGTGCTTTTACACAAGATGAGATTTTTTAAATTAAAATTGAATAAAATAGAAAAGAAGCTGCGCAAAAAAGAGACTGAGATTTATCGTTGGCTATTAGAATAAAAAAATAGAATGTTCATAATTAAGGATTTTTTATTATTATGAAATGAAGGTCATTGCTATTTAAATTAGTTTATTTTTATTGTTTAAAAAACTGCCATTAAATAAACCAAACTTGAAGCTCAATTTTATGATGAAATTAAATTATCATCATTATACTGAAGGTTTATCATGCGGAATAATATTATCTCTTTTTTAGCACAGTTCTTTTCTTATCTGAATAAAATATGGTATTGTTTGCACTTTGTCTGTCTTTCTGTTTGGTTTTCCAATCAGAAATAGGCTTTTACCCAAAGACTGACAATTCTTTTGATTTTTTTGATTCTGATTTGATTATTTCATTAGAATCAAAGAGTTCTCAGTCCTTGTTTTTACCACAGGAATCCAACTGACAATAAAATTTATTGAGTTTCTCATCCATGCTGAAAATTCTCGCTTATTTCATGTAAAAAGTAAAATAATGCATACAATTCCCGTAAAATAAAAAAGAGTAGGATAAAAATGGAATTTTAATAATTTCTCTTTTAATATGGAAAATCAACATTGTAATTTCCATAATACCATCATCATATTGTGCTGTATATTCCAGCTTGCTTCTGCAACATAATGAAAAGCAAAGATAGGGAAGAATTAAATGAAAAATAATTTTTTTAGTCAATAAAACTCATTGATTAAAACTTTCTCAAGCAAATTGTGTCATCATCATCTTTTCATTTACGAAAAAAAGGCACAACAAGTAACCGAAAGGAAAAAAGAGCAAACAAGCAAAAAAAATCCTTCCCAAGTCATTAAATTCCACTTACAAATGTAAAGAATTTCTTTTTGTTAAGAAAAAAACATCATAATAATCATAATCATTATGAGGATGGATGTAAATAAGATGAGCAGGAATGAAGAGCTACAAATTGAAATATTCAACTTTTTTGGTAGTTTTTGCTTTCATAAAAAAGGACAATAGATAAAAAAGATAAAAATATGGCAGCCATTGCGGCAAATGATTAATTTCAGAATTTCATTTTAATGTTGGTCCATTTGAGAAAATTCTCAATAAAATGTGAATATGTATGTTCACTTGGGGACGAATGTATTCAATTCAATTGAAACCACCAATTCATTTCGTTACATTCAAGTAAATAAATCTCATGACTGAATGTATTCAGTCTCTTGTAATAGGAAAATAAGAACAGCATACATACATAAATGAACTTTTTTTGATCAAGATTAAGGCACTGTGATAAAAAATTTAGTTTCTTTTGGATATTTTTTTGATTTTATTAAAAAATAAATGGAAAATTTTTGTTTAGAAAATATTAACGAAAATTTCAAAAATGTAAACAAACAAAAAAAATAGTTCAAAATGAATTTTTTTTAAAACTCATTTAATTCAACAAATAAATACACAATTAGCAAGAAATTAGAGCACCTCATCTAAATAAAGCAATAAAAAGTAGAATACAAAGATTATTCACCTTCATTTCTGAGTTTCCAGTGAACATTTATTTTCTTTGAAAATTTCTAAATATAAACAAATCATAAAAGTTTCCCAACCTTTTCCTACAACCTACAATCACAAGAATACATACAAATCTTCTAATCAGAAGCCTGTGCCTCATGTTTTACTTTAGTTTTTTGCTGTTGTGCTTTCATTATTTCACGTCAATCTCAATGAAAAGTAAATGCGAAGTGAAGTTTATATTTGTTGTGCAAACGATGACCATAGTCTAATATTTGACTAGCATGTTGTGTTATGTCTTTTCTCTCTTCTTACTCCACCCACTTTTATTTGTCTTCTTTACAAAATTGCCTTTCAGCATGTCTTTATGTCCATTTCCATTTAGATGCTTGTGAGCGACCATAAAGCTGTGATTTTTACGATTTGCAATCACGAACAAAGAAAAATATTTCTCTCCATTTTTGTCACATTGTGTTTGTAAAAAATCAGTGATGTCTAAATAATTTATCTTGGTTGTAATTGAAAAAAAAAAAAAAATAATTTCTGTCGCAAACAGTGAAATTGATAATTAAAATATTCTGATGTTGCATTTCAACTGAGATGAATAAATTAAAAATTAATTTTCATTGCCATCAACTGAACTGTGACAAGTGAATGAAGTCAACTGGAATAAAAACATTCCCTTGGGAATTTCATTTACAATAAAAGCAGAATTTCTTTTTTCCAGTCCAGACATCAAAAATGATGCATTGACTTTTCATAATTGAACAATTTTTCAATTTTCTTAATTAAAAACCAATTAACGATTATTAAAATAAAAGCAAAAATGACAGTTGCTAAATGGTTCAATATTTACGCTCCAATTATGTTTAAACATTGAATGATTTCTTGAGAATTTCCAGAAGATTGAGTGTTAAATTGTAGCCATCAAAAAGATCAATAACTTACAGAAAAGAAAGAAAATTCTAAGAAAAATTTAAGATGTTTGTAGCAATCAATTTTAAACACATGAAACACCTGTGGTTGAATGAAGCTATTAAGTGTTAATTAAATGCTTTCCTAGAATGTCAAATACAATCTTTCTTAATAAGCAACCACAAATAAGTCGTAAACAGGTAGGAAAATTTCAATTTTCAAAACACACATCAACACGTGCCGATCATTAAAGTTTTATTTTGGGTTATCTATTTGTTTGTGTATAGCAGAGTTGTTGATCTACTGTTCTTCAATTAGTTCATTTTTTCTTGGTTTTTAGGAAGCTTTTTGAAGATTTTTGTCAACTGCTTAAACAACTCTGACTAACAAACTTCAAATGACAATTCTGACCTTAAATTTGTAAAAACAACAAAAAAGATTATGAAATTTCAATCAAATATTCAATAATTTTCAATTAAGTAAAAATAAACACAGATACAAATGAGGATATCAATTTATCTTTATCGATTTATTGGCAAATCTGACATTTTCATTTATCTATAGAGAGATATCTCTGTTTATTTTTTAATGGAGGTCACACAAAGCAAAAAAAGGTTCATGTTTGCACACTCACTCACATATACATGGCAAAGCAGAATCCAATTAAATGAGACACATTTTCACAAACTGATAGAAGGATAAAAGTTCAAAATGGAGAAAGAATTTTTTTCCTTTCAGTTCACTCGATATCTTTGAAAAATGTCTACTCATATTACATGTTTTTAAGGCATATTCTTGTTTACCTAGATTAAAGCTATCATGAAGAAGGAAAAAAACAGGATGTGGAAAGAGTTGACTCACACTTGAATTTTCAACAAAAATCGGGATATTTTGTTTGTGTGTGTGATGGGAATGAAGTTGTTTATTTTTAATCAATACAAATACACACTAGAATTTCATGAAAGTCATGTTATTGAATTGAACGACGAACAAAATACATCATTATAAATGTATATAGAAAAATAGAAGGAGGGATAAAAGTTCAATAGTCAGGCTTGAAAGATTTTCATTACATGTTTCATGTTTGTTGATTTGAAGCACTTGAGAGAAATGTTTACTCTTTTGGAAAAGGGTCGAAAACTTGAGTTAAGCTTTAATTTAGTTAGTTCATTGAAGCTTGTCTTATGAGTTTATAAAAAATGTGTCCAACACGAAATTCTCCTTATTTCAGTAAAAATGTCAATCTTTTGAACCATTAAAACAATTATTTACCATTCCTTTTCGTTGACCCCTTGACACATATTCATGATTGTCCCAATAAATCTTCACATCGACGATATTGTGACCAGTGTGTTTACCAAACGTTTTCTGATGTTATTTTTAGGAATTCAATATCTTTATTGACCCGCTCACAAATTGACTTTATTGTAAAAATAGTAAAGCAAACATGCGAAATCGTTATCGATACATATAAACTCATACACAAAAGCTATTTTCTATTTGAATCAAACATGAAGTTATAGAATATTTGTAAATTTTAAGAAAGATTTGAGATTTTTCAAAGATTTTTGCTGTTTATCATTGTAATTATTTATTAGTTTCATTTCTTTTCACTTTATTTAGTTCCCTAATATCAATTACACTTAATTAGAACACTTTAAACTATTTAATTTATTAATTTCCTTCAAAACTTTTCTTTGTTTACTTTCAAAAATATTTCAATCCGCGCTTCAAAAATGCGCACCATAAAAATTCAAATTTTAACCGTTACAAAAAAATTCTATAACTTCTTGTCAATTATTTCGATATAAATGTTTTTTCAACCCATTTTCCTCTCTATTTCAAATTTATAGCTGGCTCGAGAGGCGACAGCAGCGGTAATGGAAATGCGAATCCTGTGAAATATCCTGTGATGGTGTTTGTTCATGGTGAATCGTATGAATGGAATAGCGGCAATGCTTACGATGGTAGTGCATTAGCTAGTTATGGCCAAATTTTAGTCGTTACAATCAATTATCGATTAGGCATTCTTGGTAAGTGTTGTATGCGTGTGTATATGGCAATAGATTGATGAATAAATCTTTGACTATTTGCTTAGGTTTCCTAAATGCAAATGTCGATCGTTATTCAAAGTCACCTGCCAATTACGGTCTAATGGATATTTTAGCAGCATTGCATTGGATACAGGAAAATATTGAGGCATTTGGCGGTGACAATAAGAGCGTGACATTAGCTGGACATGGATCAGGTAAACCGTTTATCAATTGAGTTAGTAAAATTCAAGAACTTTGTGTTTGAATGAAGAGTAAAAAAAATCGGCAATTTTTCAGGAAACAACCCGATAAATTAGAAGAAATAAAATGTCATGAAATAAAAAAAATCAGTAATATTAACCGTCAGTGACGTGTTAAAAGCGCATTTTCCCGCAACAAATCAATAATTTCAACAAAATTAAATTTGTCAAGAATTTTAATGCATTTACTTTCAATATTTATTGAAAATTTCAAAAAAAAAGTTCTTTCCGTCATCATCTTGATAAGCTAAATAAATTAAATCTTTTTTTTGTAGAGCAATTTTTTTTATCTCGCGTCCTCTCATATATTTTTCATATATTTTTCGTACTTTTTCTTACTTTTTCCACTTGAAAAAGTTTCACTTATGTTACGATTATGAAATGTTCTGCTACTTTATTGAATGTCTTAATAATAAAAATACATTAAGGAAGTTTCTTGGTTTATAATTTTTTCTAACTGGGAAGTCTATCTAATTTTATTAAAATATTTTTATTAATTTTTTACTTTTGTGTTTTATGATGCATTTTAACTATGACATATAAATAAAACGATTTTTTTAAAAATGATGATGAGTTTTTTTGTTTTAAAGTTCATTAACCTCAGACGCAACCAATTAAGTTTTGTTTATTTACAGGTGCAGCTTGTGTTCATTTTCTAATTGCCTCACAGGCCGTGCCTGATAGCCTTTTATTTCATCGTGCAATATTAATGTCAGGCACAGGTCTTGCACCATGGTCACTTGTTGGTGATCCTGCCTATTATGCTGCCATTGTTGCGCATCATGTTAATTGTTCTGTTGACTTACCTCATCAAGCTTTAATGAAATGTCTTCGTGATGTTTCACTCAAGTCACTACTTTCAACACCTGTACGTGTGCCCGATTTCGGCAATGCATTTGGACCAAGTGTCGATGGTGTTGTTATTGGTGAGTAAAAAAATTTATTAAAATTACTTCTTATCTTATAATCATGGCATGTCCATGTCATTATGAGCCCTCACGTTTCTTTTTTACTGCTAAAACTTGTGCAGCGTCTCATAAATAATTTCTCATTTTATCTCACGCAGATACGGGTGATTTTAGTCAGCAGGATCCATATGATTTTGGATCACTCAGTGGTAGTGATACAAAACGACAAATGCACTATCAAAATAATCTCAATATAATAAATTCAGTATTGTTAAGGAAATTAGCTATAAACAAATTATCAAGGTGAGATGATCTCTACACGCTTCCCATGGTGGAATTTATACCTTTTACACTAATGGCAATTTTTATATTCACATGCAGATACGATTTATTGGTAGGCGTTACACGTGCTGAGTCATATTTTATTTTTAATGCTGGTGACGTTCAGTATGGCATTGAGTCAGATAGAAAGACAAAAATTTTAAGAAATTATGTAAGAAGTACTTATAGCTATCATTTGAATGAAATTCTCGCAACAATTGAGAATGAATATAAAGACTGGGAAAAACCTGTTCAACATCCAATAAATATACGGTAAAAAAACTCATATTTTTCTATGATTTTTAATTAAAATTTATTTTTTATTAACAGTGATGAAACATTAGAAGCATTAAGTGATGCTCAAGTTGTTGCTCCGGCCACTTTAACTGTTGATTTACATTCTGCTGATCATCGAAATTCATTTCTTTATGTGTTCGATTATCAAACTAAATTTGGAGATTATCCTCAGGTAAATTTCTTCTTTTTTAAAATTTGAAGCTAATTAATTGGTAGACAACAAACTTCAAACTATTGTTTTCAATTTAATTTATTTTTTTATTTATATTGAGGACACAAATTGATATTATCATATTGCACAGTCAATTTTCGATCCGCATTGAGATTAAACTTTACAAATTGATAGATAAAATCTGTATTGTCAAAGAAGTTGGCTACAATACTGCCAGTATATTGGCTAAAAATCAATAACCAAAAAACTCTGATTTTATTATTTATTTTCCAACGAGTGACAATTATTTTATTGTTTTTTTCATTTTATTCAACAGAGAAAAAGCTTCAAAATTTTCAAAAACTTTTATTCCATTTTTTGTTAATTAAATTTTAAAACTAAAAAGATTTTTTTAAGTTTTCATGACAAAGTTTGATTGGGAAATCATAAAATCATTGCATTGAAAGTTACAAAACTTTTTCTTATTCAAAAACATTTCAAATTGTGAATTTTTTTCAGCTTTTACTGAAAAACAAAAGGAAGAACAACTTCTATCGTCCATAAATCTATCTAAGTCCAATATCTATTTTCATTCTCTTATAAAAATTGATGAAGGACTCTGTCTAGATGAGATGACTTAAGCGCATTTTTTGTGCTCAGATCTGTTAAATTGGCGATTATAAAATTATTAGAATCGTTTTCTTTTAAATTTTGATTTAAAAATAACGGTCTAATTTAAATTACGTTTTGTTGCGTATGACAAAAAAAATGTTGCGCGACAAAAAATGTTTTTGTTTACAAATTTTCAATAAAGAAATTTTAATTTTAAATTTCTTTATTATTGAAATCAATGGCAGCTTTCAAATTAAGTTTGTTCCTAATAAATTGATAGCACAAATCTAATGCAAATAACCATAAGTCGTTAGCTGTTGTAGCTTACGAGATCTCAAAATCCAAACAACTGAACAAAGTGAAATATAAAAGCAGCATTTTCTATACAAAAATGCGGTAAAAAACTTTTTCTAGTTAAAAAGAATAAAAAACAATAAACTATCTCTAAGGAGAGAAAATCCTTCTTTGTCCTGACCCTTTATTTACATAAACTTAAATAACTGTTGATTAATAGTCATGAGAACAAAACAAAATAACTAAAAGGCTTAAAATTGACTCATTCAAGTAAGTAATTTATGATAGTTGAAATAAATGTCATTAAAGGGGAAATTTTTCAATGATAAAATATCAACATTCGTTAAAGCTTAATCAATCATAACTTGGGAAAGCTCTGTTAAGCTTTCTATCATGGATTACTATGCATTATAGACAAGACATGTGAAAATGAAAATGTGTGTGGCATGAAAGAAATCAAAAGCATGCAAAAATGTCTGTAGGTGATGTCATCATCATGATAGCATAAATATGAAAATTTTCTCTCATCTTCAGGGTTCGTTAACTTTCATCACAAATTTGCAACTCTTTACTTCCTCAAATTTCATTTTTTTTATCATTTCGTCATGTATGATGATGAAGAACATTCTCATGCATAAATATCAAATATGCTAAACATGGAGACATGACTGACATGTGATGGATTGATGTTTGTTGAGGGAATTGTATATCATTTACGTAACTCAAATCTACTTACACTATTAAAGATATTTTTTGACCTTTCTTTCTGTTTTTCTTGCAACACACAATGACGAATGATGATAGCAATAACACACATAAAAATTTTGCACAAAAGAGAACGTGTGACTTGCATGATATGCTCTGAATGTTTATTACATGAAAAGTATAAAGCACAGAGTAGCAGAGTTTTAATGCATGTTTTATGTAAGCTTCATCATTTGTTCCGTTTTGTGCTCGTTTTTAAATAACAATTTTTGTTCTTTCATTCACATGACTTTATATGAACAAATGAATCTATTTATTGCTTCTACTACTAACGATAATCTTCATATGATGTTAAAATAAATCTGTGTAAAAGAGTTGATGACTTTTGTTATAAAAACTCTGAATACATAAAGCATTTTTAAGTGCAGTTAAAACTCTAAAGTTGTCTTTTTAAAATTGTGATTTCTTTCATTTTTATTGCTTTCTTCGTTTATTTCTTTGAAATTTTTCGTACATATTTTTCTAGGAATGAAAAAATCAAAACTCAATTGTCAATGATTTCTTGTGTGATTTGTTGGTTTTTGTGACCTTTATTGACAAAACTCATCAAAAATTCTTAAGTGAACAAAAAAGCAAGTGAACATTGTGACTGCAAAGTGAGAAAATAAAAAAATTACCAAATCTCAGTTAAAGTAAAAACATCAAATTTTTCTGCTATCCAAAGTGTAGAAAAAAAATAAAAGCTTTTCTGCATTAAATGACTGACATGAGACACAGCAAAGACTAACGATGACAAGTCAGAGCATTGCAAATGAAATTTCATTCACACTCGTCTACCATGTTTGCCTGCGGTTTGTGTGAAATGATGAACGACGGATTAGTGACAGTGTTGTTGCTATGAAGTTGATTAGAAAAATCTCTTAAGAAAAACTCAAAAAAAATTCTTTAATTTTTATTTGATGACATTGAAAAATATTTTTTTTTCTTGGCATTGAAAATGAAGTCAGAAATAGAACAAGAATAAATTATCATAGCACATTCAGGAAAAGCATTTTGTATTGTTTCACGAATAAAGCAAAATTTTACATTTTATGCGAATGGTAACAAACATGAACACGAAAATTCTTTTTCCTTTTTTTCGATTCCCTGAATTCATTTCCATTTCAATTTGAACATTTTGTTTGTGACTGTTGTTGTGTGTTAACTTGTACCAGGCAAGTGTTTTTTATTTGCAAGTGATTTTGTGTGAGTGTGAAAGTTTTTTTTGATTTTTCCTCAAACACACGTAGAAACTGTCAAATCAATTCAATCATGGATGAATAAATTGATGATGATTGAAGAGAGTTACAAAAATAATTGCTCTATTTGACTGATGATTTTGTTATTTTTAGGTTTTTTATGTTTTTCAACTTTCTTGGTAAAAAATTACAAAAAAAAATGATTTAATTTAAAAATATCAATTTTTGAAGTTCTTTGCATAAAAATCAAACAAAAAAAAACAAAGACCTTGAATATGATAAAAATGTCTATAATTTCAACATGTTACAGCACTTTCTCACAGTCACGACACGAGAAAATTTTCATTCTCACTCATGTTAAAAATGCTTTGAAAATTCAAGGACAGATTTTTTTACTAAAAACATTCTTTTGTTTGAAATTTCAGTTCGAACTGTATAAAAGTTATGAAATAAATTTCTATCATCAACAAAAACCATGCAAAATTTTCCTCTTGTATTAATCCAATACCAAATGTCAACTTCGTTTACATCATCTAAAATTAATTAAAAATTACACACATGAAAATTCATTGCAGTGCAGAAAAAATAAGTTTATAATTAATTTATATACATACATGTATAAAGTTAATTAGTTAATTAAATTTAATTAACTTAATTAAATTTAATTAAATTTAATTAACTAGTTAAGTGTCCCAGCCTTGACAAACACATTCAAAAAAATCAATTTCTATAAATTTCATGTAATGAAAAATTTACATTTTTTCTCACAACGTCATGCTTCGCTTATTCATAACATGCACAAACACAGGCTGCTGCCGTAAGGATGAAAATTCAATTTTCACACATTTCAGAAAAAGTGAGAAAAGGATGATGGAAATTTCACAAATTTTTTATATTTTTATTGCATTACAATGATGAAAAATTCAGTTTGTGTCCTCAATTGTCTATTAGACATGCTGTGTGGTTGTAATTAAATTTTTTGTATATTTTTAATTTACAGCGACAGGGATGCATACATGGCGAGGATTTACCATACTTTTTTGGAGCACCACTCGTCGGTGGACTCAGTCATTTTGCTAAAAATTTTACAAAAGCAGAAATTTTGCTGTCTGAAATTGTGATGAATTATTGGTCCAATTTTGTAAGAACAGGGTAAGCTTTTAATCTTTAAAATAGTTCATTAAAATTAATTGAAAACTTTTGTCTATAGTAATCCAAATGAACAACAAGATAATCGAGATAGAAAAGCAAAAAATATTGAATGGACGCCATATGAGAATGTTCATAAAAAGTACCTTAATATTGGTAAGTGAAATTATCAATTTTATTGAATAAAATAGTTTAAATCACTCATCAATGTGTAGCAAATGAAAATTTTAATTGCTCTTTATAATAATTGGAACTTTTTCAAGTTTTAAAAAAGTCAAGTAACTTACAGTAGCGGCCAAAAGTAAATGGGCAAAAAATAAAATGTGGATAACTTTTGAATGGAACGTCCAATCAAGCTGAAATTTTACATAGAAGTAGCATTTCATAAGTGATTTCTTGCTTGCATGTTGATTTTTCATTATATCGAATAATTCCCGAATAATAAATTAATTATTATAAATTCAACGGACAAAAGTATATGGGCAAAACTATTTATTTAATTCTTTTGAACTTTTCTCAAAATTTACGAAAGGAATTCATGTTCTCTTTGCATAAATCATTAAAACAATCAAAAATGATGAAACAATATTGGGGATTTCTAGAAATACGTCTTGGTTACATAGAATATGCAGTTTAAAAAATAGTCGCCATCTTGGATAACAATTCTATCCGAAATCATCTTTTAATGTCTTCTTTCGTTTCAAACTTCATTGTAATTCATGAATATAAGTCTAATCATTATTTTTAAGTATCAGAAAGTTGCAGCTCAATGAATGATTCTAATAAATTTCAACAAAAATTTAATGTTCCTTCATGATTTTTATGCTGGTGGTTTCAGTTTTTCGTTCATAACTTTTAATAGAAATTTTTTATACTAACACTTGTATGCTTAAATTGTTCCTCAAAAGATTCCTGATCTTTCAATAACATATATTTTAGGCTATGGAAGCTGCCAATGAAAAATCAGATAGGTAAAACACAAAGAAAAATCCATTGTTTTCATCGAAAAATGGCGATTTTCCTGAAATTACTGATTTAATGCAATCTAGCGTTTCAAATCTTGATAAAACATAACAAAACTCGATAAACAATATATACCAATAAGTTTGAAGCGCTAGATTGCATTAAATCAGTAATTTCAGGAAAATCGCCATTTTTCGATGAAAACAATGGATTTTTCTTTTGTGTTTTACCTATCTGATTTTTCATTGGCAGCTTCCATAGCCTAAAATATATGTTATTGAAAGATCAGGAATCTTTTGAGGAACAATTTAAGCATACAAGTGTTAGTATAAAAAAATTTCTATTAAAAGTTATGAACGAAAAACTGAAACCACCAGCAAAAAATCATGAAGGAACATTAAATTTTTGTTGAAATTTATTAGAATCATTCATTGAGCTGCAACTTTCTGATACTTAAATAATGATTAGACTTATATTCATGAATTACAATGAAGTTTGAAACGAAAGAAGACATTAAAAGATGATTTCGGATAGAATTGTTATCCAAGATGGCGACTATTTTTAAAACTGCATATTCTATGTAACCAAGACGTATTTCTAGAAATCCCCAATATTGTTTCATCATTTTTGATTGTTTTAATGATTTATGCAAAGAGAACATGAATTCCTTTCGTAAATTTTGAGAAAAGTTCAAAAGAATTAAATAAATAGTTTTGCCCATATACTTTTGTCCGTTGAATTTATAATAATTAATTTATTATTCGGGAATTATTCGATATAATGAAAAATCAACATGCAAGCAAGAAATCACTTATGAAATGCTACTTCTATGTAAAATTTCAGCTTGATTGGACGTTCCATTCAAAAGTTATCACATTTTATTTTTTGCCCATTTACTTTGGCCGCTACTGTAAACAATTTTCATAAAAAACAAATCAAGTTGTTTAAAACTTTAAATCAATGACAAAACTTTAAATCAAGTTAAAATTTTATAGAAGTCAAGTAAATAAATAAATTTTTTTAATTAAGTCATTTAAAATGTTAAGTAAAACTAAACTTCAAATCAAGTGAAAATCAAGCAACTAAAAAAATATGTCAAATAAATTTATTTTATTAAAGAAGCGCTTTTTTCAACAAAATCCAAACAAATTGTTTCCTTCTTTTTCACTGACCGATAAGTTAAATTGGATTGAAAAAAATCCAATTCAATTGCAATTTCATGTTTAAACGATTTAAATCCATCTTAAACCAAAAAACATGGAAAATAAAAAAGTTTTCAATCATTCAATTGTGAAAATTAAAAGCGCGGCCTAAAGAAATAAGTCGAGTGGAAATTTTATTTCTATGACATTCAATTCATCCCTTCATAGAGAATTCAACTGTGTTAACTGTCGCGGCTCTTTGAATTAGTTTCAATTCCATTTATTTTCCTTACCCTTGGTTGTATGCCGCCCATAGCAACTGAAAATGGAAGAAAAGCAATTTAATTAAAGCAATTGAGCAAGGGAACACAAGAAATTTTTCCTTGACTTTCTTTTTTTTCTCACGATTTAATTTTCTTTCGATCTACCTGTGAATAAGGATTTTTTTACATGATGGACATTTTTATGATCTCGCTGGCATTATTTATTGCTGAAGGTGATTGCACTTTACTGCTACTGAGTTAATTAATTAGTTTCATCTTTTGTTATAAAATATTCATATCTTGACTTTGATGTTTATGATTTATTTGTCTAGCTTTCTCTTAGTCGACCTTTTACGCCCATTGGGTGGAATTTTATATCAGGTGTAGACACTTGACTAAGAAAATTTTCATCTAAATTTTCCCATGCCCTTTTTCATTTTCTTTTTCTATGGAGTGACAGTCATTAAGAAAGAAAATTAAGCAAAATTCCTTGCTCGTTTTCATGAGAAATCTCTTGCAATTATTCATGTGGAAAAATAGAAGACTCTTAGAATACTCGAGAAAAACGAAGGAAGAAAAAAAGGTCAAGAAGTGGTTGCAAAAGAGAAAAGAAAAAATTAATCTGTTTCCCTTTTTTCATTTCTTTCTTTTTTTGTGCGTTCTCTCTTTGTTGCCTTTATTTTTTATTTAAATATTTTCCTGTGTACCTTTTTCAATTGGCTATTGTTGTGTATTATCAATTCAGCTTTTTTTTTTTCAATATTATTGTGGTTTCATTTTTGAATTTGAAAGAAATTTGTGCTTATGTAGGTGGAAGAAAGGAAAAAATAAAATACTGAAAAGAAATTGACTATGACATTTTTATTAATGCTTGATTAAATTTTATTATTGAAATAAATTTTCAATAAGAATCGGATAAAAGAATTTTCAAATATTTTTGAATTCTTTTCTATCAAGTTTATAAAGTTTGAAATTCGTTTTCTTATTTAACAAACTGTTAATTTAATATTTTAGAAAAAGTTTTGCTTGTCAAAAGAACTTCGTCGTCGAGCGACCTTTTTAAAAGGTTTTTTGATATTTTGTAAGAAATGGTCTGAAAAATATGAGCTTTTAAGTTTTAATTTCTTGACTTGACTATGAAAAGTACTTGAGCAAATTCTCAAGTTTGATTTTACTTGACTTGAAATTTTAACGACCTGCCTTTCAATTTGATTTTCAAATTTTAAAAGTATTTTTTATTTTTATTTCTTGGAATTTCCCAAAACTTTATAAAAATATTTCCATAAAATAAGCATAAAAGTGTGATTTTAATGAACTAAAAAACTAAAAATAATTTTCTAATCAATAAATTTTTCTATGAATTTACAGATACAAAACCAAAACTAAAAAATCATTATCGTGCTCATCGTCTATCATTTTGGCTCAATTTAATTCCTGACCTTCATAAGCCAGGGAATGATGATGTGCCATTATCGCACCATGAATTGGAAAATGATGATGTTGTTGATCAAAGCAAATCGACAGTTAAACCATTGATACCACAACGTGATAAAGGAGCAAATGGAACATCACCTAATAGTACAGTACTTTTCTCATCGCCAATTTTTAATTATACATTGCAGCGCAGTAACAATCGCAATAATAGTGGATCACATAATGCTCAAATAAATTCAAATTTGTCAGGCGGCAAAACGAAAAGCAATGTGCCTGGCATCGACCATGATATGTACGATGAGAATGCAACATCGGGACCACCAACAGAAGATGGTTTTGCTGCATATAGCACAGCATTAAGCGTAACAATTGCAATTGGCTGCAGTCTATTAATTCTCAATGTGCTCATTTTTGCTGGCGTTTATTATCAACGTGACAAGACTCGACTCAATGAGCCGAGAACGATAAAAAAGCGTAATGAAAATGGTCAAATGCCAAACAATATTTGTGGTGATCTTGAAACACTTACAATTCATTCAAAAAGTGATCCTGCCACGATTCTTGGTCATCATCATTCATTGCATCAACTGCCACCACCTTGAATTTGCCGATATGCCGCTCATAACAAAACCATCAAGTAGAATTCCACCGCCACCACATGCCTTACAAGTTGGCAGTAATTGCAATACACTTAATAAAAAAAGCTGTGTAAAAAATAACATGAATCATCAGCATCAACCAACAGGTAATATGGGTGGTGTCGGTGGTACTGGTGGTGTCAATCAAACGCAACAGAATCCGATGGATGAACTGCGTGTATGACGTTAAGTGACATTTGATGATGAAATTCAGGATATTTACTTATAGCAACAGTATTTTATCATCATCATCATCAATTGTATAATAAAAAACTAAAAACGTGTTCTACGACTGGTTGATTATCGTTGTACAGTTAGTGCATTTTTTATATATTAATGAATTTATCAAAAAATGAAAATTTCACAAGAGGATTAAAAATACATTAGTGAAATTATTTTTATGAAAGGTGTGACTGATTCATTAGTGTGAATGAAATATATGAATGCAGAGTTGGAATCTTTTTTAATTTTGAAAATTATTTAAATTTGAATTTTGAAAACTTACAATTTAAAGTTGTAGAATTTTACAGAGTATTTTTTGTGAAATGTAGAATTTGTAGAAATTCTCATACAAAATTTTTAATTTTAATTACTGAAAAACTTACTTGAACAAAATTCTTCAATTTAAGTTGTAAATTTATACAAATCTATAAAATTTTTTGTATAATTGTAAAATTTTTACAAACTTATTTACATTTCTACAATTGATCTTAAAATTAATTCTACAATAATATTTTGTAAAATTTAACTTAAACTTACAATTTAATTTTACAATCTTGAAAAATTCCAAACTCTTATTTAGAAGAAAGAAAAATCAAAATTCAATGAACAAAGAAGCAAAATATAAAGTTTTAGTTCATTTTTTATGCTCCATATGTCTTTATATCTCACTCTTTTATAAATTCTTTCATCTTTTTTATATGTTTTACAAAAAGCTCAAACACATCTCAATACAAGAAGAAAAGTTTTCAATATTCTTCCTCATTTGTTTGCCATTCATAAAAAATCTTTATATGATTTTCTCATGAGAAGAAGATCATAGAAAGAAATAGAGCAAATATAGAATGGAGTGTGCATTGAAATATGAATGATGAGGTCAAAGAAAGATGAACATATATAAAGTTGAAAGTTTATTTTGATTCAAATGAACTTTTGTAGAAATGAAATTACATTCTATGAATGATGAGGGATTTTTCTTTATTATCTGTGATTTGATTTCAATTTTTTTTTCAAAAATGAAAGCTTTGTTGCAGTATTTATGATTCTTTACCAAAATTAACTTTCAAAAGATTTCATGTGAATCTAAAATTTAAATTAAGTCACATTACAAAATGAAAAACTTCACCTTCACCTTCTCGCACCGCATTGACACAATTTTCTCCAATAAATCTAATCTAAAAACTTTATCACAAAAAGTCAACATGAAAATTGAATTTCCCATAGCAACGCGTTTGCTTTCATTTCAAATTCCAATCGCAAAAAAAAGTATTTCTTATTCATTCATCATATTTGAGTGAGTGTGTGCTGTTGCCAGTAAAAACTTATTATTAACTTTATTTTGTTCCAAAGGTATTTGTCCTTACATATGACGAATTGAATTATTAATGTGACATTCGCACCAACATATACACAAAGCGTGACTAGTACGTGATGAATTAAAGCTTCGCTTTCTTTCATTGCTGCTGCAACTATTTTTTCCATGCTTTCATTCTCGTTCAGAAATCGTGAGTTGAAAAGTTTGCACAGTTACGCTCAATTTGATTATTCTAAGCTCGTTCATTTTTTCTCGCGCGTACAGGAAAANCTGCCTCTTTTTATCCATTCATAATTTATGCACACATATAAGGAAGAATTATGATTTTTGACTGGATATTTCTACACATACTGCCATGTGTGAGTTTTGTGCGTTATGCTACTGCTGTATACATGTGAATATTATATCACATACACATTTAGTTCCTTTCCGGCTATATTGTTTCCATTCATACATATTTAATTTTTTTTATACTTTCATGCCTTTCATACATGCCTAACATTGCTTTGCTTTCTCCTCTCACTTTTTGAGTGTGTGTAGATGATGTTGTTGCGTAGGGAGCAGAAAAAGGATAATGTATGAAAATGAATTATTCTCCTTCGAGTCTTTCCTCATTCTACCATTGCTACATGCACAAAATTCTCCATTTTTTCATCTCTTCTCCTACTGTATCAAAAGTTAAGCTGAATAATGTGTTTTTGTGTATCTGTGCGATTATTACAAAAAGCACTTTTATACAGCAGCCGTTTGCTGTAATTATATATGACTCAAGTTTATTTGTTTGTTAGGAAGTGAGAGTGATTTAGAGAGAAAGAGAGATTTTATTTGAATAAAGTCAGAAAACAATAATCTTTATAATTGGATTAACAAGAAATTTTCGTATTGCAGAAATGAAAACAATTGATAGGAAATAATTGATGAAACTAAATATTTGATGTCTTGGAAATTGTCAATTAAGAGTTTACAAGAATATCAGTTAATTTAATTGATTTGCAGAAAGACAACTATTTGGATTACTAAGAAATGCATGTAAATTGCTTTAGATTTGGTTCATATAATTTTTTACTTGTAAAATGTTGTCATTTATTGTCAACAATCATCCAAAGCTTTTGCTATGAAAAATTCTTTACAACTACAAAAGTAATAATACACTATTTACAGTAGCAACTATCAAAAGATGTGCTATTTCTTTTCTAAAATGATTTGTTAACAAGTATCCATTTTCAACCTAACTAAAAAAGCACTTTACTACTGCAAGATGAAAATGTCTCAGTATGGAATTTTTTCTATGAAAACTTCATCTGAACTGACCTTCGAACTTAAGGTTTATTCTTAATTTTTATATTGCAAATTTATCCAAGGGGTTAGAACTTCTTGTTATTTTTGATTTTTTTTGTTATATTTTGATTTTTACTTTTTTAAATGTTATTTTTGATTTTTTTTAGATTTTTGATTTTTTTTTATTTTTTGATACTTTTTTGATAGAGTTGATACCCTTGAATTATCAATATTTTTTTTAAATTTCTGCTTTCTGATCTAGAATTTTGAACTTGATCTTAATCTTGATCTTGATTAAAATTAATCTTAAGTTCATTGAATATTCAAAAAAAATGTTTGCTATAATAATTTACTTTGATAAAATATTAAACTAAAAACAATGACAAAAAATTATCTGATTTTTTTTCCATTAGTCCTTCATTTTAATTTTTAAAGATAAATTATTTTATTACAAAACTAAACAACGTATCTTATATATCTTAAAACTTCCTAAATTGAATTTAATAGCATTCTGTAAATTTTCACTTTCATTTTCATCATGTTCAGAATTTTCTCATAAAATTCACTTTTCTCACATTTTTTTAACATTTTTTTTTTACGATACATACAAAAAATATTCAAGAAATTTTCATTTATTCTTATCATCATTTTAACATAAAATTTTCGCTTGCTACCAAAAAGAAAACGTTGTGTGTTGTATGAATACCCATAGTAACGGTAAAAATAAAAAAGAGAAAAAAAGCTATCTTTACAACCAAGAGCCATTCTCACTCTATTTTTGCACTCAGCACCACTTTACAGCTGAACCAACTTCATAGGGTAATGAAATCACACTTTTATTTATGACAAAACTTTCCATCGCACGACATAGAATCTGTGTGAAGGAAAAAAAGTTCATTTTAGCATCCGAAAGTCATAACAATTTAATTAAATTATAATGTAACATTAATGGTGAATAGCTGCTTGCGCATATATCAAATTCATCCTGCCTTATTATTTGCAAAAATTCCCATTCATATTTCATCGTCCATGGACGAAATAGAGAAAGAAGAAAGTTGGTTAAAATGAGAATGAATGAATAAAAAAAACAGCAGTGACAATGAAAAAGAAAAAATCAGAGGAAGAATTTTAAAACGCATTTTCTATAGAAAAAATTTTCCATCATTTTGACAAAATGAAAAGTTTTAAATTAAAAAAAAATTCCCCTAACAATGGAATAAAAATTAAATAAGTTAGCGAGCCATAAAGTGAGCTTTTTTGCACTGTAGTGAGTGCTTTTACACAAGATGAGATTTTTAAATTAAATTGAATAAAATAGAAAGAAAGCTGCGCAAAAAAGAGACTGAGATTTATCGTTGGCTATTAGAATAAAAAAATAGAATGTTCATAATTAAGGATTTTTTATTATTATGAAATGAAGGTCATTGCTATTTAAATTAGTTTATTTTTATTGTTTAAAAAACTGCCATTAAATAAACCAAACTTGAAGCTCAATTTTATGATGAAATTAAATTATCATCATTATACTGAAGGTTTATCATGCGGAATAATATTATCTCTTTTTTAGCACAGTTCTTTTCTTATCTGAATAAAATATGTATTGTTTGCACTTTGTCTGTCTTTCTGTTTGGTTTTCCAATCAGAAATAGGCTTTTACCCAAAGACTGACAATTCTTTTGATTTTTTTGATTCTGATTTGATTATTTCATTAGAATCAAAGAGTTCTCAGTCCTTGTTTTTACCACGAAACGTAATCCAAAAATAAAAATTTATTGAGTTTTTCATCCATGCTGAAAATTCTCGCTTATTTCATGTAAAAAGTAAAATAATGCATACAATTCCCGTAAAATAAAAAAGAGTAGGATAAAAATGGAATTTTAATAATTTCTCTTTTAATATGGAAAATCAACATTGTAATTCCATAATACCATCATCATATTGTGCTGTATATTCCAGCTTGCTTCTGCAACATAATGAAAAGCAAAGATAGGGAAGAATTAAATGAAAAATAATTTTTTTAGTCAATAAAACTCATTGATTAAAACTTTCTCAAGCAAATTGTGTCATCATCATCTTTTCATTTACGAAAAAAAGGCACAACAAGTAACCGAAAGGAAAAAAGAGCAAACAAGCAAAAAAAATCCTTCCCAAGTCATTAAATTCCACTTACAAATGTAAAGAATTTCTTTTTGTTAAGAAAAAAACATCATAATAATCATAATCATTATGAGGATGGATGTAAATAAGATGAGCAGGAATGAAGAGCTACAAATTGAAATATTCAACTTTTTTGGTAGTTTTTGCTTTCATAAAAAAAGGACAATAGATAAAAAAGATAAAAAGATGGCAGCATTGCGGCAAATGATTAATTTCAGAATTTCATTTTAATGTTGGTCCATTTGAGAAAAATTCTCAATAAAATGTGAATATGTATGTTCACTTGGGGACGAAGTGTATTCAATTCAATTGAAACCACGAATTCATTTCGTTACATTCAAGTAAATAAATCTCATGACTGAATGTATTCAGTCTCTGTAATAGAATAATAAGAACAGCATACATACATAAATGAACTTTTTTTGATCAAGATTAAGGCACTGTGATAAAAAATTTAGTTTCTTTGGATATTTTTTTGATTTTATTAAAAAATAAATGGAAAAATTTTGTTTAGAAAAAATTAACGAAAATTTCAAAAATGTAAACAAACAAAAAAAATAGTTCAAAATGAATTTTTTTTAAAACTCATTTAATTCAACAAATAAATACACAATTAGCAAGAAATTAGAGCACTCATCTAAATAAAGCAATAAAAAGTAGAATACAAAGATTATTCACCTTCATTTCTGAGTTTCCAGTGAAACATTTATTTTCTTTGAAAATTTCTAAATATAAACAAATCATAAAAGTTTCCCAACCTTTTCCTACAACCTACAATCACAAGAATACATACAAATCTTCTAATCAGAAGCCTGTGCCTCATGTTTTACTTTAGTTTTTTGCTGTTGTGCTTTCATTATTTCACGTCAATCTCAATGAAAAGTAAATGCGAAGTGAAAGTTTATATTTGTTGTGCAAACGATGACCATAGTCTAATATTTGACTAGCATGTTGTGTTATGTCTTTTCTCTCTTCTTACTCCACCCACTTTTATTTGTCTTCTTTACAAAATTGCCTTTCAGCATGTCTTTATGTCCATTTCCATTTAGATGCTTGTGAGCGACCATAAAGCTGTGATTTTACGATTTGCAATCACGAACAAAGAAAAATATTTCTCTCCATTTTTGTCACATTGTGTTTTAAAAAATCAGTGATGTCTAAATAATTTTCTTGGTTGTAATTGAAAAAAAAAAAAAAATAATTTCTGTCACAAACAGTGAAATTGATAATTAAAATATTCTGATGTTGCATTTCAATTGAGATGAATAAATTAAAAATTAATTTTCATTGCCATCAACTGAACTGTGATAAGTGAATGAAGTCAACTGGAATAAAAACATTCCCTTGGGAATTTCATGTACAATAAAAGCAGAATTTCTTTTTTCAAGTCCAGACATCAAAAAATGATGCATTGACTTTTTATACTTGAACAATTTTTCAATTTTCTTAATTAAAAACCAATTAACGATTATAAAAATAAAAGCAAAAATGACAGTTGCTAAATGGCTCAATATTTACGCTCCAATTATGTTTAAACATTGAATGATTTCTTGAGAATTTCCAGAAGATTGAGTGTTAAATTGTAGCCATCAAAAAGATCAATAACTTACAGAAAAGAAAGAAAATTCTAAGAAAAATTTAAGATGTTTGTAGCAATCAATTTTAAACACATGAAACACCTGTGGTTGAATGAAGCTATTAAGTGTTAATTAAATGCTTTCCTAGAATGTCAAATACAATCTTTCTTAAATAGCAACCACAAATAAGTCGTAAACAGGTAGGAAAATTTCAATTTTCAAAACACACATCAACACGTGCCGATCATTAAAGTTTTATTTTGGGTTATCTATTTGTTTGTGTATAGCAGATTTGTTGATCTACTGTTTTTGAACTAGTTCATTTTTTTTTGGTTTTTAAGTAGCTTTTTGAAGATTTTTGTCAACTGCTTAAACAACTCTGACTAACAAACTTCAAATGACAATTCTGACCTTAAATTTGTAAAAACAACAAAAAAGATTATGAAATTTCAATCAAATATTCAATAATTTTCAATTAAGTAAAAATAAACACAGATACAAATGAGGATATCAATTTATCTTTATCGATTTATTGGCAAATCTGACATTTTCATTTATCTATAGAGAGATATCTCTGTTTATTTTTTAATGGAGGTCACACAAAGCAAAAAAGGTTCATGTTTGCACACTCACTCACATATACATGGCAAAGCAGAATCCAATTAAATGAGACACATTTTCACAAACTGATAGAAGGATAAAAGTTCAAAATGGAGAAAGAATTTTTTTCCTTTCAGTTCACTCGATATCTTTGAAAAATGTCTACTCATATTACATGTTTTTAAGGCATATTTTTGTTTACCTAGATTAAAGCTATCATGAAGAAGGAAAAAACAGAATGTGGAAAGAGTTGACTCACACTTGAATTTTCAAACAAAATCGGGATATTTTTTTGTGTGTGATGGGAATGAAGTTGTTTATTTTTAATCAATACAAATACACACTAGAATTTCATGAAAGTCATGTTATTGAATTGAACGACGAACAAAATACATCATTATAAATGTATATAGAAAAATAGAAGGAGGGATAAAAGTTCAATAGTCAGGCTTGAAAGATTTTCATTACATGTTTCATGTTTGTTGATTTGAAGCACTTGAGAGAAATGTTTACTCTTTTGGAAAAGGGTCGAAAACTTGAGTTAAGCTTTAATTTAGTTAGTTCATTGAAGCTTGTCTTATGAGTTTATAAAAAATGTGTCCAACACGAAATTCTCCTTATTTCAGTAAAAATGTCAATCTTTTTTAACCATTAAAACAATTATTTACCATTCCTTTTCGTTGACCCCTTGACACATATTCATGATTGTCCCAATAAATCTTCACATCGACGATATTGTGACCAGTGTGTTTACCAAACGTTTTCTGATGTTATTTTTAGGAATTCAATATCTTTATTGACCCGCTCACAAATTGACTTTATTGTAAAAATAGTAAAGCAAACATGCGAAATCGTTATCGATACATATAAACTATACACAAAAGCTATTTTCTATTTGAATCAAAACATGAAGTTATAGAATATTAGAATTTTAAAAGATTAAATTTTTCGAAGATTTTGCTAAGATCTTTTAATGTTTATTATTAGTTTCATTTCTTTTCACTTTATTTAGTTCCCTAAATCAATTACACTTATTAGAACACTTACTATTTAATTTATAATTTCCTTCAAAACTTTTTTTTGTTTACTTTCAAAAATATTTCAATCCGCGCTTCAAAAATGCGCACCATAAAAATTCAAATTTTAACCGTTACAAAAAATTCTATAACTTCTTGTCAATTATTTCGATATAAATGTTTTTTTCAACCCATTTTCCTCTCTATTTCAAATTTATAGCTGGCTCGAGAGGCGACAGCAGCGGTAATGGAAATGCGAATCCTGTGAAATATCCTGTGATTGTGTTTGTTCATGGTGAATCGTATGAATGGAATAGCGGCAATGCTTACGATGGTAGTGCATTAGCTAGTTATGGCCAAATTTTAGTCGTTACAATCAATTATCGATTAGGCATTCTTGGTAAGTGTTGTATGCGTGTGTATATGGCAATAGATTGATGAATAAATCTTTGACTATTTGCTTAGGTTTCCTAAATGCAAATGTCGATCGTTATTCAAAGTCACCTGCCAATTACGGTCTAATGGATATTTTAGCAGCATTGCATTGGATACAGGAAAATATTGAGGCATTTGGCGGTGACAAAAAGAGCGTGACATTAGCTGGACATGGATCAGGTAAACCGTTTATCAATTGAGTTAGTAAAATTCAAGAACTTTGTGTTTGAATGAAGAGTAAAAAAATCGGCAATTTTTCAGGAAACAACCCGATAAATTAGAAGAAATAAAATGTCATGAAATAAAAAAAAAATCGTAATATTAACCTCAGTGACGTGTTAAAAGCGCATTTTCCCGCAACAAATCAATAATTTCAAAAAAAATTAAATTTGTCAAGAATTTTAATGCATTTACTTTCAATATTTATTGAAAATTTCAAAAAAAAAGTTCTTTCCGTCATCATCTTGATAAGCTAAATAAATTAAATCTTTTTTTGTAGAGCAATTTTTTTATCTCGCGTCCTCTCATATATTTTTCATATATTTTTCGTACTTTTTCTTACTTTTTCCACTTGAAAAAGTTTCACTTATGTTACGATTATGAAATGTTCTGCTACTTTATTGAATGTCTTAATAATAAAAATACAT
Source organism: Polypedilum vanderplanki (assembly GCA_018290095.1). NCBI lineage: Eukaryota > Metazoa > Arthropoda > Insecta > Diptera > Chironomidae > Polypedilum > Polypedilum vanderplanki. Next base: position 2,963,426 of record CM031379.1, on the reverse strand, counting down.
TAAGGAAGTTTCTTGGTTTATAATTTTTTCTAACTGGGAAGTCTATCTAATTTTATTAAAATTTTTTATTAATTTTTACTTTTGTGTTTTATGATGCATTTTAACTATGACATATAAATAAAACGATTTTTTTAAAAATGATGATGATGTTTTTTGTTTTAAAGTTCATTAACCTCAGACGCAACCAATTAAGTTTTGTTTATTTACAGGTGCAGCTTGTGTTCATTTTCTAATTGCCTCACAGGCCGTGCCTGATAGCCTTTTATTTCATCGTGCAATATTAATGTCAGGCACAGGTCTTGCACCATGGTCACTTGTTGGTGATCCTGCCTATTATGCTGCCATTGTTGCGCATCATGTTAATTGTTCTGTTGCTTACCTCATCAAGCTTTAATGAAATGTCTTCGTGATGTTTCACTCAAGTCACTACTTTCAACACCTGTACGTGTGCCCGATTTCGGCAATGCATTTGGACCAAGTGTCGATGGTGTTTATTTGGTGAGTAAAAAATTTATTAAAATTACTTCTTATCTTATAATCATGGCATGTCCATGTCATTATGAGCCCTCACGTTTCTTTTTTACTGCTAAAACTTGTGCAACATCTCATAAATAATTTCTCATTTTATCTCACGCAGATACGGGTGATTTTAGTCAGCAGGATCCATATGATTTTGGTTCACTCAGTGGTAGTGATACAAAACGACAAATGCACTATCAAAATAATCTCAATATAATAAATTCAGTATTGTTAAGGAAATTAGCTATAAACAAATTATCAAGGTGAGATGATCTCTACACGCTTCCCATGGTGGAATTTATACCTTTTACACTAATGGCAATTTTTATATTCACATGCAGATACGATTTATTGGTAGGCGTTACACGTGCTGAGTCATATTTTATTTTTAATGCTGGTGACGTTCAGTATGGCATTGAGTCAGATAGAAAGACAAAAATTTTTAAGAAATTATGTAAGAAGTACTTATAGCTATCATTTGAATGAAATTCTCGCAACAATTGAGAATGAATATAAAGACTGGGAAAAACCTGTTCAACATCCAATAAATATACGTAAAAAAACTCATATTTTCTATAATTTTAATAAAATTTTTTTTATTAACAGTGATGAAACATTAGAAGCATTAAGTGATGCTCAAGTTGTTGCTCCGGCCACTTTAACTGTTGATTTACATTCTGCTGATCATCGAAATTCATTTCTTTATGTGTTCGATTATCAAACTAAATTTGGAGATTATCCTCAGGTAAATTTCTTCTTTTTTAAAATTTGAAGCTAATTATTTGTAGACAACAAACTAAAACTATTGTTTTCAATTTAATTAATTTTTTATTATATTGAGGACACAAATTGATATTATCATATTGCACAGTCAATTTTCGATCCGCATTGAGATTAAACTTTACAAATTGATAGATAAAATCTGTATTGTCAAAGAAGTTTGCTACAATACTGCCAGTATATTGGCTAAAAAATAATAACCAAAAAACTCTGATTTTATTACTTATTTTCCAATGAGTGACAATTTTTTTTGTTTTTTCATTTTATTCAACAGAGAAAAAGGCTTCAAAATTTCAAAAACTTTTTTTCCATTATTTGTTAATTAAATTTTAAAACTAAAAAGATTTTTAAGTTTTCATGAAAAAGTTCGATTGGGAAATCATAAAATCATTGCATTGAAAGTTACAAAACTTTTTCTTATTCAAAAACATTTCAAATTGTTAAATTTTTTCAGCTTTTACTGAAAAACAAAAGGAAGAACAACTTCTATCGTCATAAGTCTACTAAGTCCATATCTATTTTCATTCTTTTATAAAAAATGATGAAGGACTCTGTCTAGATGAGATGACTTAAGCGCATTTTTGTGCTCAGATCTGTTAAATTGGCGATTATAAAATTATTAGAATCGTTTTCTTTTAAATTTTGATTTAAAAATAACGGTCTAATTTAAATTACGTTTTGTTGCGTATGACAAAAAAAATGTTGCGCGACAAAAAATGTTTTTGTTTACAAATTTTCAATAAAGAAATTTTTTTTTAAATTTCTTTATTATTGAAATCAATGGCAGCTTTCAAATTAAGTTTGTTCCTAATAAATTGATAGCACAAATCTAATGCAAATAACCATAAGTCGTTAGCTGTTGTAGCTTACGAGATCTCAAAATCCAAACAACTGAACAAAGTGAAATATAAAAGCAGCATTTTCTATACAAAAATGCGGTAAAAAACTTTTTCTAGTTAAAAAGAATAAAAAACAATAAACTATCTCTAAGGAGAGAAAATCCTTCTTTTTCCTGACCCTTTATTTACATAAACTTAAATAACTGTTGATTAATAGTCATGAGAACAAAACAAAATAACTAAAAGGCTTAAAATTGACTCATTCAAGTAAGTAATTTATGATAGTTGAAATAAATGTCATTAAAGGGAAATTTTCAATGATAAAATATCAACATTCGTTAAAGCTTAATCAATCATAACTTAAAGCTCTGTTAAGCTTTCTATCATGGATTACTATGCATTATAGACAAGACATGTGAAAATGAAAATGTGTGTGGCATGAAAGAAATCAAAAGCATGCAAAAATGTCTGTAGGTGATGTCATCATCATGATAGCATAAATATGAAAATTTTCTCTCCTCTTCAGGGTTCGTTAACTTTCATCACAAATTTGCAACTCTTTACTTCCTCAAATTTCATTTTTTTATTCATTTCGTCATGTATGATGATGAAGAACATTCTCATGCATAAATATCAAATATGCTAAACATAGGAGACATGACTGACATGTGATGGATTGATGTTTGTTAAGGGAATTGTATATCATTTACGTAACTCAAATCTACTTACACTATTAAAGATATTTTTTGACCTTTCTTTCTGTTTTTTGCAACACACAATGACGAATGATGAAAGCAATAACACACATAAAAATTTTGCACAAAAGAGAACGTGTTGACTTGCATGATACTCTCTGAATGTTTATTACATGAAAAGTATAAAGCACAGAGTAGCAGAGTTTTAATGCATGTTTTATGTAAGCTTCATCATTGTTTCCGTTTTGTGCTCGTTTTTAAATAACAATTTTTGTTCTTTCATTCACATGACTTTATATGAACACATGAATCTATTTATTGCTTCTACTACTAACGATAATCTTCATATGATGTTAAAATAAATCTGTAAAAGAGTTGATGACTTTTGTTATAAAAACTCTGAATACATAAAGCATTTTTAATGAGTTAAAACTCTAAAGTTGTCTTTTTAAAATTGTGATTTCTTTCATTTTTATTGCTTTCTTCGTTTATTTCTAAATTTAAGAAATTTTTTCAGTTAGATTCAATAAATTTTTCTAGGAATGAAAAAATCAAAACTCAATTGTCAATGATTTCTTGTGTGATTTGTTGTTTTTGTGACCTTTATTGACAAAACTCATCAAAAATTCTTAAGTGAACAAAAAAAGCAAGCGAACATTGTGACTACAAAGTGAGAAAATAAAAAATTAGCAAATCTCAGTTAAAGTAAAAACATCAAATTTTTCTGCTATCCAAAGTGTAGAAAAAAAATAAAAAGCTTTTCTGCATTAAATGACTGACATGAGACACAGCAGACTAACGATGACAAGTCAGAGCATTGCAAATGAAATTTCATTCACACTCGTCTACCATGTTTGCCTGCGGTTTGTGTGAAATGATGAACGATGGATTAGTGACAGTGTTGTTGCTATGAAGTTGATTAGAAAAATCTCTTTAAGAAGAACTCAAAAAAAATCTTTAATTTTTATTTGATGACATTGAAAAATATTTTTTTTTTGGCATTGAAAATGAAGTCAGAAATAGAACAAGAATAAATTATCAAAGCACATTCAGGAAAAGCATTTTGTATTGTTTCACGAATAAAGCAAAATTGTACATTTTATGCGAATGGTAACAAACATGAACACGAAAATTCTTTTTCCTTTTTTCGATTCCCTGAATTCATTTCCATTTCAATTTGTTTGTGACTGTTGTTGTGTGTTAACTTGTACCAGGCAAGTGTTTTTTATTTGCAAGTGATTTTGTGTGAGTGTGAAATTTTTTTTGATTTTTCCTCATACACACGTGGAAACTGTCAAATCAATTCAATCATGGATGAATAAATTGATGATGATTGAAGAGAGTTACAAAAATAATAGCTCTGTTTGACTGATGATTTTGTTATTTTTAGAATTTTTATATTTTTCAACTTTCTTGTTAAAAATTTCAAAAAAAATGATTTAATTTAAAAATATCAATTTTTGAAGTTCTTTGCATAAAAATCAAACAAAAAAAAACAAAGACCTTGAATATGATAAAAATGTCTATAATTTCAACATGTTACAGCACTTTCTCACAGTCACGACACGAGAAAATTTTCATTCTCACTCACAATAAAAATGCTTTGAAAATTCAAGGACAGATTTTTTTACTAAAAACATTCTTTTGTTTGAAATTTCAGTTCGAACTGTATAAAAGTTATGAAATAAATTTCTATCATCAACAAAAACCATGCAAAATTTCCTCTTGTATTAATCCAATACCAAATGTCAACTTCGTTTACATCATCTAAAATTAATTAAAAATTACACACATGAAAATTCATTGCAGTGCAGAAAAAATAAGTTTATAATTAAATCACATACATACATGTATACATAGTGCAGCAGAGAGCAAAAAAAGTGTAATCGGAAAGTATGCGACCTAAATTGACAAGTGTGGTACGTTCATGTACAAACACCAAGGCTGGGACACTTAATTTTCAGTTAATTTTAATTAAATTTAATTAAAGTTAATTAAATTTAATTAAATTTAATTAATCATACAAAATTTAATTAAAGTTAATTAAATTTAATTAAAGTTAATTAAATTTAATTAACTCTTGATAGAAACTATCAAAATTATGATTTTTGACAGAATAGTCTAAAAATGCACCAATACTGCACTTAAAAACAAAATAAAGTCTGATATTCACTTTTAATAAATTTCTATAAAAAATCATCAAATATTCGTTTCAAAATCGTCTTTATTAATAGATTTAATGATACTAAATGTTAGGAACGAGTTCCATTTTCGAATTTGAAGCACCTAAACAATTTAATAAATGTTTCATAATGGCGAAAAATCTAACAAATATCAGATTTAATGATATTTCGATAGAATATTAACTTTTCCTGAGGTTTGTCTCATGTAAAACTTAAGTATTATATATTAATTATCAATTTATGACTGTCGTATGTCTCATTGGTGGGAGTTAGATTTGGGACACAACAGGCATCAGTCTAGATGCCATGCAAGCAATAGCTCCATTTGCCCAATAGATTTTTTCCATCACACGTATTGTTCAATATTTCCAAATCTGCTAATATTTCTATATTGAAGGCAAACAAAACCTGTTTTTATTCTGATTTTGAAACAAGTAGATATTTTACAAGAAAAGATTTGAGCTACACGATATAGAGTGCATGAATCATATTCTTTACCAAAAAACGAATTAAAACCAATAGATTCAAATTTACTTTTCATCAATTGAAATATTTCGATTTATTAAGTTTATAAACGCACTTGCAGCTGATTTTTAGCGGATTGTTGTTGTATTTTTCAAAATTTATTAAAATTTTTATAATTCGGTTGGAAAGTTTCGATATGTAGACTTACTGACAATAAACATTTATCGAATGTGTGCCGAGCCAAATGTATGTATGTGCAAACTTTTGATCAGTATATCAGATATGTCAAAAAAACCAAAAAGTTTTAAAAAGTCATTAAAAGTAATTTTAAAAGACCGCAAAAAGTCATACTTGATGCCAGTTAAATAGTAGCAAGAACATCTGAAATTTGTTGTCAAATGCACTTATATGTTAAACCCTGTTAGTTTCACTCGATGATTTTGACCGTTGAAAATTTAAAATCAAACGTGATTTTCACACCTCTTTTCAAATGTTTCTGAATTTTTGAATGTTTCGAAATAAATTTTCTAAAAAAATATTTGCAAAAATATCAAAATTATTAATTATTAATAGATTTTGCTGAAGTAATGTTTGGTTTAGTTAAATTACATTACCTTTTGCATTCAGAGCTATTAATAATTAGCTAAGTGTTGATATTAAAGTTTTTTTCAACAATTTTTTCTCAATTCAAAACGATTTTCGAAAGAAAACAGTTTTACACCCCTAGGCTTTTTTTTTCAAAAAAAGCCCTTAACTCGGTGTGTGAAACTACCATGTGTAAACTAAAATTTGCTCCAATCTTTAAACATTCTATATTCTTTACTTGAATAAAAATTCATTAGGCCCAAGAATGAATAATTTCTTAAGTATTCAAACTTATAGGTGTTGTATGACTAAATCTAAGAGTTTGGCAACACAAAAGCATTTATGTCATCTAAGACCAAAGGGTAAAAATAAAAATTTGTCAATCACTTGTATCTTATCATTACCAATAATGCCTCTAATATTATAAAAGTCTATCGTCTAAGTTCCAATAATAAAGTATATAACGGAAAATATGATAATTTAACTCTCATTAGCTTCTCTGCAGAATGCTAGATCGTAGAGTCAAATCACTATCGTGGATCTGATGTCGGAGATTAGGTTTGAAATAAAACAGGCATCAGTCTATGTGTCTTGTGAATTCATAATATGATCCATATTGAAAAATTCCCCGGTGTACACATCTGAGTCAAATGCACACTTCTCCTAAATTTACATTAGAAAAGTGGTATTTGAATGAAATATTTGATGGTGTCATCTTATAAGCTTAATTCTTTGTTTATTATTTAAACACATAAGTTTTCGTTATTTTGTTTAAAGATTTATGTAAGTGTTATGAACATCTTACCATGTCTATTAAAAGAATTGTCTACTTTTTTGTTTGCTTTTTTTTCATCTATACAACATATTTTTAAGTTTATTCTTCTAAAATTTTTTGTTTAAATCATGAAACTTGAAAATACAAAATTATATTTCTATGAATCTTTTTAACATGTATAAATTGTTATTCTTATAAGCTATGTAATGTTGGCATGATTTGCTGCATCCAATGCTATTGTAACAAATACACACGATATACATATGTAAGTTATTACCACTTTTGATCAATAAAAATCTTTTTTAAAAGATGGTATTCTCTTTTCGTGGAGTTAAGACATTTCTAAGAAAGTCTTAGATTATAATGTGGTGGTACGCATGAATCATCATGTAATATTTTGAATTATTACTAAATGGTCAGAAATATGTATTTCTAACAACATTTCATTAATAATTCACAGTACTATTTAAAAAATATTACCAAAATTTCTTTCCTACAAGAGTACTCGAACGCCATGCATAGGTATTGACTAACATCCATTGACAACAATTTAAATTGTTACTTTTGTGAGCTTTTAGATCTTGTAAATAAACCATCAAAAACTCATCTGCAATGCTTTTATCATGGATTATGACTTTAAATTCTTAAGAAACCAAAAGTCGGTTGTTGTGGTCAATATACAAGTTTGTAATGTATAAATTGGTAAAAATAATGTATTTACTATGGTTTAATCTGTTTTATAGTTAATATTTTGATTTATTTTATGATTCTAGCCACTTTTAATTGAATTTTAATCAAAGTTATTCGAGTTAAAAAAAGTTAATTAGTTAATTAAATTTAATTAACTTAATTAAATTTAATTAAATTTAATTAACTAGTTAAGTGTCCCAGCCTTGACAAACACATTCAAAAAAATCAATTTCTATAAATTTCATGTAATGAAAAATTTACATTTTTTCTCACAACGTCATGCTTCGCTTATTCATAACATGCACAAACACAGCTGCTGGCCGTAAGGATGAAAATTCAATTTTCACACATTTCAGAAAGAGTGAGAAAAGGATGATGGAAATTTTACAAATTTTTTTATATTTTTATTGCATTACAATGATGAAAAATTCAGTTTGTGTCCTCAATTGTCTATTAGACATGCTGTGTGGTTGTAATTAAATTTTTTGTATATTTTTAATTTACAGCGACAGGGATGCATACATGGCGAGGATTTACCATACTTTTTGGAGCACCACTCGTCGGTGACTCAGTCATTTTGCTAAAAAATTTACAAAAGCAGAAAATTTGCTGTCTGAAATTGTGATGAATTATTGGTCCAATTTTGTAAGAACAGGGTAAGCTTTTAATCTTTAAAATAGTTCATTAAAATTAATTGAAAACTTTTGTCTATAGTAATCCAAATGAACAAAGATAATCGAGATAGAAAAGCAAAAAATATTGAGTGGACGCCATATTGAGAATGTTCATAAAAAGTACCTCAATATTGGTAAGTGAAATTATCAATTTTACTGAATAAAATTATTGAAATCACTCATCAATGTGTAGCAAATGAAAATTTTAATTGCTCTTAACAATTATTAGAATTTTTTCAAGTTTAAAAAAAGTCAAGTGACTTAACCAAGTTGTATAAAAAAAAAATCAAGTTGATTAAAACTTTAAGTCAAGCTTGACAAACTTTAAGTCAAGTAAAATATCAATACAAGTCAAGTAAATAAATCAAACTTTTTAAAGTAAGTCAAGCAAAAAATTGAGTCATTTAAAATGTCAAGTAAAACTAAACTTCAAATCAAGTAATATAAAAAGATGTCAAATAAATTTATTTTATTAAAATGCGCTTTTTTAACAAAATCCAAACAAATTGTTTCCTTCTTTTTCACTGACCGATAAGTTAAATTGGATTGAAAAAAATCCAATTCAATTGCAATTTCATGTTTAAACGATTTAAATCCATCTTAAACCAAAAAACATGGAAAATAAAAAAGTTTTCAATCATTCAATTGTGAAAATTAAAAGCGCGGCCTAAAGAAATAAGTCGAGTGGAAATTTTATTTCTATGACATTCAATTCATCCCTTCATAGAGAATTCAACTGTGTAACTGTCGCAGCTCTTTGAATTAGTTTCAATTCCATTTATTTTCCTTACCCTTGGTTGTATGCCGCCCATAGCAACTGAAAATGGAAGAAAAGCAATTTAATTAAAGCAATTGAGCAAGGGAACCACAAGAAATTTTTCCTTGACTTTCTTTTTTTTCTCACGATTTAATTTTCTTTCGATCTACCTGTGAATAAGGATTTTTTTTACATGATGGACATTTTTATGATCTCGCTGGCATTATTTATTGCTGAAGGTGATTGCACTTTACTGCTACTGAGTTAATTAATTAGTTTCATCTTTTGTTATAAAATATTCATATCTTGACTTTGATGTTTATGATTTATTTGTCTAGCTTTCTCTTAGTCGACCTTTGTCGCCCATTGGGTGGAATTTTATATCAGGTGTAGACACTTGACTAAGAAAATTTTCATCTAAATTTTCCCATGCTCTTTTTCATTTTCTTTTTCTATGGAGTGACAGTCATTAAGAAAGAAAAATTAAGCAAAATTCCTTGCTCGTTTTCATGAGAAATCTCTTGCAATTATTCATGTGGAAAAATAGAAGACTCTTAGAATACTCGAGAAAAACGAAGGAAGAAAAAAAGGTCAAGAAGTGGTTGCAAAAGAGAAAAGAAAAAATTAATCTGTTTCCCTTTTTTCATTTCTTTCTTTTTTTGTGCGTTCTCTCTTTGTTGCCTTTATTTTTTATTTAAATATTTTCCTGTGTACCTTTTTCAATTGGCTATTGTTGTGTATTATCAATTCAGCTTTTTTTTTTTTCAATATTATTGTGGTTTCATTTTTGAATTTGAAAGAAATTTGTGCTTATGTAGGTGGAAGAAAGGAAAAAATAAAATACTGAAAAGAAATTGACTATGACATTTTTATTAATGCTTGATTAAATTTTATTATTGAAATAAATTTTCAATAAGAATCGGATAAAAGAATTTTCAGAATATTTTTGAATTCTTTTCTATCAAGTTTTATAAAGTTTGAAATTCGTTTCTTATTTAACAACTGTTAATTTAATATTTTAGAAAAAGTTTTGCTTGTCAAAAGAACTTCTGTCGTCGAGCGAACCTTTTTAAAAGTTTTTTGATATTTTGTAAGAAATGGTCTGAAAAATATGAGCTTTTAAGTTTTAATTCTTTGACTTGACTATGAAAAGTACTTGAGCAAATTCTCAAGTTTGATTTTACTTGACTTGAAATTTTAACGACCTGCCTTTCAATTTGATTTTCAAATTTTAAAAGTATTTTTTATTTTTATTTCTTGGAATTTCCCAAAACTTTATAAAAATATTTCCATAAAATAAGCATAAAAGTGTGATTTTAATGAACTAAAAAACTAAAAATAATTTTCTAATCAATAAATTTTTCTATGAATTTACAGATACAAAACCAAAACTAAAAAATCATTATCGTGCTCATCGTCTATCATTTTGGCTCAATTTAATTCCCGACCTTCATAAGCCAGGGAATGATGATGTGCCATTATCTCACCATGAATTGGAAAATGATGATGTTGTTGATCAAAGCAAATCGACAGTTAAACCATTGATACCACAACGTGATAAAGGAGCAAATGGAACATCACCTAATAGTACAGTACTTTTCTCATCGCCAATTTTTAATTATACATTGCAGCGCAGTAACAATCGCAATAATAGTGGATCACATAATGCTCAAATAAATTCAAATTTGTCAGGCGGCAAAACGAAAAGCAATGTGCCTGGCATCGACCATGATATGTACGATGAGAATGCAACATCGGGACCACCAACAGAAGATGGTTTTGCTGCATATAGCACAGCATTAAGCGTAACAATTGCAATTGGCTGCAGTCTATTAATTCTCAATGTGCTCATTTTTGCTGGCGTTTATTATCAACGTGACAAGACTCGACTCAATGAGCCGAGAACGATAAAAAAGCGTAATGAAAATGGTCAAATGCCAAACAATATTTGTGGTGATCTTGAAACACTTACAATTCATTCAAAAAGTGATCCTGCCACGATTCTTGGTCATCATCATTCATTGCATCAACTGCCACCACCTGAATTTGCCGATATGCCGCTCATAACAAAACCATCAAGTAGAATTCCACCGCCACCACATGCCTTACAAGTTGGCAGTAATTGCAATACACTTAATAAAAAAAGCTGTGTAAAAAATAACATGAATCATCAGCATCAACCAACAGGTAATATGGGTGGTGTCGGTGGTACTGGTGGTGTCAATCAAACGCAACAGAATCCGATGGATGAACTGCGTGTATGACGTTAAGTGACATTTGATGATGAAATTCAGGATATTTACTTATAGCAACAGTATTTTATCATCATCATCATCAATTGTATAATAAAAAACTAAAAACGTGTTCTACGACTGGTTGATTATCGTTGTACAGTATAGTGCATTTTTTATATATTAATGAATTTATCAAAAAATGAAAATTTCACAAGAGGATTAAAAATACATTAGTGAAATTATTTTATGAAAGGTGTGACTGATTCATTAGTGTGAATGAAATTATGATAGAGTAATGCAGAGTTTGGAATCTTTTTTAATTTTGAAAATTATTTAAATTTGAATTTTAAAAACCTACAATTTAAAGTTGTAGAATTTTACAGTATTTTTTGAGAAATGTAGAATTTGTAGAAATTCTACATACAGTTTTTAATTTTAATTACTGAAAAACTTACTTGAACAAAATTCTTCAAATTTAACTTGTTACGTTTCTACAATTCTACAAAATTTCCTGAAAGATTTTTTACAATTTAAAGAATCGCTACAAAAATTTTCAAATTTCTACAATCGATTTTAAATATTCTACAATATTATATTGTAAAATTTCAAACATTTAACAATTTGTAAAAAATATTACAATTTAATTTTACAATCTTGAAAACATTTTCCAAACTCTGTTTGTAGAGGAAGAAAAGAAAGAAAAATCAGAATTCAATAAACAATGAAGAAAAATAAAAAATTTAGTTCATTTTTTATGCTCCATATGTCTCTATATCTCACTCTTTTTTATAAATTCTTTCATCTTTTTTATATGTTTTACAAAAAGCTCAAACACATCTCAATACAAAAAGAAAAGTTTTCAATATTCTTCCTCATTTGTTTGCTATTCATAAAAAAATCTTTATATGATTTTCTCATGAGAAGAAGATCATAGAAAGAAATAGAGCAAATATAGAATGGAATGTGCATTGAAATATGAATGATGAGGTCAAAGAAGGATGAACATATATAAAGTTGAAAGTTTATTTTGATTCAAATGAACTTTTGTAGAAATGAAATTACATGCTATGAATGATGAGGGATTTTTCTTCATTATCTGTGATTTGATTTCAATTTTTTTTTTCAAAAATGAAAGCTTTGTTGCAACTTTTTATGATTCTTTACCAAAAAATACCAAAATTAACTTTCAAAAGATTTCATGTGAATCTAAAATTTAAATTAAGTCACATTACAAAATGAAAAACTTCACCTTCACCTTCTCGCACCGCATTGACACAATTTTCTCCAATAAATCTAATCTAAAAACTTTCTCACAAAAAGTCAACATGAAAATTGAATTTCCCATAGCAACGCGTTTGCTTTCATTTCAAATTCCAATCGCAAAAAAAAGTATTTCTTATTCATTCATCATATTTGAGTGAGTGTGTGCTGTTGCCAGTAAAAACTTATTATTAACTTTATTTTGTTCCAAAGGTATTTTGTCCTTACATATGACGAATTGAATCACATTAATGTGACATTCGCACCAACATATACACAAAGCGTGACTAGTACGTGATGAATTAAAGCTTCGCTTTCTTTCACTGCTGCTGCAACTATTTTTCCATGCTTTCATTCTCGTTCAGAAATCGTGAGTTGAAAAGTTTGCACAGTTACGCTCAATTTGATTATTCTAAGCTCGTTCCTTTTTTCTCGCGCGTACAGGAAAAGAAAGAGAAGAAAAAACAAACTTTCACATTGCAGCCCATCGACTAATTGGTTTTTGCGCAACAAAGCAAGAGAATGATGAAATTTTTATCAAGGTTATGAAACTTTGATGGAAGAGAAGTTTGTTAGAAAGTTTTGGTTTTTATTAGAAGAAGTAAAAAATTATTTAAAATAACGAATATTTGGATACATTTTTTCTAATTGATGTTAATGAATTTTGACATTTTTGCTTTTAAATTTAAAATCTTTAGAATTTAAATGAAAAAGTTCGTTATGTAAACAAACATTTGTTTACAAAAATTTTTAAATGTAAACAAAAACACAAAATGTAAACAAAGAATTTTGAAATTTAATTTTTAGTAAAACAAATAATTTTTTAGCAAAACAAAAAAAAACTCAATATTTATAAAACAAATCAATTTATTTGGATAGAAATTGGAAGTAATAAGCTTAAAGAAAGTTTATCAAGTGAAATACAATCAAAATTTTATTAAAATTATAAAGGAATTTCAAGAAATTACAAAAATAATCCGAAATTAATCAAAGTTTCATTACCTTAAAAAAATCAGCATGAAACCAAATTTTCTTTTCTCACTTTGACGTCTTCAGCTTTTCTACTTGCAATCATTAAAATAATCACTCATCATTCTTTGAAAGCGTGAGACAGAAAAAACATTTATCTGTCGTCACTTTAAGACCATTCATTGACAACCAACGAACCAACGACAATCGCCACTATGGAGACAAAAACGTACGCCAAAAAAAAGTTGAAAATTATTTTTTCTCATGTCAATCAAATATCATCATCATTATAGTCATTCACTTCCTTTTTTCGGTTGCTATAATAATGCCGTACATAATGAACAGAATAAAATAACAGGCAGACATTTTAGAATTTTGTTAAAAAAAAAATTTGAGAAAATTGCGACATGTGTGGGAAATGGAACATATTGAATTTCATTTTAAGCTTCTAAAGGGCACTCAAGAATGAGTTATGGTCTCATATTTCGTGAGAGATTTATGAGGGTTTTCATGAAACAATCAAATGACCTTGAATGTCTTTCTTTCTTTCTCTATTGTATAAATGACTGAATGAATGAATGAAGTAAAAAATAAAGGAATTGTTAAACCAATGACAGATGAAAAAAAGAGACACACTTTTTTGTACACACTCTATTTACTCTTCAATAGGACCAAATAATAATGACTAGTATAAAAAAGAAGTGCGACGAAGAAAATTGAAAGAAATAGAGCAAAAAAATATATCTAATAAATCAATATAAATGAACCTTTAGAGCAAAAATTATTAGGTAATAAAATAAATAATAATGACATTGCATGTTGTGAACTGAAAGAAAGAGAAAAAGTTGTTAATAGATAAATTGAAAAGAACAGCACAACAATTCGTCTTTTTTCTTTTCTTTGAGACAATACAAAAGAAAGTAAAAGTTGATTGAGAAAAATAAAGTTATAAAACTTTCTTTTTGCTTTTTGTTTGCCTAATTTCTTATCTACACACTAAAATTTACGCTGCTTTCGGTTCAATGGTGTACAATTTATGTCAGAATAAGAAATTAGCAAAAATCAGCAGAGAATTGAAGTAAATTCAATTTTCTTTTACTATACAACTTTAAAAGCCTTTAATCTGACTAATATGAGAATCATCATGTGTATTCTACTTTTATTTCTACTCAAAGTAGGTCACAGGAATTAACTTTTCTATTTTCTACTTATTTCATATCAATTGTTATTGACTTAATCCAATTCTTATCTTTCAAATGAATTTCTTTGACAAATACATAAAAATTGCTTAAAGCATTTTTCTTTTTTACTGAAAAGATTGAATTTTCTTCTTTTTATAAATTTAATTTCTTTCTCTCCTTTTTGTTGTTTTCTTTCTTTATTTTTCTCAATCAGCAAAAAATTTTTGTGACACACATTTTATTTTGAAATTGAATTTTGAATTTAATGAAATTTTTCACTTGTTTGCATTAAATTTTTATGAAAAAATGAACTTGATTGTTTATTTGATTTTGATCAATCAAATTTGAATTGAATTAAAAATTTCAATAAAGTTTAACATTTGTAAAACTGCAGGGTTAACGTTCATCTTAAAGGATTTTAAACTGTAGCAAATTATGAAGACTTGTTCAAAATATCTTAAAAATTTCTTTCATTTTTCAAAAATTCTGGATATTATTTTCTTCAAAGCTTGGACATTTAAATTATTCAATTCAAATCAAGTTGACTTAACATTTTCAAACAAAGAATTTTTAAAGAAATCAAGAATTTTATTCCTATAAATTTGTATCTATTAATTTTTTTACCTTAAAACAAAAATTTTGATGTATGATAAAAGTTTCAAAACAGTTTATAAATTATTTTAGAATTTTTGACAAAGTCAAGTTGAAGTCAAGATATTTGAATCAAGTTGACTTGATAATTTAATGGATGTTTTGATAGAATTTACAGCCCTTTATTTCATTTAAATTTTATTTAATTTGATCAAAACTTTGTAAACTTAAGAATCTTTGACTTTCACATAACTTTGCAAAATTTTGACTAAATTTGAATAAAATTTAAATGAAATAAAAATATTTTTTGAAAGTCAACTTGATGCACATAGTCAAGTTACTATGTGCTTACCAATCAAGTATGCATGCAAGTGCTGAATCCTAATTGAAATTAATAGTTCTTTTGAAAATGCGATCAAAATCTGATTTAGATTTAAATTTTATATTTAAGTGTCCAAGCCTTGTTATTTCTTTAAAATATCTAAATTGAAAATTTTAACAAAACTGAACAAAAAAATTGAATAGATAAAAAATAATAAAGACTGAATTTGTAAAAAATTGAAGAAAAAATAAATTCATTCCGTATCATGTATTAATTCAATGCTGTTAGAAAATTATAAAAGAAAAAACAATCCAATTGCATCTAAAATTTTTTTTGAAAAATATAACTTTTTCTTTCAATAGATTTTTATTTCTATGAACAAAAACATGTGTTTTAAGACAAGACAAGATGATGAAACTTTTCTCTCTGCTCTTATGTTGTTATGATGTGAAATAAATCTAATAATTCTAAAAAAAGAAAAAATGAACATTTTTTATTTTTACTAACTTGAAAGAGAAATTTTTTTATAAAAAATTCAAATTAAAATATTTTTATGTCAGTTTTCATTAAAAATTTTTATTCTGCCTTAAAAATTCATTTCATACAGAAAAAAATTTCTCTCAAGCTTTTACAAAAAAAATATTTTCATTTCATTTACAATGAAGTTTTCCCATGATAATCCACTTCAGTTAACTTAATTCCACGCACATACAAAATATAAACACACATATGGAAAAAGGAGAAAAATTCTCTTGAGATAACAAAAAAAGTTTACTAAAAATCCTCTCTCTGATTATTTTTCTGTTATATTTTGTGTAAATAAGCTTAAACGGAAACGAAATTAGATTAAAAACAATTACAAAATGAATGTAAATAAATGTAAAGCTGAGAAAGAAAATTAAAATTTTATTTTCACTTCACTGAACTAAATGAACAAAAATAAACGTCCAAGGGATGGTTTGGAAAAAGAATGTTAATGAAAAATTAAATTTTAAAATTCAGTTTTATTGAAGTTTCTAAATTATTGAAAGTTCCCATAAAATGAAAAAAAATTTAATTTTGAAAAATTTCATCAAAAATTAACAGTAAATTTTCCTTTTAAATTTTCTAAAATTTAAATGTGATTTTCTACAAATTATTTTGAAATCAAGAAAAGTTTTCAAGCCATAGTATGGATACAAGCGGAATTTATGATTTTATTTAAAAATTTTCTACTTTGTATTCTGTTAAAGTTGTCAAAATAATTCGTTATTTTGTAACTATGGCAATTTTTTTTGCTATTAAGCTCAGTTATAAAATAGTCATTGCCAACGGTCAAGTTAAAAAAATATTTTATAAATGGCACAAAGTTTTTGAAATTTGTCATTATAAAGTCAAATTTATTAGCCCTAAAAAGAAACTTTCTTAGTGTTTTAATTTTTTTTATGCCAGTTATGAAAAATTTTATAACAGCAATAAATTTTTTATAAATGTTATAAAACTATTATAACTATGATAGAAAATTTGTAACACTTATAAATTTTTCTTTAAAAGCTAATCAATTTGACTTCTTTTTATTAAAAAATATCGAGACGCAAGAAACTTTTACAAAAAGCAATCGGACAAAATTGCATCTAACCAGTTTCACTTTATAAGGAAAAATCTCAAAAACTTTATACCAGTTAGAAAATATTTTTCTCCTTGTATTTTTTATTGTAGCTTTAAGCTACAGAAGTGGTCAAATCCAAACCCAATTTTATTTTGAAACTCTTTTGTTTTATTTTTAGGGTTTTCACCTTTAGGAAAAAAGAAAAGAGAATTGTAAAATTAAAACATGATATGAAAGTATTAAAAAATTTATAAATTGAATCAAATAAGTGAAGTGAACATAAAAATAGTAAAAAGTTGAAAGAAAAAGTTTTATGAATGTTTCATGAGAGAGAAAAAAAAAGTTTTTATTTAGGACAATGAAGTTCTCATAAAAGAAAATTGTATAAAAAAGAAAGAAATTTAGTTAAACTAAATGTGTATAAATCAAATTTAATAAAAAAGAAGAATGAAAAATATTTCACGATTTAAATCGTTGAGTTATAAAAGAAGAAAAAAATTGTTTTATTTTAAAATGAAAATAAAAATGAAAGAAAAAAAATAGTTGAAGAAAATTGAAATCTTAAAAAAATTTGTTTTAAATTTATTTTTTTGCAGATGCTTCATAAACATTGGCATTGATTCCATTATCATTACAATTTACGTAAGAAGCAAGACGTAGGCATGAATTTATCTATCTATAGAGAATTAGGAGCAAACAATTTCACCTAACATAACATAACTTGCTAATATCCTCAAGTCAATTTACTTAAGTAAACCTCTTTAACCATTTACTCTACTTCTTTTCTCAATCTTGCTATTCACATATAAACACAAACACACGTGTATGTGCAAACATAAGAGTAAAAGAGTGAGTAAAAATATTCATCATTCATTGCACCCTCGATACACACTTAAAAATATTTTTTCCTATTTTTTCAGAATAGGCAGAGAGTGAAATTTTTGAAAGCATTTTTCTATTTAATCTGATTTTGTTAAGCACTTTTTTCTATTTTCAGTCTTTTTAATTCTTAATCTTTCCAAAGATGGATTTTTCACAAAACATTTTTCAATTTTTATTTTAGAGATCTTAATAAGAGAAGATTTTAATAAAAAACTCATATAATTACCGAGATTTGGAATAAAAATTATAAGTCAAGTTAGATAAATCAAGTAGTAAATTCAAGTTAGAAAAGTCAAGTAAATAAAATCAAGTGCAAAAAGTAAAGTATTTTTTTTAAGTTTTTAAAAAAATTAGGGTTCGGCACTTGATGCATGTAGTCAAGTACATGAGCATGTAATTTTGCAAGTTAATTTACTTGAAAATGTCTCTAATTTATTTAATTTAAATTTAATTCGATCAAAAACTATGTAAACTTAAGAATATTTGGCAAATCAATATGAAAATCAACGATTCTTCAATTTACTAAAGTTTTGACCAAATTAAATTTTATCTGAATAAACTAGAGACATTTTAAAGTAAATCAACTTGAATTGCTACTTGACAATTGCCGACGTCGACACTTGACTGTCAACGTGCAAGTGCCGAACCATATTTTTTATCAAATTTTTAAAAAAATCCAGGCTTGGAACCACATTGATTTTATGTAATTTTATTTGATATTTATTGATTTTTGTTGTACTTTACTTGATCTTTTCTCATGTGTCCATTCCATGATTCTTGAAATTAAATCAAGTTTTGATGAAGTCAAGTAATATTTAAAATCAAGTTAAAGTCAAGGCCTAAGAACTCTTTGATCCGAGTTTTTGAATTTTTTTTGATCCGAGTTTGATTTTTTTGATTCCTGTTTGATTTTTTTTGATCCCAGTTTGATCTCGGATCAAAAAAAAATCAAACTTGGATCAAAAAAATCAAACAGGAATCAAAAAAATCAAACTCGGATCAAAGAGTTCTCAGGCCTTGGTTAAAGTATATTTTTTAGGATTGACGGCATGTGGATCAAAAGAAGAATAATGTGTACCCTAATTATTTTGTATCAAAGTTAAGTGAAAATAATTTCAAAAAGGTGCATAACACAAAAAAGCAATTTTAGATCAAGTTTGGTTAAAAAAAATTTCCAAAACAAAAATTTTTCAAACATACAGAAAAGACTTTGAGAATTGATTTCAATTTAAGTTTATTTTGTCGAATTGTTTTTTATGACATTTGTTATTTTGTCAATTAATCTAAAAAATACAAACGATATGTATAAAGTCTTATTATTACATTGGTAAACAAATAAAAAAGTAAAATTTCTAAAGTTGTAAAAGATGCTCAGTGCTCATTAAAATTTTCTCCTGATCATAACAAACAATCATTATTTCTCATCATATTGAGTGCTTTTATTCATGTTGTACAACAAACACATACAATGGTCTTTACTTCATTCTTTTTTCTCTTTCATCGCCCTTTTTTTTCGGCAGTATTTGCTCATCATTATGATGAGATTTTTTTATTGTTGTGATGAGTACGAGAGAGGAAGAAGAAAAAAGTTTTTTTTTGTGCTGGTTCTCTCTCTAGGACATGAATAAATTTCATTGCTTTGATGATGAGTCAGGGGATGGAATTTTAAGTGGTTTATTTGATGTTTATTTTTCTCTTAAAATTCATTATTCCCTTGGTAACTTTTTGTGAGTTCAAAATATATTTTTATTTTGTCTGAGAAATTTTTCTAGCTTATTAAGGAAAATTGATTAGCAAAAATTTTTTTCCATGCAATTTAAATTCCAAGAAAAATTAAATTTTTGTATTTTTAATGCATTTTTTGTGTCTCAATTTAATAATTGATGCCGTCTACTCGTGTTTCTTAAAACGAATACTTGTGTGTGTGACAAAAAAAAGAAAGAAGTTGTGTCGATGGCCTCTCACTTCACCCTCAGTCATTTTTTTATTTTAATGTCAAGTGCGAAGAAAAAACTTTTTTCTTGCTTCCGTCTCAGAATTTAGCTGTAAATCTTTCAAGTCGTCGACATCGCTTGCTCGCTCTTTCTTTGTATGAGTGTAAATAGTCGAGGATGAAAAAAACAAACTTATGCAACAAACACAAGAGCGAGAGTCATTGAGAGTCGACCTAAAGCCTCATAAATTATTTAAAAACATAAAAAAATATTTCCATAAGATTCACATAAACTTTAGTGCCTGTAAATACGACACGGATTAAAAGTTTTTCATTTTTTATTCTTTTTCATTGTACAGTTGCTATTCATGGGATAAATAAGGAAATTTTCTATAAGATTTTTTAGATAAAAAAAGTCATTGACTTTCTTTAAATTAGCTTTGTTGATTAAATTGAAGACAAAAAAAATGTTTTGTATTCATTGAAATGAGAAGAAAAATATAAATTGGATCATAGTTATAAAACTTTTAAGCAAGTAGATCATCATTTAACTTGAATACAAAAGCGAGTAAGTGAAATTCGTAAACAAAGTTTTTCATCTTTATTTTCTTTTTCTTCACTTTAATTAAGTTAAATAAAAGAGAAAAATTCTTTATTTTCATAAGTAGTTTTTTAAGTTACAAACTTGCAGAAAAGGGTGGAAGAATTTTCTTTAGAAAAATATTTATTTTTCAAGAAGAAAGTCGTGAAGAAGAATTTATGATGTCAGAATGTCTTCACTCTTCTTTTTGTGTGCTTAGTAATTGCTTGGAAAATATTTTATGGTGTTAAATTTATAACTTGAACTACCTAAAAATATAGAAGTAAAAATATTAATCGTAAAATGAGGAACTATAAAATATAAAAAAAAGTTTTTATGTTTGTATTTTCACAATAAATTTCACACAAGTTAGAGCTTCCTTCAGAGTTGATTATTTTATTGGTCGATGAAAAGAAAATTTCATTGCATTTTTTTAAAATTTTAGGAAATATAACTACAAATAAAAGTATTCAAAAAAAACTTAACGGTTTTTTTAAAAATTACAAAAAATCTAACAAGTTTTTGAATATTTTAATAAATTTTTAACGGTTTTTTGAAATTTTTTAATGGTATTCTGTAAAAAATTTTAACAGTTTTTAGTATTCTATTAGTTTTTTAAAAAAAATTAACCGTTTTATAATTTTTAAAATGTTTAGAAATTTAAAATGTTTTTTAGATTTGCATGAAAAAGCTCAGAAATTCATCAAACGACAAACAACTCTGAATTTTATCTTGTTGAGTTAAGAAATTGAGCTGAAAAATAAATAACTTTTTATTGCTAAAACTAGAATAATTTAATTATCAAAGTTATTATCGATCTATAAACCACAAAATGTATTAAGTTATTAACTATAATATTTACAGTTACTTATCATATGCCATTAAATTCCCTTATGGTTTTCGTACATATTTCAAAAATTTTCTATTTCTGTCATAAATCATACATTTATACAAAACTATATAAGGCTGTAGCAACATCATGATTTATTCAAATTTGTGTGCGAATGAGTTTATGCCATTAAATATTAAGTGACATCAAACAGAAGCGAACGATGCTTGACAGGCACAAAATAATGAAAATTTATATTATTTTGAGTACGAAAATTAAAATGTCATTAATGTTCGGGTTTCATTCATGCGTGATTTAATATTTGTTGAAAAATGAATTGTTTAGTGCTTGATTTGTCATTTCAAAATTTTGATTTTCAGATGGTAAATAATTAGAATGAAGTTGGGGATTTTATTTTTAGAGATTGTAAAATTAATCAACTATTTAATGTTATTTGAATGATTCATAAGTATACTCTATATTTTGGTTATGTAAAATTTTTATTTTTCAAATTTAAAATTTCAAGATCTTTTGAAAAATTTTTTAATTTGTAACGAAATTTTTAAAAATGTAAACAAAAATACTAAATGTAAACAATAACAAAAATTGTAAACAAAAAAATTTTAAATAAAATTTCACAGTTTTATAAAAAATTTTTACAACAACTCGAAACAATATTAAAGAAAAACTAATGTTCAGATATTTTCTCCTTCTATTCATTCTCTATTTTGATTTATACAATGCTATTTTCTATAATTTTTTTATCTCTCTCTCTGTAGTGATAGTGCCACACAGAAAAAGATAATGATGATGATGATAGTAATTTATTGAATAGGCAATGAGTATAAAAACGAGAGAGCATCATTATTCACCCATTCCAATGCAATTAGTTATAAAGAGAAATGAGTAAAATGGCCTTCTTATCGGCCTTCGGCAAGTGACTTTTTTTCTTTCTATCCAATTCACATGCGTAAATAGACCTTTTTTAAGAAATTCGATTCTCATCGATAAAATGCGGAAATTACACACATACAATTTTTGGGCTTTCGAAAAGTCAACTAAAGAAAGCTAATTTCTCACCTTTCTCATCACATTACGAGGCATTTCATAGGTAATTTTCTTCCTTTTCACTTCATGGTGACTTCACAGACTGAAAAAGCAATTATAATTTTCCTTCCATTAAGACACCTTTTTTCTGATTGCCAATGATGACGACAACAACTACATTCGAAGAAGAAAATTACAATTGAGAATGAGACTCAATTTCCTTAATACGCAATCATAGACCATTCATGCAATGAATTTCACCAATGACGTATCGAAAAAAAACTCTCTTGTACTTTTTTTCCTTTTTTTTTCATGAAGAAAGTAAGAGAGAAGTGATAAATCGCTTTATGTCGACGCTAATTTACTCTCATTCACTACTACTGTATGCTTGTGCCTATTTCATGATCAAATACATTGAAGAAAAAAAAATTGTGCCACGACAGATAATTATTTATCGTGACGATTCAACAATGCATTGGCATGTCATGTATATCGACTAAAGACTCACAAATCAACTGCTTAAATCAGTACAGTATTTATTTCATTGTTATTATACACACGACACATTTTTTTGTGACTTTTTTATTGTTATTGATCAAATCGATTGTTTGTTATTAATTTCTTTTGCGTGTGACAAAACTTTTTTTTGTTTGCTGAATAATTTTTTGATCTAAAATTTAGATTATAAACATTCAAAACAAAAGGGAGAAATTTTGTTGATAAAGTTTTTATTTTTTTGCAGTCTTTTCGAGAGGAAAAAAAATTAGTCGCCTAGCGACATTTTATTTGTTGAGCAACAATGAGCAATGATGTCGCACGAAACAAAAAATGTCGTGTGACATTAAATATTGTCGCAACACAATTAAAATTAAAATTTTGTTTTATTTTTACTCTGTTTATTACTAGTTTTAATAAAAAAAAACAAATTCCAAGAAACTTGATACAAATATCAATGCATTTAATGAAAAAAATAAATTTTTCAAATTTTTTGTTTATAAAAAAAGAACAACAATTTTGAATATTGATTTTATTTACTCTTTAAACCCTTTTCAATTTTTTAAAAAAAAGTCAACAAATTCAAATGAAGCATGAAGAAAAATCAATTATTTATTTTTACTTAATTTCCGTTCTACATCGATTCTATCTTACTGATTTAATTTTCAAACCAACCCTTTTTATTCAAAAAAAAACACATTCAGACATTGATGAGACGAAGAAATATTTTGTAGAAATATGTCTGGCACAACAACAGACATTCTGACACAAACATATAATTTATTATTTCACAAGACACACTTGATAAATTAACTAAAGAAGTCTGAAGAACAAGAAATGCATTTTAATTCATTTCACGAGCTAAAATATGAAATAATATTTAGAAGAAATGCAACAACATTGAAAGACAGACAAGACAATGAAAAACTTTTTTTCTCTCTCTTTTTATTAGCATTTCAAGCACGCACACTAAATGAGATATCACATCTATTTCTATAACACAAACTACTGCTTTCATATCGTGAAGTTAGTGAGTGAATATCTTCGAGGAAAGCTTTTTTGCGAGTAGAACAAAAAATTGAAAGAAAAAGAAGCAATAGCCTTGCATGTTTGCATAATAATAATGATAATAATAAAATAGTGGTAGTTATAGAAGAACAAGAAAAAGTGGAACGACATAAAAATGTAGTTTTATAGAGCACAAAAAAAGAAAACTTTTTAGCAAAATTTTCTATCAGTTTTGAAAAAAGCTCATTTTTTCCATCAGTCTGTTGCCCTTACTAAATTGTTAAGTTAAATTTTTATAACTCAAGTAAGTAATCTAATTCAAGTCAAGTGAGCTATCAAGTCAAGTAAAAAAAGATTATTTAAAAGTCAAGTAAAATATTTTACTTTAACAAAAATTAATTTCAAAAATTAGTTTTGAGACCAAAACTATGTAGTTAATTAATTCAACTCAAAAGACTAATCTGTAATGAAAAAAATGCGCTCCTAAAACATCAGTGACATTAAAATTTACTAATTTCATTTTCCTTTCCATTGAATTGAAGAGTGATAAACTCAAGACGGTGTATGATAGTATCTATGCCTTTTGTATAAGTTCAATCGAACAAGCAATATAGCAAGATGCTAAGGTAACAGGGAAAAAAATATTTGAATATTCTCCAATATTGTATAATCAATGAATAAGATTGAATTCAAAGTTGCGACATGATGTCTGCTACTTGGCGAACTAACGATATCGAAAAAGCATTATTATCGAGCTCATCCCATCTTATTTACTCGAGCGTAAACTGTACGTGACTCTGTAAATTGGTCGCATTAAGTTTAAAGAGATTTTTACAACAATGATAAAGAAAGAAATTTTTTTTTGAAAATTATGCAGGAAGTTGGTGTAAATCTTTTAACTTCCTCAATTGCTTTAAGCGTCCTTAATGGAAAATTTCACATAATTTAATTGATAATGAACAACAGAAAAAGCAAGCTGTAAATAGTCACAATTTAATGTCGATTATAGAGCACAACATGCATGCTATGCCTACACATGATATTTTTATGGTTTAATAGCTGCCGCGCTCTGCCATAAAAAAGCTGAACTGTTCACATTCCTTTTGATGTCTATTAATAGTAGAGTCTAGAGCAAATTATATCAGCTTCAATGAATAATCGTATATCGCTTCAATAGCATATTATTATTATTATTGTTGTTGTTAATATGACGTCCAATTCAACATGATGAAGATTAAATTATCGCAATATATTCACAAACATTAATGTCATCCATTTTTTGGCCCATCTTCGTATTCTGATACTGTTATTGTTATTAGCAAGGCATGGTCGGTCACATACAATACAAGATCGCTTTGTTTCGCTCGCATTCTATAGCGATTTAGGATGATTTTATTTTTTTTAAAGGAAGCACTTAAAGTTTATTGCAATGTGGACTCTTTTTTTATTATTTTGTTATAATAACGCGCACATAGACATAAAGTTGCTCATGAACTTTTTTTCTTGAAAGAAAAGAATGAGACAACGCCTGAGTTTGCTTTTTTATGTGATCTCTTTTTTAGTATATGTGTATAAAGTGTTCGTCTTTTGTTATAAAAAAATTTCTACAGAGATTGGAAAATATTTGAAGATACAATAAAATTTTAAAAAATTGTAGATTTTCTTTGTTAAATTGTAAATGTAGAAAAATTGTAGAAAGAGTTATTTAAAAAATTCTTTTGGAAACTTGTAAAATTGAATTTAAAAAAATGTAAAATTGTAGAACTTTATGTAACAATTGTAAAATTTGTAAAAAATTTTGGATAATTTGTAGATATTGTAAAAACTGTTGATTTTGTAAAAATTTCAATGTAAGAATACAAAAATATTTTTGTATTCGATTTTAAATTGAAATGACAAAATAAATCTGCCTAAATAGTAGTTGAGTAAAGTTTTTAAACAGAACAGATTATCAATGCCTACCTAGTAAAGTATAATTTTCAATATTTTCATTTTTTTACAAGAATCGATTCACCAATTTTTAGACTATAAATCCAACACTCTATATTTATTGAGCTATCAAAAAACCAAGCGTTTTAAATTTTTTTTGAAATTTAACAAAAATTTAGTGCACACCAACCCTTGCAATGTCAGACATACAATATATACAATGTATGTAACACATCACAATTGTAATAATTCAAGAAGAAGAAACAACAAAGAATAGAAGATGAACATTTTTAAGCAATCAAATACTCTTTTATTATTTCCACTTTGATGTAACATTTTTTTTGCTCCATACATACATCAAGACATGAGCAGCAGTGAAATGACATAACAGTCGTGCACAGAAGAGATGAAAAAAATCTCATCATCTACATATGGCACGAGCAATGGAAGAAGAATTTAACACAAAATGTTACAATACTCTTTCAATATAGATGGAAATTTGGCAATGTTTTTGCTGTGAGAGTGAGAGAAATTAAAAGCATGAAATTGCTTCATCTCATTCATGTCATTGCTTTCCTTCTAGTTCTTTTTTTATCCGCTGGCATCATTGCGTTATCATGCGGAATTTCAAACAAAAAAAAACTCGTTCATGTGAAGTGTTAAAACCCTTCTTTCAAGTAATTTCTCATGTGTCATAACTCTTTTCTGAAATTACTTATGTAAGCTGCGCATATTTGTTCGCTGTTTATTCAACGAATATGAAAGAAGGAAGAAAATTGTGTGTGTTTTGTGTATATTAAACAGAAGGGTAGAAATAGGTCAATAATGTCATTTTATGTAATCAATCATAAAAATAAATGCGGAATTCATTTGGTAGATTAAGAAATTTTCCATCTTAAAGTGAAAATCTTAAGAGGGTTAAAACATAAGCAATTTTGTGGTTTCTTGTAAATTTAAATAATTTTTACACACGATTGATTTTCTAGATCACAAAATCTCATTAAAAAGAAGAAGGAAAATTTGTTGTGACCAATATTTTTGCTGTCATAAAAGTTATCAACCTTGACGTAAATTTATTTTAAAGATATTTTTCAAAGCAAAATTATTCAAAGAAATAAATTTGATTACTTAGTAAGATTTGAAAGAATTTTTACTTTGAATATTGAATTATGAAGCAAATCAAGGCCTGTGAACTTTTTGGTTCTAATTTAATTTGTAATATATTCTTTTATTGCTTTGAATTGACTTTGTAACATATAATTCATCATAATTTAAAGTAATATTTAAAAAAGTTTCTAAAAAGAAGGTATTTTACTAAAATTTAATTTTCTGGTTTTTGTCAAAGAATTTTCATTTTAAAATTACTAAATTCTACTAGTTTTCACTCAAAAACAACTTCTGACTCTTTATTTAGGCGTTCTATGAAAGAATATTGAGTATTAAAGTGATTTAAAAGCGTTTTGAAAAAACTTTAAACGTTCAAAAAAATTTAAATTTTGGCGCCAAAAAAATGTAAACAAACAAAAATATACAAAATTTAAAAAATTCTGGAAATTCCTTTTAAATCATTGTTAAACTCAACAAAACTTTATAAATAGTTAAAGACACAAAGAACAAACTTATTCCAATCATTTTTAGAGCTGATTTTTAAGGTTTCTTGAACAAACCAAAATGTTGTGTTCTATTTAAAGAAAATCAAATTTCTTTTCAATGAAATTGCAAAAATAATCACTAATGTTTTTATCTCAAACATTTTTCTTCATTTTAGCTTATTTTGCCTAAAATTCCATTATTGTCTAGACAACTTTGAATACTTTAGAGAATATCTTCGTGAAAATCTTTTTCTTTTCTTCATTTCCTTTGCAGACTTATGACTTGAAAGAGGCAGCACGTGGAGAGAAATAAACCACCTGAAGCTGTTCTTTGTTATGAAAACTTTATTTAAGCAACACAGTATGCAAAATGAGCAAAGAAACTCAAAAGACATCCATAAGTTCACAAACACTCAACTTGACTTTATTTAAAAATCTTTTTTATGTTATGACAAAATTAAACTAATTATTGAGAAAAACTTTGGATAAATTTAGGCATCTTCATCATATAAGAGCTCAATTATTTCCTTTCATCATAGAAAATACATTTATTCTTTGTTTTGAGGTAAATCTAACACAATATCCATAATAAAAAGCATGTATGTTTGTCTATGGGCAAGCATTCTCATTTTAATCCTTTTTTGAATTTGTGCTTACTCATATGTACACATGTTGTGTTATGTACAAGCAATGTTTGTTTTTCTCCTCAATACTTTTGGGTTAGAGAGCGAAAGAGAATGAAAAACCACAAGTAAGTAACAAAAAAAAGCCACAAATACGAAAATTTCATAAACATGAATTTCTAAATCAATAGACAAAAGAGAAAAAGCCACATCTGAAAATTTGTCTGCTTACACACATAAGCGTACGCATTTATTTCTGGACAATTGAATTTTCGTAAAGAATTTTCCAAAATGGAAACAATTTGATTGCTTTTGGTAGAGAGAAAAAATGTAAAATTCGAAAAAGAGATTAAAGTCAATTCGATCATTGAATTCATTCGATTGTAGTGAAGAGAAAGCTATTAGAACATTTGAATGTATTATTCAAATTAGGATTTTGAGTACAAGCGGGTGGTTTTCATTTTTGCACAATGAAGGAAGAAACTTCATTTTCAAAAACTTGACAGCATGAGATAGAAAACGGAAATAAAGTTTTTTCCTTCTGGCAGTGCTTTGTTAAACTAAATTCTATATATAGATGCCACCATATGCTGTGAGTTAAAGGTAAGCTTTTACACTACTACTGCAAGCTGTGTTTTTGTACAAATGCATTTCTATAACTGTCAGATTATTTTTTAATAGACTGAATATTTAAGAAGGTAATTTTATTTTTTACTTTCATTAGGAGCTGTTAAACAATCAATATTTTCCAAGCATTGGAAAATTTAATTTGAATTAAAAAGATCTATTTTTTAAAGAAATTCAACAGCTTTCTTTCTACAAACCATAATAAATTCTGAAATTATAAATCAGAGTTGTTAGGGGCGAGGGGCGAAAAAAAATTAATTTTTTTAAAAAAAATCTGTTTGCTGGTTTTTTAGTTGCTATAATTATAAAATAGCATGGGAAAAATATTTTTTAAATTTTTCTCAAAAATTTTGACTTTCCCTGGCCCAAAAATTGTTTTCCATATGCATTTTTGTTTATTTTTATGTTCAAAAATTCATAAGTTTTGACCAACTTATCCGAAAAATATGGTTGATAGCTTGTTAGAAAGATAATTTTAAGCTTTTTCTAACGATATATAATATGTTTTATATACTTTAAACCTATTTTATTGCATATTTTAATATTTCTTGTCATTTTAAAGTTATTTCAAACAATTTTTAAAAATTTTCCAAAAAGGCTTTGTCAGACCGACAGCATATGGTATAGTGCATGCATTCTTTTAGGAAATCAATTTTTTGAAAAACCTTTATATGTTTTGTATTAAAATAATACACATCAAAATTTTAAAACCTTAAAATAATTTTTACGAAGCTATTTCGAATTTTTAGGCTTATTTAATGCAAAAAATCACAAAAGTGACATCATTAATGTTGCTCTTGTGGTCATAGATTGAAAGTATGTAATACATATTATATTCGGATAAGTTGGTCAAAACTTATGAATTTTTGAACATAAAAATAAGCAAAAAATGCATGTAAAAAATGGTTTTTAGGCCGGGAAAAGTCGAAATTTTTGAGAAAAATTTAAAAAATATTTTTTTCATGCTATTTTTATATTCTTACGTCCAAAAAACCACCAAACAGATTTTTACGATGAAAAAAATTTTTTGCCCCGCTGCCACTGGGGCTCCCCTTTTTGCCCATTTTTTCGCCCATAACAACTCTGTTATAAATTTTTTTAATAAAAATCAAGTTTAAATCAAGTTGACTTGAAATATTCTGATCTATTAAAGAATTCTTTATTATGATGAAATTTGTACCAAATTCTTTTGGATGAAAGCTTAGATATATTTACACATTTACGGAATAAGAAAAAAATTTAAAACATTTCTGATAAAAATTTAAATAACAACCTTGAAATTTTCTTAAAATTAATTTATTTGAAAAATCATCACATAAATTTAAAAAATATCAATTTTTATTTTTTTTTTTAATTTAAAAAGCCAAAACTTTAATTTTATCTTAACAGCATAAAATAAATTAAAAACCATAAAAGTTTTTCACAATTACAAAATTTTTATTACAAAACTTTTTAATTCTCACATATCAGCAAGTAAGGGAATAAAAAGTTGTAAATGTAAAGCAATTTAAGTAAGTTTCGTAAATAATTGTAGTTGTAATGTTATTATATGGATTAAAGTTAATATTTTAAATACTAATAGTTGAGAACACAAATTTTTATGGAATTAAATTTAATACTTTTGAATAAATACAAGTAGGGTGAAAATGAAAAAGGTTAAAAATTTACCTTTCTAGCATAATCCAAATTAACACCAAAAGACCATCATTCATTTCCACTTATTTGACCAAAATCTTTAAAACATCCATCGATCAATTAACATGTAACATTTTTACACCTTCTGCTCAGTGAAGCACAAGAATATCCCACACATATGCATTTACATTAACCACAAAATTCATTACAATTCAAATTTTATAAAATTAAAAGCTTAAATTGTTTTTTATTCATCCATTTCAAATAATTTTATTGAAATTGGATTAAAAATAATTAAATTTTAATTCGACCTAAATCTGAATCGATAATGATGAAATTCATTCATTAATTGAAAATTTTCTTCACAAATGAGCGAGCAATTTCTGAGAGTTTTTGTAAATCTAATCAGACAATTATTAGGTCATGATATTCTTCAATAATCAAACTTAATTGATTGTGACTGTTTTTGTTATTATGTTTCATTGTTATCTGAGTGGATTATGGCTTGTCATTATGTGCATAGTGTTTATTCAATGTTTAACATACACCCATATTAATATCATATGATATTATTATTGTTATTGATGGTAAAATATCTTTCTGAGTAACAAAGGAGATGAAAATTTAATTTAATTAGCAAACTTTCTATTATTAGAATTTTAATTCTTTTATGTTACTTTGTTGAAGGTTTAACAAGTTACGGAAACTCTGAGAACTTAAGAGATAAGGGAGATTTTTAACAAGGATCCATTTTGTAATTTTATAATTATGAGTTCTCAATTTTTTGAAGATTTTTATGCAATCTGTGGTAGTGAAGATAATTTATGCATTTCCTATGACAAAAAGCAGACTTTTCCAAAAAAAATTAAAATCGACCTAAATTTAATATTTTTTTGAATTATTTTAGAATTAAAAGAGGAATTTTTCAAATCGCCAAACGCAATAGCACTAAAAACAAAAAGAGAATCAGATTATCTTATTGAACATCACACACCTTCAGCAAACGAAAGTCTAAAACAACAATTAAAAACACCTGCTAGCAAAAAAATCAATTTAGATGCAAGCATTGAATATAAAAAGAAGCTTCGTAGTTCATTTGGAAAAACATCATAACCTGCAATTATTGAGAAAAATAAATCAAAAGATAATTCATCATTATTTAAAAATTCTGACATTAGTCTTGATATGGAAGCTCCTTGTGATATTACAAATTATATTGATATGATTGATGCTTTAGAAGATGGAAAATCATATGCTAAATTTGCTAGAGAAATTTTAAAACAATCAAATATCTCAATGTCAATAGGGCTTGCTAAAATAGAAATCAAAGCACTCGCAATTGGTGGAAATTTATTGAAAAATGATTCGTTAAAGGATCAAAAATTCAATTTCATGCTATGTGTCTTGTGTATGTATAACTTTTGATTCAAATAATAATCAAGTGTATCACTTAGATATGCAAAATAAGAAGACAGAATTGATTGTTAATGCAAAAAATCTTTTGAAAAAATTATTCACTAAAAATGATCTAACAATAATATTTTATGAATCGCGACCAAATTTAAAAGTGCTAAAATATCTGGAAATTGAAATTTCTGATGTTTCTGACACGATTAGCATCATGATCCCGATAATATTCTCAATTGGCAAGAAATTATTACTAAGTTTGCATCATGAACCAAATCTGCAAAATGTTACCAAAGATTTTACAGTTGAATATAAAGGTACGGTTAATTTTATTTTATTCCAAAATTTTTTAACAAACTATCCGCTTTATCCATAACGTATGACTTGACTAACATGTTGAAATCGGGACTGAGAATTATAGCTCCAATAAAGATCAAAAGAATTGGTCCAATTAATGAATCAGCTAGCTTGAGTACAATCTTCGCAATGATGTATAAAATTACGATACTTGCGATAACAAAAAGCGTGAATTTGGCGTCAACGCTTAAAATTTGATTCATGTAGTCTAAAATAGCAGTCATTTTTGATTTTGGTAATTTATTTCTCCAAAAGGCAACTCTAAAAATCTTCAACATTAAATTTATAAAAAAGACTTTTTAAATATGCAATGCCTACTAATATTTTTTTTCTTTTTCCATTGATAGATAGAAAAGGTTTAACACACAAAGAACTCATTTCATTTCGAAGTGTATTTGAATGCAAAAAAGGAAAGATGTTGATTTCTGCAGATTTTTGTCAATTAGAAATGAGGATTTTAACGCACTTATGTAAAGATCCAAAACTTACAGAAATAATGCGTTGTGGAAATGAAGATGTTTTTAGAAAAATTGCAGCCAAATGGAATCAAATTGAAGAGAAAAATGTGACAACAACACAAAGAAATCAAACAATTTGCTAAAAATTTCCGTTTTCCAGGCTACTTCATGTAAATTATCAAAAATCTTATACAATTTTTTTAGGATATTTTTCAGTTATTTTTAAGAATTTTAAGCGTTTTAAAAAATTCTTGGGTTTTTCAGGATTTTGAGAATTATTTTGCTTTTAACCCAGAAATGTCGCAGTTAAAATGTTTATAACCTTTACAAAATTTAGTAAAAACTTGTTCAAATTTGCATAAATAAGATAGTTTTTAATTGTTTACGTCTTAGCTCAAAATGCATGGATATCTTGCAGGTTTTAATATCAACAAAATTCTATAGATTTTACATCAATATAAAGTTTGAATTATGTTCAAATATAAGTGCAAAATTACATAACTCTTTATTGCATATTGTAATATTTCAACCTTACAAAATTTTGATAAATGAAATTTAAATTAAATATTTTAAATGAAACTTTTGTTCTTCTTCTCATATCTAATCTATTATTTATTGTTTTAGATCATGGAAATAATAATAATAAAGATAATAGTCCTATTGGTGGTTAACATGATTGAATTCTGTTCTGTTGTCTATGTCATGGTGATGGCAAAACAACAATGGGTAAATTTACAAAACAACAAGTTTTATCATGTTCATATAAATGTTTAAATTTGTTCAAGTCAAACACATATTGATAATAGAATATGGATATATAAAGGGTTGGTTGATTTTTCATTATAAAAGTTAGACAATAGCTTTTGAATTTTCTATTGAATATTTTTGTTATTCATCTCAAGTAAGCAAATACTGACACATATGTGACATTCTTTTTAGTATCAAATGTACACATTATGAATTTATGATTTAATTTAATGCCATTTGTGTAAAATTCATTCATCAATCTTTGCCTTTTTCTTAAATGTCAAAAACATACTCACATAAAATATGAAAAACTTTTTTTTTCTTCATATCACGTATCTTATGCTGTTGCTCATCATTCCATGAAAAATTAAAATGCTTGCCAAACGACATGAACATAAAATATAAAAAAAGAGTAGCCTGACTGGAATGCCATTGATCAAAAATTCATTTAAGCGTAAAAAGTGCATTGCTTCATATCGATTTTGAGTTTGTTTTTTATGCTCATTGCCATTAAAAATTAAAGATAGGATTTTTAAGAGTTTTTAGCGCATTTTTTGGGACAAAGAGTATTGAAAGTTTCATGGTATATGGTACACAAAAAATTTACCAATTTTTAAGATTTTTTATATGGCTTTGGAAAAACATTAAAATTCACTAGAAATTGTATTTGAATTTTTAACTGATTTTATAACAGTTATTACAAACTTTTTATAACAATTTTTAAAAAATTATGACAATTCTTAAAATTTAAAACAGTTATACCAAAAATTAAAAACTTGTAAATTTTATAAAAATTTGAACCATTTAACCCAGATTAATTTCAATTTTCAATTTTCAATTAAAATATATTTTTTCAGAAATTGGGAACAAATGTTGTAAAATGACAAATCCTTACAAACAACATTACTAAAGTAATCCAATATTTTTATTTCAAGTTACTTCATTCAAAAATTCATTTCTTATAGTTATGTATGTACATTCATACGAGAGTAAAAAGGAACAAAATAATTGGAGCAGAAAGTTCAACTTTTACAGCAGCAGAATATTATAAACGAGTATTGAATTGCATAACATGCTCATTGTGTGTGAATGTTTACAGTTCGAAATTTCATGATTGCACTTTTGAACGAATGAATAAATAAAAAACATTTGCATTCATTTTTCCCATAGTGCTTGGAAAAATTGTTGTGCGTATTTAAGGCACGTTTAACAAAATACACTCATCAGTTATTATTCTTGCGGTTTTTTTAAAAAAATTCTGCTAGGATTATTACTTGAGTATGAATCAAATAGCCTATGAAAAAACTATGAAATGCGATTGATAAAAACAAACCATGCAAAAGTTTTTTATAAATATGAATTTTCCTATCGCAGCCTATTATCAATGAATTCGACGATGCATAAAAATGAATGGGAAATAAACGATTGTGTAACAATTAATTGCATACCATGGATATTATCAGTAAAATTTTTACCCTGTGAGAAGAAAAAAATTCCCATTTATTACTTTTTTTCAACTTGAATAATTACAAATATCATCAGATGTAATTATTAATTGATGAATTGGTTTTGCAATTAAAAAATTGCGAAGTTCCTGCTTTTTTACTCTTGTCTGCCCAAGAAAAAAAAGGTAATTTTTATAATGGCTTGTAATTATCGTGATTTATTGATTTTTCATAAATGCATAAAAATTTTTATTAAAAATGATATTAACATGAATTTTTATCAATAAATTGAATGACTGGTTAAAAAATTGAAGTGGGAAAATTCGGTAATGGATTAAAGTAAATAAATGTGGAAATTTCGTTTATAAAAACCATTAAAAGATTCATATAATTAATGTAAAATTTTTAAAAATCAATATGATATATTTTTGAAAGAGTCAATAGAAAAAAATGACGGTTGCTTTGTGTTCAGAATAATTTGCAAAAAATTAAAAATTTCTAAATTTTTGAACGCACTCGAACACAAAAATTTGGTAAATTCGTCAAAATTGTCTTTAGCCAGGCGTGGATACTCGAAAAAAGAGTGATAAAATTTGCAAAATATTGTAAAAGATTTTGAAAGATCGCAAAGATTGTCGAGTGTCCACGCCTAGAACTTGAATTTGTATAAGAATGATGCACTAAAGCTTCAATCTAATAAACAAAAGTCAAGTTTTTCAGAATTTTCAAAAATTTTTATAAAAACTAACCTTATGGTTTCTTTTTTTTAAAATAGGAATCAACGAACGCACAGTTATTTAAAATAGGAACTAACAACGATCAGAAAATTTAAAACTTCTTCATTTTGTAAGAAATTTTCAAAAATTTTTGATTTTCGTTTGAATAGAAGAATCCTTTCTTGTTGTCGAATATAACAGACTTTGTTTTTTTTTATTTGAATACAAGACGCGTATCTAATGTTCGACGGAAAATGGTAGGGTTTGTTACGATAAAAAATATCAAGAAGAAATATAATTTTGATTTCCTCTTAAAATTTTTTAAAAATGTTCTTTGAAAATAAAAAAATTTTTAAATTTTATGTTTTAATAAAATAATTGCCTTTTTAGCAAATTTTCTTTTATATGTTTTGTCATATCCAAAAATTACGTAAATTTCCATAAAATATGTTTTTAAAATAAAAAGAGTCCAAGATGATAAAGAAGAAAAATTTCGTTTTATATCTGAAAACTAAATAAAGAAATTTTCATCACCATTTGAGAATGAACACACGTGTGATATGAGAGAACTTGTCATCTTACATGTTCCAAAAGCATTTTACCTTTTTCTAGACTAAGAAGAATCAACAAAAAAATAAGTAAAATGTTGACAAAGAGACATAGTTAAAGACAAGATAAATAAATAAATTAGAGATGAAAATTATGCAGCTTAAAATCAGTCATAGCAACATTTATAGAGGAAGAATGGCACAATTTTTCCATCTCGCTATGTCCTGTCTTTTACCTAAGATTTGACTTTGATAAATTGGATCAATTTTTAGTCATGCCAATTTTTGCTTCTTCCGCCATTCTCCTCATTTTCTTCTCTAAATTGACAATAAAATGCGCTAGTTGTTGTTGTCTATGACAGTCAACCAGTCACAACAGATTTCAAAGAGGATAAGATAAGAATAAAAAAATAAATAAATGTAGCCTAAAATTGGAGCTCTTGTGCGTGTGAAAATCTTGTCAATCGACTATTTGCTAATGGATTTCTACCTTTTTATTTGCTTCTTCTGCACGAAGGTTTGGTGAGTAAATAAATCATTGTAGAACTTTGAAGGTCAAATTAAGTTCTTCTCAAAATTTCCATCATTATTCAAGAAAAACAAATGTATGAATATTAATAGAGTTATAAAATGATTTATGAAAGGTTCACAATAGTTTGAAATTTGCCTATAAATTTTATTCATCCGAAAATTGAACTTGCCAACATCACTCATGTGAAATTGTTTTCATTTATTTTATCAAAAGCACCTGCCAAAATATTTTATAAATCATCACCACGCATATCTGACTTGTGAGATGAAATATCTAATTCGATAACCAGATAGCAAATAACGGTGAGATATAAGAAAAAGAGCTCTTGTCGCATCTATTGTTGAAGTAAATAAATCAAAGCAAATACAAGCAGATCTCAATTTAGACATATGGCAAATTTGCTATCACACAATAAATAATTCCCCAAATGTTACGCAATTCTGCACAAACCAAACAATTTATTTCGCTTATTTTCTTCTCCTTTTTTTTCTATTTCATACTTCTTATCTTAGGCTGTATTATGCAATGCTTCTTCTGAAATCTTATCATATGATATTTTCTTTCGTGGGCGTTGATTGAATAAATTCGTAGAGAAAAAATAGATAAAAAAAAATTGAGGTTTCTGTTGCTAAGGGTTGGTAAAGGATTTTAACGCATTTTTAAGAAAAGATATTCTAAATGTGTGTGAAATCAAAGAAATTTTGAATTTTCTTTTTGTAGTCTTCAAAATCAAAACAAACATTTGTATGTGTTAGTGATTAAATATTTTAAATCGTCAAATTCTTTTGAAATACTTATTCTTTCCTATTATATTTACTTGCTTTAGGTAATTTTATTTACAATTCATGAATTGCAATAGTTCTGCACCATAAATTATCTATAATTAAATTATATTTGAAAGATTTCTTTTCATAACAAATGTTTGTTTGTGTTAGTAAATAAAATTTTTGAATATTTAAAATCTTTTCAAATAAACATTAGTATTGACTAAAAATTCCTTGTTAAGATTTTTTCTATCATTATTAATCAAATACAATAGACTTTTAGTAATAAATGTATTCTTTTAATTGATTATAAAATGAATTATTTTAAACAAAAATATTTGTATGTGTTAGTGAAAATCAAGTAAAAAAATCATTTACTTGTGTTAGTAATTTTAAAAGTTTAACCGTTATAGACAATTTGATTTATTAAACTACCATAAAATTCAAAATTTCTCTATAAATAGAGATAAAATTGTGTATATTTGCTTTCACACGAATAAATCCAATAATTTAATGAGATGTATGTGAACAAATTTAAAATGTTCTTCAGCTCGATTGAAATTGATTTTCAGAAAATCTGCCAAAATATCTTTAAAGAAGGCAAAAAATGATTTAAGCTGTTAAGTGGCAATATTTTGCAGATATTGAAAATTCTCTCGATAAAAATTTGTCCTTGAATTTTCAAAGCATTTTTATAGTGAGTGAGAATGAAAATTTTCTTGTGTCATGACTGTTAGAAAGTGCTGTAACATGTTGAAATTATAGACATTTTCATCATATTCAAGGTCCTTGTTCTTTTCTGTTTGATTTTTATGCAAAGAACTTCAAAAATTGACTTTTTTAAACTAAATCAATTTTTTTGTAATTTTTACCAAGAAAGTTGAAAATTATAAAAATTCTAAAAATAACAAAATCATCAGTCAGAAAGAGCAATTATTTTTGTAATTCTTTTCAATCATCATCAATTTATTCATCCATGATTGAATTGATTTGACAGTTTCCACGTGTGTATGAGGAAAAATCAAAAAAAAACTTTCACACTCACACAAAATCACTTGCAAATAAAAAACACTTGCCTGGTACAAGTTAACACACAACAACAGTCACAAACAAATTGAAATGGAAATGAATTCAGGGAATCGAAAAAAGGAAAAAGAATTTTCGTGTTCATGTTTGTTACCATTCGCATAAAATGTACAATTTTGCTTTATTCGTGAAAAAATACAAAATGCTTTTCCTGAATGTGCTATGATAATTTATTCTTGTTCTATTTCTGACTTCATTTTCAATGCCAAGAAAAAAAATATTTTTCAATGTCATCAAATAAAAATTAAAGATTTTTTTTGAGTTCTTCTTAAGAGATTTTTCTAATCAACTTCATAGCAACAAAATTGTCACTAATCCGTCGTTCATCATTTCACACAAACCGCAGGCAAACATGGTAGACGAGTGAGAATGAAATTTCATTTGCAATGCTCTGACTTGTCATTGTTAGTCTTTGCTGTGTCTCATGTCAGTCATTTAATGCAGAAAAGCTTTCATTTTTTCTCTTCACTTTGGACAGCAGAAAAATTTGATGTTTTTACTTTAACTAAGGTTTGGTAATTTTTTTATTTTCTCACTTTGCAGTCACAATGTTCACTTGCTTGCTTGTTCACATAAGAATTTTTGATGAATTTTTGCAAAAAAGGTCACAAAAACCAACAAATCACCCAAGAAATTATTGACAATTGAGTTTTGATTTTTTGATTCCTAGAAAAATTTGAAGGAAAATTTCATTTGAATCTTAAGAAAGTATTTGTAAAATTTCTTTTAATTTCAAAGAAATAAACGAAGAAAGCAATAAAAATGAAAGAAATCACAATTTTAAAAAGACAACTTTAGAGTTTTAACTGCGCACTTAAAATGCTTTATGTATTCAGAGTTTTTATAACAAAAGTCATCAACTCTTTTACACAGAAATTTTTTTTTATCATCATATGAAAGATTATCGTTAGTAGTAGCAAGCAATAAATAGATTCATGTGTTCATATAAAGTCATGTGAATGAAAGGAACAAAAATTGTTTATTTAAAAGCGAGCACAAAACGGAACAAATGATGAAGCTTACATAAAACATGCCATTAAAATCTGCACTCTGTGCTTTTATGCTTTATCTTGCAAAAACATTAAATTGTTATCATCATTAGCTGTATGACATGATGAAATTCAATATGGCATGAATAAGGCATAGGTAAGGAATCTTAGAAAACCTGCTTAATTGATCTTAGAATCGCATGCAATCTTAATAGAAAAAGAAATGATTCTCAACTCACGATATTTCAATTTAATTTCAGCTTCACGTGCCAAATGAGAGTCGTGAAATTAAATTTCAATAAAACATTCATTAAATAGTCGTCTAATGATGACTTTTGAAAAATGATCTCGAGTCATTTTTACGGGCAGGCAAGCAGACAATTTCTAATGGAAAAAATGAAACAGGGCATGAATCGAGTTCGTCTTATCGTGCGCATTTTTTCCTCTATGTACATTTTAGAATAATTATTAGAATGAAAGGCAAAAAAAAAGCAACAGAAAAGAGAGGAAATTTTTCACTCTATTGGTTGAATGGAAATTAAATTTACCATTTTTTTCTCGAAATATCAAGAGCTCTCTTTTTAACATTTCTTTCGTGCCTACTACAATTCCGTATAGCCTATCATCAACACACCATCACAAATCAATTGCTCACAACATGCACAAAAACATCGATGTCGATTGCTAATCGATAATTAATTGTAAATGACTATCTGTGTGAATAAATCTAGCAAACATTGATTATTTTTTTCAAGGCATGAAATTCGAATAAAACGTGAAAGTTGTTATCGCAATAAATTTCTTTATTGTTAAATTTAGCCAGTCTAACATTCATTTGATATTTGACAAGTTTATGAATTTATTAATTAATTCATCGAGTGGTCCAAAATATGTGTGAAAAATCTTTATTTTATGCTCGTGATAGAAAAGGTGATAAAAAATTCAGGAATGACAACTATGAAGAATTTTGTTGAATTTCTTGTTAATTTGCAATAATATTTAAAATAACTTACAAAGGGTCAAGAAGCTATAAATATTTTTGAAAATTTGATCTTTAGTGCATTGTTGGCAATAGGACAAATTCACAGTTTATAATTTCATTTGGTTTCAGGCTGCACAAAAAACTCGGAGAAACTGAATTAGCTAGAACTTGTGGTGTTTT
>CM031379.1:2742698-2922907 GCA_018290095.1 Polypedilum vanderplanki | reverse complement strand
TGTATAAGCTGCATTGTTGTTCCAAAAATGCGCTAAAAAATTCCCATTTATTACTTTTTTTCAACTTGAATAATTACAAATATCATCAGATGTAATTATTAATTGAGAATTGTTTGCAATT
This sequence comes from Polypedilum vanderplanki, assembly GCA_018290095.1. Classification (NCBI taxonomy): domain Eukaryota; kingdom Metazoa; phylum Arthropoda; class Insecta; order Diptera; family Chironomidae; genus Polypedilum; species Polypedilum vanderplanki. The sequence continues at coordinate 2,922,786 of CM031379.1, read as the reverse complement.
AAAAAATTGCGAAGTTCCTGCTTTTTTACTCTTGTCTGCCCAAGAAAAAAAAGGTAATTTTTATAATGGCTTGTAATTATCGTGATTTATTGATTTTTCATAAATGCATAAAATTTTTTATTAAAAATGATATTAACATGAATTTTTATTCAATAAATTGAATGACTGGTTAAAAAATTGAAGTGGGAAAATTCGGTAATTGAATTAAAGTAAATAAATGTGGAAATTTCGTTTACAAAACCTTTAAAAGATTCATATAATTAATGTAAAATTTTTAAAAATCAATATGATATATTTTGAAAGATCAATAGAAAAAAATGACGGGTTGCTTTGTGTTCAGAATAATTTGCAAAAAAATTAAAAATTTCTAAATTTTTGAACGCACTCCGAACACAAAAATTTGGTAAATTCGTCAAAATTGTCTTTAGCCAGGCGTGGATACTCGAAAAAAGAGTGATAAAATTTTGCAAAATATTGTAAAAGATTTTGAAAGATCGCAAAGATTGTCGAGTGTCCACGCCTAGAACTTGAATTTTGTATAAAATGATGCACTAAAGCTTCAATCTAATAAAACAAAAGTCAAGTTTTTCAGAATTTTCAAAAAATTTTAATAAAACTAACCTTATGGTTTTTTTTTAAAAATAGGAATCAACAAACGCACAGTTATTTAAAATAGGAACTAACAACGATCAGAAAATTTTAAACTTCTTCATTTGTAAGAAATTTTTCAAAAATTTTTGATTTTCGTTTGAATAGAAGAATCCTTTTTTGTTGTCGAATATAACAGACTCTGCTTCTTTTTATTTGAATACAAGACGCGTATCTAATGTTCGACGGAAAATGGTAGGGTTTGTTACGATAAAAAAATATCAAGAAGAAATATAATTTTTGATTTCCTCTTAAAATTTTTAAAAATGTTCTTTTGAAAATAAAAAAAAATTTTAAATTTTATTTTAATAAATAATTGCCTTTTTAGCAAATTTTCTTTTATATGTTTTGTCATATCCAAAAATTACGTAAATTTCCATAAAATATGTTTTTAAAATAAAAAGAGTCCAAGATGATAAGAAGAAAAAATTTCGTTTTATATCTGAAAACTAAATAAAGAAATTTTCATTCACCATTTTGAGAATGAACACACGTGTGATACTGAGAGAACTTGTCATCTTACATGTTCCAAAAGCATTTTACCTTTTTTCTAGACTAAGAAGAATCAACAAAAAAATAAGTAAAAGTTGACAAAGAGACATATTTAAAGACAAGAATAAATAAATAAATTAGAGATGAAAATTATGCAGCTTAAAATCAGTCATAGCAACATTTATAGAGGAAGAATGGCACAATTTTTCCATCTCGCTATGTCCTGTCTTTTACCTAAATTTGACTTTGATAAATTGGATCAATTTTTAGTCATGCCAATTTTTGCTTCTTCCGCCATTCTCCTCATTTTCTTCTCTAAATTGACAATAAAATGCGCTAGTTGTTGTTGTCTATGACAGTCAACCAGTCACAACAGATTTCAAAGAGGATAAGATAAGAATAAAAAAATAAATAAATGTAGCCTAAAATTGGAGCTCTTGTGCGTGTGAAAATCTTGTCAATCGCCTATTTGCTAATGGATTTCTACCTTTTTATTTGCTTCTTCTGCACGAAGGTTTGGTGAGTAAATAAATCATTGTAGAACTTTGAAGGTCAAATTAAGTTCTTCTCAATATCCATCATATTCAAGAAAAACAAATGTATGAATATTAATAGAGTTATAAAATGATTTATGAAAGGTTCACAATAGTTTGAAATTTGCCTATAAATTTTATTCATCCGGAAAATTGAACTTGCCAACATCACTCATGTGAAATTGTTTTCATTTATTTATCAAAAGCACCTGCCAAAATATTTTATAAAATCATCACCACGCATATCTGACTTGTGAGATGAAATATCTAATTCGATAACCAGATAGCAAATAACGGTGAGATATTAAGAAAAAGAGCTCTTGTCGCATCTATTGTTGAAGTAAATAAATCACAAGCAAATACAAGCAGATCTCAATTTAGACATATGGCAAATTTGCTATCACACAATAAATAATTCCCCAAATGTTTACGCAATTCTGCACAAACCAAACAATTTATTTCGCTTATTTCTTCTCCCTTTTTTTTCTATTTCATACTTCTTATCTTAGGCTGTATTATGCAATGGCTTCTTCTGAAATCTTATCATAATGAATATTTTCTTTCGTGGGCGTTGATTGAATAAATTCGTAGAGAAAAATAGATATAAAAAAAAAATTGAGGGTTCTGTTTGCTAAGGGTTGGTAAAGGATTTTAACGCATTTTTAAGAAAAAGATATTTCTAAAATGTGTGTGAAATCAAAGAAATTTTGAATTTTCTTTTTGTAGTCTTTCAAAATCAAAACAAACATTTGTATGTGTTAGTGATTAAATATTTTAAAATCGTCAAATTCTTTTGAAATACTTTTTCTTTCCTATTCTATTTACTTGCTTCAGTAATTTTATTTACAATTCATGAATTGCAATAGTTCTGCACCAATAAATTATCTATAATTAAATTATATTGAAAGATTTCTTTTCATAACAAATGTTTTGTTGTGTTAGTAAATAAATTTTTGAATATTTAAAAATCTTTTCAAATAAACATTAGTATTGACTAAAAATTCCTTGTTAAGATTTTTTCTATCATTATTAATCAAATACAATAGACTTTTAGTAATAAATGTATTCTTTTAATTGATTATAAAATGAATTTTTTAAACAAAAAATATTTGTATGTGTTAGTGAAAATCAAGTAAAAAAATCATTTACTTGTGTTAGTAATTTTAAAAGTTTAACCGTTATAGACAATTTATTTATTAAACTACCATAAAATTCAAAATTTTCTCTATAAATAGAGATAAAATTGTGTATATTTGCTTTCACACGAATAAATCCAATAATTTAATGAGATGTATGTGAACAAATTTAAAATGTTCTTCAGCTCGATTGAAATTGATTTTCAGAAAATCTGCCAAAATATCTTTAAAGAAGGCAAAAAATGATTTAAGCTGTTAAGTGGCAATATTTTGCAGATATTGAAAATTCTCTCGATAAAAATTTGTCCTTGAATTTTCAAAGCATTTTTTATAGTGAGTGAGAATGAAAATTTTCTTGTGTCATGACTGTTAGAAAGTGCTGTAACATGTTGAAATTATAGACATTTTCATCATATTCAAGGTCCTTGTTCTTTTCTGTTTGATTTTTATGCAAAGAACTTCAAAAATTGACTTTTTTAAACTAAATCAATTTTTTGTAAATTTTTACCAAGAAAGTTGAAAATTATAAAAATTCTAAAAATAACAAAAATCATCAGTCAGAAAAGGCAATTATTTTTGTAATTCTTTTCAATCATCATCATTTATTCCCATGATTGAATTGATTGACAGTTTCCACGTGTGTATGAGGAAAAATCAAAAAAAAACTTTCACACTCACACAAAATCACTTGCAAATAAAAAACACTTGCCTGGTACAAGTTAACACACAACAACAGTCACAAACAAATTGAAATGGAAATGAATTCAGGGAATCGAAAAAAGGAAAAAGAATTTTCGTGTTCATGTTTGTTACCATTCGCATAAAATGTACAATTTTGCTTTATTCGTGAAAAAATACAAAATGCTTTTCCTGAATGTGCTATGATAATTTATTCTTGTTCTATTTCTGACTTCATTTTCAATGCCAAAAAAAAATATTTTTCAATGTCATCAAATAAAAATTAAAGATTTTTCTTGAGTTTTTCTAATCAACTTCATAGCAACAACACTGTCACTAATCCGTCGTTCATCATTTCACACAAACCGCAGGCAAATATGGTAGACGAGTGTGAATGAAATTTCATTTGCAATGCTCTGACTTGTCATCGTTAGTCTTTGCTATGTCTCATGTCAGTCATTTAATGCAGAAAAGCTTTTATTTTTTTCCTCTTCACTTTGGACAGCAGAAAAATTTGATGTTTTTACTTTAACTAAGGTTTGCTATTTTTTTTATTTTCTCACTTTGCAGTCTCAATGTTGACTTGCTTTCTTGTTCACATAAGAATTTTTGATGAATTTTTGCAAAAAAGGTCACAAAAACCAACAAATCACCCAAGAAATTATTGACAATTGAGTTTTGATTTTTTGATTCCTAGAAAAATTTGAAGGAAAATTTCATTTGAATCTTAAGAAAGTATTTGTAAAATTTCTTTAAATTTCAAAGAAATAAACGAAGAAAGCAATAAAAATGAAAGAAATCACAATTTTAAAAAGACAACTTTAGAGTTTTAACTGCACTTAAAAATGCTTTATGTATTCAGAGTTTTTATAACAAAAGTCATCAACTCTTTTACACAGATTTTTTTTTATCATCATATGAAGATTATTGTTAGTAGTAGAAGCAATAAATAGATTCATGTGTTCATATAAAGTCATGTGAATGAAAGAACAAAAATTGTTATTTAAAAGCGAGCACAAAACGGAACAAATGATGAAGCTTACATAAAACATGCATTAAAACTCTGCTACTCTGTGCTTTATGCTTCTCATCTTGCAAAAACATTGAATTGTTATCATCATTAGCTGTATGACATGATGAAATTCAATATGGCATGATAAGCATAGGTAAGAATCTTAGAAAACCTGCTTAATTGATCTTAGAATCGCATGCAATCTTAATAGAAAAAGAAATGATTCTCACTCACGATATTTCAATTTATTTCAGCTTCACGTGCCAAATGAGAGTCGTGAATTAAATTTCAATAAAACATTCATTAATAGTCGTCTAATGATGACTTTGAAAAATGATCTCGAGTCATTTTACGGGCAGGCAAGCAACAATTCTAATGGAAAAATGAAACAGGCATGAATCGAGTTCGTCTTATCGTGCGCATTTTTTTCCTCTATGTACATTTTGAATAATTATTAGAATGAAAGCAAAAAAAGCAACAGAAAAGAGAGAAATTTTTCACTCTATTGGCTGATGGAAATAAATTACCATTTTTTTTCTCGAAATATCAAGAGCTCTCTTTTTAACATTTCTTTCGTGCCTACTACAATTCCGTATAGCCTATCATCAACACACCATCACAAATCAATTGCTCACAACATGCACAAAACATCGATGTCGATTGCTAATCGATAATTAATTGTAAATGACTATCTGTATGAATAAATCTAGCAAACCATTGATTATTATTTCAAGGCATGAAATTCGAATAAAACGTGAAAGTTGTTATGCAATAACATTTCTTTATTGTTTAATTTAGCAGTCTACATTCATTTGATATTTGACAAGTTATGAATTTATTATTTTTGCATTCGATGGTTGTCCAAATATGTGTGAAAATATCTTTATTTATGCTGTTGATAGAAAAGGTGATAAAAATTCAGGGATGACAACTATGAGAATTTTGTGAATTTCTTTGTAAATTTGCAATAATTTTAAATACTTACAAGGTCAAGAAGTATAAATATTTTTTGAAAAATTTGATTTTTAGTGCATTGTTGCATAGAAAATTCAGTTTATAATTTCATTTGGTTCGGCTGCACAAAAACTCGAAAACTGTAATAGCTAGAAACTTGTGGTGTTTTGCATTTGATTTGTGCTATCGATTTATTCTAATGACACATTTTTAGAAAGCTGGCATTGATTGCAATAATAAAGAAATTACGAATTAAAATTTCCATATTGACAAAATGTAAACAAAAACATTTTTTGTCGCACAACATTTTTTTGTCACACGCAACAAAACGCTGAATTTGAATTTGACTTGTCCGTTATTTTCAAATTTATGAAATTTGTTTTAAAAGCGATTTTGATTATTCAGTAATTGTTTACTGATCTGAGCGCTGAAAGTACGCTAAAGTTATCTGATCTGGGCAGATACGTTTATCAATTTTTTTACAATTTCTTGCGACAATCAAGGCATAGACATTACGATTAATCCGCTATTATTGTGAATACACTTTAATTAATCGGCAGGTGTCTTCGCATTTACGACAATTCTATGAATTTCTCATTGAAAAAATTTCTAGTTGTCAACTCCCTTTAAAATTTAATTGACAGTACAAAATATAATACTGAAAATAAAATTGCATTGATGCAAATTAAAATGACAACAAATAATATCATCATCAACTTTATTTATCTATCAATTTTTTCACAATCATTTTCTATTTGTTATGATTGAGTTGTCATTGTAATTACAATTGTATTTATTAACGCTTGTTACAGTTAATTAGTGACGTTGATGAATAAGCTAATTGATTAATTAATCAATTATTAATTATTATCAGTTACAAATGAGTTCCATAGAAGCATGAAATTGTGTTATGCATCAGTAAATAATTGAAACCAATTTTTAATTTAAACACAACGGAAAAATGCAATTGAACAAAATAAAAAATATTTTCCCATAAAAAAAACTTTCAAAAAAATTTAATCAACAATCAATTAATTTATTACAAAATATAAATTTTCAATTAGTCATTTTGAATTTTTGATTCAAAGTATTTTCAAAATTTTTCTTTTCTTCTTCATGCGCAAGTTTAAATTTTTCAAAATCTTTCACTTGTTTACGCAAATCAAAAATTTCTTTAAGTTGCGAACCTACTCGTAAACTTAAGACAGATTCAGAATCTTGCAGAGCTTTAATATGTTCAGCACGATATTCTAGCAATGCATTTTTGCTTATATTGTCATTCTTTTCAATATCAAGCTTGTTTTTGAGATTTATCAATTCTTTGCATAATTCTTCTTCACGTTTCTTTAGTTTAGCGTTTTTCTCTTTTAGGTTTGACAATTCCTCAGCAGAAATTGATTTATCAGTTGATAAAATCATTTGAGATTTGAGATGATCCTGTTAAATGAAGTAAAATAATTAAAATAATAATTTTTTAGACATAAAATTGTAATCGGACTTGTATGCATACACTTGACATACTTGTTTGCAAGTTGGATGCAAGTTGACTTACTCAAAAATGTCTCAAGTTTATTTAAATTTTATTAAATTAAGTCAATAATTTGAAAATTTAAAAGTTCTTGAATTTCATACAAAATTAACACAAATACTGAATTATTTATAAAAATTTTAAATAAAGTCAACTTGCACAAAAAAATGTCAAGTGCCAAAAATATTCAATCAATATTGTTACTTACAATTTCCTTTAACAACATTTGCTTATCTTGTTTTGCAACATTCAATTCCTTATCTTTATTACGTATTTCATTCTTGAGGTTTTCAATTTCATTACTTTCAACAGAAGAAATTTTGTCACCATCTAAATTAATAGGAAAAATTTAACTTTAAAAAATTAATTTGCACAAAAATTTAGAAATGTTTGGAAAAATCATTAAGAACATTTTTTTGCTTAATTTTTAGGTCCTTTACCTTCTAAGCTTTTCTTATTATTCAACAATTTTTGAAATTTTTCATTATCCGCAATGTAAAACTCACAAGAATTTTTCAGTTCCTCAAGTGAAATGTTCAAATTTTCATTTTCTTCTTTCAATTCTTGAATTTCATGGTTCTTCATTTTATCAATTTTTTGCATTTCATAAATCTTGTCTTGCTTTTCTTTTACCAATTTTTCAATTTCTTTCTCAAGTTTTTCAATTATTCCTGGGCTTTTTTCAGTCTCTTTTTCTTCTCTTCGAATACGTATCAATTGCAATTCAAGCGATTTATTTTTTTCCATACTATTTTTAAGTTCCACCTGAATATTTTCATTTTTTGATTCCAACTCTTTACATTGCTTTTTTAATGATAAAATTAAATTCTGCAAATCTTCAATTTTTAATTTATCACGACTTATTGTATTTGATTGTTTGTCAATTATCTTTTTTAATTCTTCAATTTCACTTGATTTTTGAATATTTGGTGTTGATGGCACTGATTTTGACATGTTAAATTGCTTCTCTTGTTTTGGTGTCAATTTAATATCAACTTTTATTGATTTCTCGCTCATTTTTGATACAACCGAGTCAGAAGTCAATGAGATTGCTCTTGAAGATGAATTTTTAGATAATCCTTTCTTGTTTTGAATATATTTTGGAATTTTTCCAAGTTTATGTGTCAAAATCATTTCAGGTTGAATTTTTTTTGGAACTGGTTTTTCACGAGCTGCTTTTGATCTTTTTATAGCAGCTTCTTCAGCTAAAATTTGTCGATTTTTTTTGACATTTGTGTTTGGTCTTGCTTTAGTCTCGATGACATAACTTTCAGAAGAAATTGACTTTGCTGGCGATTTAATAACTTCAACATCATCAATAATATTTGATGAAATTAATTGTTCAGATTCAATAGGAAAATTTGATGATTCAGAAACTCCACTGTCAATCATTTCACTTAATTCTTTTCTGATGAATGCTAAATAAAAAATTATTGAAAATTTTTATTGAAATTTGATAGAATTGTTAAAATATTTACTTTTTTGTGGTTCTAATTGAACTCCATCCATTTTTAATAATTTTACTTTAGTTTTCAAGAATCGTTAGAGTTAAATTATTGATAAGGATGAAATTTTTTTGATGAAGTTTACAAGCCTACTGTGATTAAAATTTTTTTTTAATTAGAAGAATGGTAAAACATTCATTGAATACTGCATGAAATTTTGAACTAAATTGTATTAAAATCGCTTTCATACTTTAGTCCTTATTCCTTGGGCTCAAGAAAAAACTGATCGTTTTTTTATCTCAAAATTTTAATTATTTTTTCAACAACAGCCTTCTGTTTTTAAAAACGTTTTTCCGTTACAAAAAATAAAAAATAATTTTTTTAATCAATTCTATTTAATCAACCTAAAAAGCATTGATTACCCTTCATTTAGTATAAAAAAATTAGGAAAGATAAAATGAGCAAATGATTACAATAAAATTGTATTCCTATAATAAATTTAACGTTCAATTTAAAAAAATGATGAAAAAACGCGCACCAGAAAAAATAAAGACAAAGAGCACATTTTTATTCAAATTAAGAATTTTAACGGTTTCCAGACTTTTATTATATTCAAATATTCTTTTACTTTTCAATTTATGTGAATATTTCTACCATTAAAAACGTAAAAAGTTTCTACAACAATCAACATTGAAATCTGTCATAAAAAATAGATCAGAAAGAGAAAAAATTTCCATTGATCATGCTGTGATTGAAAAGACAAAAGCCTTTTATGCTTCAACTATTTTAATTGCAAATGAATTGTTGTTTTTTACACAAGCAGCTTTTTAAAAAAATGAATAAAATTTTTATCATGATGCGTTTCAATAGAAAACTTTTTTCATTAATCGTGATTAACAGAAGTTGCATGAAAGTTAAGTGTTTTGTCATTGTGAGGTATTTTTTATCACACGAAATTATGATTGAAAAGTCGAAATAAAAGTTTTGATTGAAAGGGCCTGAATATAAATTGCAATCTAATGATTTTGTTATTAAAAATTATTCCATGAAATTGCAAAATAATGAAAGGAATCAAGGTAAAATAACTTGATTTTTTTCTTACAAGCTGGATATGGCAAAATTTATGTCAGAAAAAAGTAAAAGCATAAAATTTTTTGGTTTTTAATTTTTCAGTCAAAAATAAAATTAAAAAGTACTTAAAATTTACTGATTATCCAAGAAGATCTTTAATCCTATGTATTTTATTTTGCAAAAGAAACCGAATAAATTTTCAGTCTATCTAAAATAAAATTACCTGATTCTTTTGGAACTTCAGGACCTTTAATTTGATCATGTTCGAAAATCCTAGATGGATAAAATGTCTAAAACTAAAAAAGTATTTTACCTTGGCAGAAGTTCATTATAATGATGACAAAAACTGACGATAATGAAAAAAATCAAAAACCAGAACGTGATTTAAAGTAAAGTGAAAATTTAATTGAAAAACTTTATAATTGACCGCAAAGTTTGTCATTAAAATATGGTTTGCAATTCATAGTTGTGAAATGTTTCATTAAAATCAATTTCTACTTACAATCATATGAGAAAATTACTAAAAATTATTACAAAAAATTTCACCACAAAAAGGAAAAAAATTCTCATTAAAAATCAACACAAAAGAGGAAGGAAACACTTCAAGTTAAAATTCAAACAATGCATAATGAGGAATATCAAATGAAATTTTTTCTTCATGTTAATTAAAATCACGACAATCTAAAATTCTGCATTTTTTATTCTCTTTTATTCCTAGCTGACATGCAGAAGAACTGAATTTCATTAAGTCAAAAAAAAAAGATTTATTTTATGCTTAGTGACAATTCATTGTTGAACATTGTCATGAGAGCTTGCAAAAATCAGATATTTCATGATGATTTCATGTCTGCCATTAATTAGCAAGTCAGAAGAATTTTATACCAAATTTTATTTCCGCCCATATGAGATTAGCATACAAAATTGCAACGCCATGCATTAATGTGCATATGCAGTAAAACTATTTAGTCAATATTTTCTCCTATTTATTTTAGACACGCTTATGTTTGCTATCTTTCTCTCTTTTTGAACGCAATGCATTTGCAATTCTAATTTGCTAAAATCGGAAAATAAATTTTGCTGATTATTTTTAGCGATTTTGTATAGAAAATACGGCTTATAATTCGACTGTGTTACAACTCTACAAAAAATTAAAAACTTCAACAACATCAAGCAAAATTATGATAAAAATTTATATTTTAATATTTACAAAACATTGCCCTGTTTACCCTCAATTCAACCCTATTTGAACTCCAAAGTTAAATAAACATATTCTCAATTCCAATTATGTATGCAAATTAAATTCAATGAACTGAAAAATTCTCTGTAAATTGCATCATCAATATCATTCAAAGATTACAATTTTTCTTTCTCTAATCAAGGAAAAATTTCATTGAAAACAAACCACATAAAGAGAGAAAAAAAAAAGAAATTTAAATTAAAAGCAGAGAAAAATGAAGTAGAAGCAGCAGCAGTAAATTTAGTTTCATTAAGTGCAGTTTTAAATTGAACATTTTTTTCATCATCATCATCAATTTTCTCCCATTAGTGAAAGACTGCTTGAAGCTTTTTTAGTGCATTTTTGTATAGAAAATGCAACTTATAATTTCACTTTGTTCGACTGTTTGGATTGTGAGATCTTAAAAATTACAATAGCTAGTGACTTATGGTTTGTTGCATTTGATTTTTGTTATTGATTTATTGTGATAAAACATTACTAGAAAGTTGTCACTGATTACAATAATTTGGAAATTACGAATTAAAATTTCCATATTGACAAAATGTAAACAAAAACATTTTTTGTCGCGCAACATTTTTTGTCACACACAACAAAACGTAATTTTGAATTTGACTTAACCGTTATTTTCTGTTTTGAAAGCGATTCTAACATTCTATAAATTGTTAATATAACTGATCTGGGTGCCAAAAATGCGCTAAAGTCATCTGATCTTAGCAGTGACTTTCCCCATTTTTTTCATTCTCTAGTTAGTTAAGATATTATGTATAGAACAGCGAGATAGAGAAAGAAAGACATTGAAGTTTAACCCTTAACAGTTAGCATATTTAAAAAAATTATTACAATTTCAAGCATGAAGAAATAAAATACACAGATCAGAGGAAAAAAGCAGTATATGGTAAGAGAGCAACTATGCAATTTCAGCAAAGCAATAATTTTTATCATGGCAATAGCTAACAAGCAAGCAAGCATAGATAGATAGAAAAAGAGAGAGGCGAGTGAAACGAATATATGGCAGAAACTCAATGAATTATCATTCTGCATGCACTTGAATGCTAGATGTAGAAACGATACGAAATGCTGAGCACAAAAATTCCTTCTTTTTTTCTGGAACACAGTCATTAATCATAAAATTATTCTTCTGAAGATGATTATCCCTTTTTTTAAAAAATAAAAAAGTCTGCATGAGGAATAAGGAAGGGTTTCCTTCCTACTCTAAGTTTCCATTGAGCTCGATAATATATCAATTTTCTCTCTCTATACAGTCTTTGATTTTTCCCTCCTACTGCTTCATGCAAGGAAAGATTTTTTGTATCAAGCTGTGTATGTATGTGAAGGAAGGAACAATTTTATTTTAAAAATAACTACTATGTACTATGCCGTTTTTTGATTGCTCTATAATTGCGAAAAATCTATTTTTACTTTAATTTAAAACGGAATTAAATAATTTTAAAAACTTTTATCAAAGTTATCAGTAGTTGTGCAATTAACTTTCTTCTTAAGCACAGGAATCGGTTAAATCTTGAGAGAAGTAGGCAAATATATTGATATACTAGAAAATATTTTCGATCTATGCAATTATAGAGTAAAATCATTAAATTTGTTTTAACGATTTTTAAAAATTTAAATTTTTTCAGTTTTTTTAAAATCGTTACAAAAATTTTAAAATTTTCATAATCGATAAAAAACTTAAAGAACAGTTAACAATTTTGAAAATTTTGACAATTTTTCAAATTATTTTTTTTTTTTTTGATTTTTCAATACTTTCAATATTTAAAACAGTTGGATCAAAAAAAATGACGAATTTTGACGAACTATTCTAATTCTATTAATTCAGAGAATATTCTTTAAAAAATCTTAAAGGCCAGTCTGAAGAGATAAATTATACTCTGTCTGTCCTTACCACAAATCGCCATCTCAGAAAGCCCAAAAAGGAGGATTTGCATAAATAAAATCGTCCAAAAACTAATCACCATCAATGCTAGAATGGTCACCAATGCTACCACATAATAAAGAATCTTCCAACAATATATTTAAATAAAATTTCTTCTAGAATGATGTTTTTGTTGTTATGCAAACTTGTGTATTTCTGGGTTTGGTAATGTCACAAAAAAAAGTAAAATTTGATTGATTGAAAATTGAAGAAAATTTAAACGTGTAAAAATTTTTGTTTTATTTACAGTTCAGATTTTATTCAAAAGAAAAGTGTCAAAGTTATATTTCTGAGGGTTGAAAGCATTTGTCAATTTCAGCACACATTGCCTAACATGCATATAGGCGGTAAAAGCAACATGAAAAAGAAAAATCGCTTTGCAAAGCATAAATTTAAATAAGATTTATTTCAAGTGTCAACGACAAAGGAAAACAATTTTCGTCGCATTTCTTTTTTCTTAGTAAACAGAAACTTACAAGTCGAAATTGTATTTGAAGATTTTTTATGGTATTAGCATTAGACTGTATAAACACATATTTTAAATTGTGGAATAGCATTAGAGTTGAATACCATGAATATCAATTTTATTGTTAAAATTTTATTTTCTAACGGATTTTTGGTTTTTCAAATTTGAACTTGATCTTAGAAGTTTTTGAACTTGCAATTTTGACCTTGACCTTAAAATTGATTTATTAAAACTTGATCTTTAATTTGTTGAACTTGATCTTGATTTAAACTTGTTTTTTGTGTGCCTATAGAATTTTCATAATACACAAAAGTCATTGACATTTATTTACCAGATCTGAATTACAATACACAATTTAACAATAATAATAACAAGCAAGTGTCGAGAATGTTTGTGAAATATTTGACACAACCGACCTTAAGATTTACATGCACATGTATTATGCGTCTTATGACTGCTATAAACAATGTAATAACAGTCACCTTATGGCTCTTAAATCTTTTCATAGCACGAAGAGAGTAAAAAATTATTTTTCACTCTTTCCTTCCTTCCTGACTTGCTTGCTTTTTTCATTTCTACTACGTAGTTTGCTACTTCCATTACCACACATATTTTTGTTATACTTATATTTATTCTAAAACTCTTTCTCTCATATATTCACTTACATAAAAAGAGAAAGAAAATAAATTTAACAAAGATTTATCGAAAAAGCTGATGCCAGCTCAAAAGTTCCTGTTGTGCTTCACGATGAAAATTATGTATCGTATTATAATACAAATTTTATACAGTTCATAAATTGTAAATTATCATCTTCGTTTGTTCTCGCTCTCTCTCTTTTCTCTTTCATTTTTGTTCTTGCTCATTCAACATCGAATATTATAAATTATAAAAGTGAATTCTTTTTGTTATCGTAAAAAATTATAGTGAATGTCAGTCAAATATTTTCATTAGAATTTATTAAAAATAATTACATAAGTCAAAAGCAAAACGCATTAGGTGGAGATTTTTCTTGAATTATTGAGCAAAATAAACCAGAAATAGAATTGCGTTCAAAATTATTTTAGTCACAAAGTTAATAAGAGCTGAAAATTATAATGTTGCTATTGGTTATTTATATATTCTGTTACTTATGCGTATTTGATTCCGAAATTTCATTCCTATAATTCTGTGATGTATCATTAAGTTAAAATTAAAACCTGTGAACTCTTTGTTCGTTTTAATTTACATTGATGAATCAAAAAATCAAATAGTTCTCAGGCCTTGATACAAATTTAATTTTTAATCAATCAGTTTTTGAAAATTTTTAAATTTTAATCATGCTCCAAATCTTAAAAACTTTTATATCCTAATCTTTAGTAAACATTTTGTAAAAACAAGAAATCTGTCTACAAATAAACCTTCTGCAAATATCAGAAGGGTTATAATTGATTCACAAAGAATCTTATAACTTCTATAGCTGAATAAAATTTTATTACGGTAAGTCTTATTAAGCTAACAGCATTTTTAAAAAATAAATTATCAATAGAAATTTTTTTAAAAATTTGAAAACATAAATGCACAATTGAAAATTATTGATGCGATTTTATATATATCAATAGGGATGAAAAATTATTAAATTACCTAGAAACAAAAATCATCATCCATTTTCACAATCCATTGAATGAATATTTAATAACACTTATCGTAAACTAAATAAAAAGCTTTTATGCAGGCACTACTATATTGTATATCTATTATAAAACATACACACATTCACATAAATATACTTTATAAGCACAGCATAACATACAGTATAAAATAATATTCAATTCTGTTTCCGTTTTTTTCATGGTTGTAAAATTTTCATCTCTATGAAATTTATTGATAATGTCAGTTTCATGCAAATTTTAATCTCTCTATGTTGTGAATTATATATTTGATACGAAGAAAAATATTGTCACAATTTCACCATGAAAAAGCCATTAAAAGAGAGATTTAATGAAAAAAAAAATTTCAAGGTTTGGATTTTTGAATGATTTTACTTAAGTCAAGTAATTCAAATCAAGTGATAGTCAAGTAAACTTGAAATAAATATTTCAAGTAAGGAAAATATCAAGTCAACTTGATTTAAATAAACAAGTAAATTTTTGTTAACTGTAGAGTCAAAAAATTTAAAAACTTTTATAATAAAACTAATAAATTAAAATAAAAGTAATTCAAGTTTCCAAGTCTTTTTATTTTCAAAATTTGTTTCATAAAAATTTAATTTTAATAATCATCATCAATTGTCAAAGTATTTTGTGATAAGCCAACTCTCATAGGTTTTGGTTTATTTAATAAATTATTTTTGACAAAAACAAACATTTTCATTATCATAAAAATTGTGAAACAACAACATACAATTATCAATGCAAATTCCAGTAATGCACCATTTTTAACTTCCACTTGATCAATCTTTGTTGCTTTTAATGCTTCACTTGTTGTAAAAATATTCAACTTTTCATCAACTCTTTTTTCAATTGCTCTCAATCGTTCATCAAAGCTCATTCGTTGTGATGTCATTTTAGAAATTTCACTAACCAACTCATTCAATTTATCGCGAAATTCAGTGATGTTTGTTGCATCAGGCATCAAGGGTGCAATATACGAGTCGTCACCATCAATATGGAGACAATAAATGCCATGGATATTTGATTGATGTTCCTCAATTGATGAATGTACTAGATTGACACGATATGCCTGCATGATTCGCATCAATCGCATCAAATATTTGCATGTCCATTTATTATTTGTCAAATCAATTTTCTCAAGCGATGCAAATGTTGAATGTGCCGATTCAATGTTTTTCAATTCCTTTAGATCATTACCGGATATGTCGAGAGTTGTTAAACTGTTCATTGAGAATATCATTTGCATATCAAAATAGCCCAAATTATTATCGGAAATGTCGAGCGTGCGAACGCCTGTTTGATGTGAAAATGTGCCAAATTTAATATCGGAAATTTGTGTCGCTTTTAATTTTAATGTGATTAGATTTTTCAATTTTGCAAAGGTTGAAACATTGAGTGATCCAATTGTATTGAATGAAAGATCCAAGGTTGTTAAATTTTCCAATTTCATAATGTTGTCAATTGTCTGTGATGACAATGAATTATTTGTTAATACCAATGATGTTAATGATTTACTTGTACCAAAATTTATCTCATCAAATTTGACATTTTTTGCAGTAAATCCATTAACTTTATCACTCAATCGAATTTTCTTTAAATTCATACAATTTGTCACATCAAATTGATTAATTTCACAATCATTTAACTTCACTTCCTTTAATTCAAGATTATTTTCTAAGTCAATTAACACAAATTTCATTGTTGATGAACAATCGAAATTTTTGATTTTATTATTTTGTAAATTAATCGATGGATATTGCAAGACATAGAAAATTTCCCTCTGTGTATTCCAATTATCGCGAGCAATTTCAACTTTATCGAAATTTTCAATTTGATTGTCATTTAATTGCATTAAAATAAAAGATTTAAAACCATTAATGAAAGTTGTTGATTTAATTTTATTAAATGAAAGATTAATTTTATCAATTTCACTTCCACTAAATGCAGCATCATCAATTGTTGAAATTAAGTTGTAAGATAAATCGAGAAATTTTAGTTTTCTATTTGCAAACACTTTTCCCGGCAATGATGTTAAATTGTTAAATGACAAATCAATAACATCCAATGATGTCAATCCAGAGAATGCACTTGATGAGATTGAAATCAAATTCAAATTGCTCGCATCTAAAGAACGTAAATTTTGAAATAACGAGAATGTTCGATCAGGAAATTCAGCAAGATTAGATTGATTAAATGCAATTGAAACAATGTTTGTTGTTGGATATTGCCTTGAATTATCTTGCACAAGATTTTTCATTGTTTCAATTGATTGTATATTGCTAAATGTGCATTTCACTCGCGATCCACGAAAATTAAATTGCGATGAATACATAAAATTTAATTGTGGCACATCTGACGTACAAGTCATTTTTGCCTCTTGCTGTATACTTTCCTTAATTAATGGAAAGATTAATAAAATTATAATTTTTAATTTCATGACTGAATTGAAACACGGATGAATTAAGACTAAATGACAAATTAAAAAATGTTTTTTTATAATAAATTCTCAGCTTTTCTCTTATCAGCTCTTTTTTTCATTTCAATTTCATTTAGTTTCAACTCAGTCATTTAAAAAGAGAAATTTCTTGAATGTTTTTTTTCTAAACCAGAAAGAGAGAGAATTTTGATAAGAACAAACGACAAAAATGAATGTCATAAATTTGTTTACAAATTATTCACTTCTCTTTGTTTACTTGACATTGTGGGATTTTTTTCTTCTTTTATTATCAGCTTCTTTAATTAATCTTAGCTAATTATTAATGAATTAAATCGTGTATTAAATTTAACAAACAATTCTTAGTAAAATAAATTTTTCACATTAATTTCTTTATCAATAAAATGACAATAGTCTGTATTGTTGATTTCTTTGTAAGGTGTCCATTTGGAAAGGTAATAAAATTACAAGCGACACATGATAAATCAATGAATCACTTATATAAAAGTTATTAAAGATTTTTGATCGATAAGATAATTTTTTATAGCTTTATCCGAAATAAAACTACATGTTGAGTATTTTTGTGATATTGACCTAATTGTTTTTAATTTGCAAACTTTATAAAAAAATCAGTCAAATGAATTCAAATAAATTAACAATAAATTCATCAAAATAAGTTTTCATTTTTTAAATTATTTTTGCTACTTTATTCATATTAAATTTGTTATTTTTTAAGTGACTACTTAAGTTTATTTATCAAAACTTTTCATTTCTTTTGCTTTTCAATTATGGATGGAATTAATGGAGATTAAACACGTAGACTGATGCCTTTTGTGCCCCAATTCTTAACTCCCGCTAACCAGACACACGATAGCGATAGAATTGACTGTATAATCTTGTAATGAAGCTAATGACTGCTTCTAGCGAATTTTAAACAAGGAATATTTCATACCAATGAAGTCGCATGAGTGTCTTTACTTTTTTGTAACATTACAGAACATTTCAGCTAAACTATTAGTATCGTTAGGACCTTACTTTTTATAGTGCATTCTGAAAGTACTTCCAAGCAGTCGAAATACCTAAACTTTTAAACGCCTGAAAAATCGTAGCCTGAGCTTGATTCCAGATTAACCACAATGTTTTTCTTCAGATAAAATGCATGTTCTTTTCGGTCATGCTTATGCTTTCCATTTATCATTTCTTTATTTTTATTACAATTTAACTAAATCACATTTTGTTTAATTTATAATTGTGATCAAATTACACTTATCTACAGTGTTTATTAAATTTTATTACACAAATGCATGAATCAAAACTTAATCATTATGAATTAAAACTTTCGTCGTTTATCTAATTAAAATGTTTTAATTAAAAAATTTTAATCAAAACTAGGAGATTTAAAACAAATAAAAAAATTCTTCATTCTTTAAATGAATGTCATAATTTAACTTTAAAACATATAAATTTCAAATAAACTAATGCAGTAATCTTTTTTTTAATGTTCAAATGAATCAAAAATGAATATTTAAACTGATGCATTACTTGATTTTGTAATTTTAAGTAATTACTTGAAAATAAATCAAAACTTTCGTTCATTGAATTGCTAAAAGCAATTGAACGAATTAAAGCAAACTTTGAATCTCTTGAGAAAATCTTTTTCAATAAATTTGCTTTATCTCGCTTTTTTTTGTAACTAAATGAATTAAATTATTCGAATTCATTTAATTTTAAAATGTTAAAAATCAAAAAAATATTTATTTCTTTTCAGACATTTATTTTATGAACATCTTTTTGATCCTGCATGGTACAACAGAAAAAAATGACCGTTGCTTTGTGTTTAGAAAAATTTGAAAAAAAATCGAAAACATTAAAAAATTTTAGTGCATTTTTAAAGGGTGGGAATTTAATCAAAAAATAATAAAAAATTATCAAAAATTTTTATGGGGTAAAATAGTCTGGAAAATGGAATTTTTCAATGCCTACTTAATGAAGATTATTAAAAATCCTACCTCTTTGTAAATTCATAAAAATTTTCTTTAGTTTGTATAAGAATGATGTTCAAAAGCTTAATAAAAACGAATCTACTGAATAAATGTAAATTTATTGAGAATTTAAAAAGAATAATATGAAAATTAATTTAACGGATCTTTTGAAATTAGTAGAACGAGCGCGCAGTAATTTAAAATAAAGACTACCGTCTTCTCTCGAAAAAAGAGCCAGCTCTTGTATTCGAATAAAAGAGCCATTTGTTTAATTTTGTTTTGATTTATTATGGAAAAAAATACGTTAATTCTGAAATTTGCTCAGATTTTTAAATTTTTGAAGGCTCTTGTTTTCGAGGGAAAACGATAAAAACAGTCAAAAAAAATTCATTGCATCTCGCTGACTTTTGATTTACAAAGAATATTGATGAAAGATGCAAAATATTTTTAATCAATGAAATTTAATTAAAGTTTGAAAATTTTTATAAATTAGAAAACTCAATTTTAAAAGGAGCTGCTCTGCAATGGAATGAATGTACGATAAAAAAGCAAAGGAAATTTTTTCTAAATAAATGCTTCAATAAGTCAATAATTCAAAAAGATTAAAATCTTTTACTAAAGCAGAAAGTAAACCATTAAGTATTACAGTTGTGATAGTACACCTAACACTATATATAGTAAAAGAGCATAAAAGATAAGAAAGCTAAGAATAGAAAAGAGAAGAAAAACAGATGATGATAAGACTAGAATGAAGTGTGAGACTTAATGGGGATTCATAAAGTCATTATTTATGACAAAATGTGTAAGCCAACTGACATAAATCCCTAATTAACAGCACATCACACCTCATAAAACTTTTCACATCTTTTTCTTCTTTTGATTTTTATACCCAGAATACTAAAGGCTGTATAGGTAGCGATAAAATTGTCACACCATATTTCGTATTAAATTATTATCGCAATATACGATTTAGCTCGCTCGTTTTATGTCTTTGACTTATGATCTTCGAACGTGTTCAGAAAAAATTTTCAATATTTTTTTTCTCTCTTTTCTATAGACAAAAATTGATTTTTTTTGAAGAATTCTATTCAAACAATTGATTTTAGCAAAATTGAAATTAAAATTGTTCAATGATGATGACAGAAGCAGAAAATGATAATGAATATTTTGTTCGTTAATCAAAATTGAATTTAATTAACTAAGAACATGATAAAGACTAATTATGACATAATCAGCAATTTTTCGTTCATTTGTTTGATTAATTGAGAAGAAATGAGAGAAAAAAGCGATGATTGAGAAAGTTTTAATTAGTAAATTTCATTAAAAGTAGAATTTTGTCTTAAACAATGCAAAAAATTTCTAATTTCATAAATGAGTTTCAATTCGAGTTAGTAAGAAAAAATTGTTTTTACAAAATGAAATTTATATAAAATTTGGAAGTCAAGTAAAATTGTTTTTAAAATAATTTGATTTGAATTAAATTTCAATTATTTTTAAAATGAAAATTTTTTAAATTATTTTGTATGAATTTGTAGTATTAAAATTTTAAATTTATCACCAAAGTAATCAATGGATTTTAAAAAATTTAAAAAAAAGTCAAGTAGTAGACTCAAGTGAAACTTAAGTAAATTTAATATAATTGTATAGTCAAGTAAATTAATGTCAATTTGTGATAAGTTTAAAATCAAATAATTTTATGTCAAGTTTAAGTCAAGTTACATTAATATCAAGTTTAAGTCAAGTTAATTAACTTGTCAATTGTGATCAACTAAAATGCAAGTCAACTTGATATTCATAAATTTTCAAAATAAATTTCAAAGTTCAGTAATAAAAAAATTACATAACCTTCATCTTCTGATATAAAACACCATGCAAAAAGTATTTCGTACTAAATAAAATGACATTTAAGTTCCAATTATAATTAAATTTAAATTTGTCTTCTATACCTTTATAAAAGTCAAGAAGTTAACTAGTAGCTATGATGGCAGCATAAAATTGCCCACACTTAAATGTCTTTTTTCCAAGAAAAAACGTGACATAGCATTATTATCAAAGTATAGAGAGAGAGTGAAGGAGTAAAGCCTTAATTAATTTAATCATGTTTTATGTCTCAAGAATTGTGCTTGCTTGCTTTGCTGGTATTCATTAATGAATGTTTAATGAATTTATAAGTATTACTCTTCCATTCACTCACTTTTTTATGGCATGGCAATAAAACTTTCAAGTTAAGAATAATTTATTGTTTATTTATGTTGATTTCACTGCCAGATGTAAATTAAATCCCGAAATTTTAATAAATCTCAAAAAAAGTTTCATAAATCAATAAATCAATAAATTTGAATGGTATTAGTTAACATAAACCAAAAATCAAATTACATAATTATTGCTGAGGTGAGAAAATTGAGATTAAACAGCGAATTTATTTGTGGTTTGAAAAGCAATTGAAAATTTTATAACAAACCAACAAAAAGTCATTAAAATTTCACAAATTTTTTGTACTCTGTATGTTTTCTCTTGCACATGGAGCCAAAGCAAAAAATTTATTTCATGTCATGCTCACAATACAAGGCAAAAAAAAAAATAAGAAGAAGAATCATGAGAAATTCACATATGTAGACGACATGAACGAGAAAATGTGACAATAGCAAAATAAAACTATCGCAATTTTTGGGTAAATCGAACAATGCAGTGGAATTTGAAATTTGTGTGATCTCACGATATTTGAATTTCAATTTTCGATTTCTGAATTCCGCAGATTTAATTGTGGTTTTCTCATATGATGTGCGTGACATAATATGTAGATATGAAATCAAATATTTTGGGTAAATTTAAATTCACATTCTTTGAAATTTTGCATTATAATTGTTGACATTTTCATGAAATAGTGTTTCAATTTATAATTACCATTCATGAATTTGTAATTAATTGCAGTTGGAAATATTTTGATTTCTATAAGAAAAAGCAAATTTGTCGTAAAATTTTTATTTCAACTCAAAGCAAAACAAAGAGCAAAAGTCATTCATTTTTGAGCAGTTTGATGTCTCAATATTTTATTGGTTTGAGCACTGAATTTAAAAAATTGCATATTGATTCGTTGAACTTACATTTGGAATTCGGTTGCATTTTTGTTAGGCAATTCAAAGTTTAAAAGCTTTGACAGCTCAGTAGCTCTTTGTGAGATTATAAGCACTACTGGTTTTTATTAAGTTTCAAAAAATTATAGGGTTTGACACTAGCATTCATACATGACTGTTTACATGCAAGTTGACTTAAAAAATATCAAATTCAAAATTTATTTATTTTGCAAGTGCCAAACACAAAAAAATTCTTTTGAAAATTTTACAAAGAAATGTTGAAATTACTAATTAAAAATTTAAATTCTTTTTAGATTAAAGAAATTTTAACATGATCGTGAAAATAATTTCAATAAAATTCATTATCAATCACTTCATTCCTAGAAAATAAATCAATTCGAATTAAATAAAATTCCTTTCAAAATGGCAATAAATTTTTATGACATTTAAAAATTGGAAATTTCCTCACAAGGTCATTTTTTATAAAAAATCACGCAAGCTAGCAAGCAAAAAAGTCAAAATTTCTCTCATGAATGAAAAATATTTCTTTCATGTCTGACTCACTTTAATCTTCACGTCTAAAAAAGTTATCGATTGTGTATGATTGATATTTCATAAAGTGAATTTTCATTCTTACAATAATAATAAAAAAATTGAATACTTCCACACAATGAATTCAATATCGATTGAACATTTGAAAGATTTAAAAAATTTCTACGCGGAAGTTCAAATTCAGTCATTCATCTATAGAATGTGAAGATCATTTCAACATATGATGTGGGGCTACTGTACGAGATTTAATTGAGTGGAAAATTTAACTTATTGAAGGAATTTTCTTTTTCTGATGGTAAATTTTTTTTATAGTCATGAACGATTGGACAGAATTTTTTTTTCTTTCGAATGATGATAAAGTTTTGAAATCACCAACTATAAAAAATGTATGGCGTGACATGGAAAATTATTTTTTTCTTATTGTTTAATGATACCAAATTTTTTACAGCCTTTTCGTTATTGTCATGATAAAATTTCATGGTAAATTAGATTTAATAATAGTGAGGTGTGTGTGATATTCACATAGGAATATATTCTCGATAATAATCAGAAAATTTGTTTATTTTATGCCTAAACTTTTGATCCAATTACAATTATTTTGTCACTGTCCAAAAAAGATTTTTATTTTCTTTTCATATAAAATTATGTTCATCAAAGCTGAACGAAAAAAGCAAAAGCAACAGCAGAAAAATAAGAAAATGACAAAGGAGAGAAAAAGGAAATCCTGAATTCATAACAAAATTGAGATATTTTCATAACAAGAAGAAGGACAACGATTGCTTTTAATAAAATTTTATGAAAGTCATGAATGAAAAGAGAATAATAAAATCAGTAAAACTTTGATATAAATGTGATATGAAAGCGCATGTTTCTACTTTTGTGTGCAATTTTTATCCAAATTACTTGAAATTTCACTTTTTTCAAAAATTTTATAAAAAATTTACCGGACTTTTTATATTTAAAATTTGAACTTAATTTTGATCTTGAACTTGATATTGATCTTAAATTTTAGATTTTGAAAAATTGCTAAAAATAAAAAAGACAGACAAAGTGTAAACAAATAACAAAATACACCAAAATTCACTTCATTTTTTTTATTTTCATGATAAAAATTTTATTAGTGTGTGTATTTGTGTTCATATAACTGTGAAATCCTTCCATTCATATCGTTTTAAACACACTTATTGGATGTATTTTCTTTTTTTGATTTATTTGATTGAATTTTTTTCTTTTCTTATCACTGAAGTGAGTCAAGAACTTTTTTTTTCAATTTGATTTTTTATTCATTTTTGCAATGAAAGAAGAAGAAAGTCTATGAAAAATATATGACAAATTGAGAAGAAAGAGAGAAAATAGCTTTCAACAATAAAGCGTAAATCAGAATGAATGTGGATGAAATTTTATTGAATAGATTTCCATTCCGGACTACAATACATTCAAACATCTAAGAGTAAATATAGAAGAAAGGCAGCAGAAGCAGCATCCCTGATGTTGAAAGATAGAAACTTAATTTTGCTATGCATTGAGGAAATAAAATGGAATTGAGAGAGAAGAAAAGAAAAAAAGTTTGTGAAGCTTTTGAAGAGCTATTTAGAACGCTCACTAGTTTTATCTCTTTTAAATCTTACTTTATCACTTATTGACGACTCTTTTCACACTCTTCAACAGGATGCAGTACAAGTGTAGTTGCCAATTTGATTAAAGCAAATTTAATTTTAAATCTGTATTCAGCAGCTAATTTACAACTTTATTGACATACTTTAATAATACAGTATGCACGAAAATATCTCTCAATTATGGCTCATTTGTGACATATTCTGATACCACAGCTATGAAATTTTAACAACATAATTAATAATTCATCATAATTAAAAATTATTTTTCCATCATGCTTCTGTAAATAAGAGCTAATTTGAGCAAATGTTTTTAACCTACTTTTGAAATTGTTTGAGTAATTTTTGCTATTTAGAATTGAGAGAAACACTCAAAAAATTTTATAGCATTCCAAATTTCTTAACTATGCGAAATGGAAAGGTTTATCACTATAAATAATAAAATTCACAAGGGAAAGTATCACTCGACATTTATTGTCAATCAACGAAAGTCATATGTTGTATGCAACAAAAAATGTAGCGCGACAATAAAACATTTTGCATTACATTCAAAATTCTGCAAAAATCAATAAATTTAATTTTATTTTCATTCAATTTTTTACTTTTGATAAAGAAATAAATTTTTAATAATTTAATATAAGTAACATTAAGTTTGATCAATTATTTGATACAAAATATAAATTTTTTAAATTTTAAAAATTTTTTATTTACGTAAAAAATGTAAACAATCACAAAATAAATAAAACGAGTGGAAAAGTGTCCGCCATAGGACGGATTACTTTAGCGCATTTTTGGTGCCTAGATCAGTGTATGTTGACAAATTACAGACTTATTAGATTCGTTTGAGAAATAAATTCACAGCTAAAATAATTTGATCGAAATAAATTAAGAATATAGGGAAAACATATTTATAAAATTTTGATGCATGAAAGTACAGCGAGCATTTTTAATTGATGCTTAATTTACCAGAGTCCAAAACCGTTTTACAAATAACTAAAAATCAACTTAAATTTATTCGATTAAAAATAAAAGCCTAATCAATTAAATTTTAGTTGGTTTTTAGTTGAGATTTTATTTGAATAAGTTTAAGTTTATTTTAGTTATTAGCAACTAAAATACCAAACGGTTTCAGACTCTGCAATTTACAAAATCTTAGAATAAATTTTATTGATATTAAATTAACGGTTGAGTAATATTCAAAATATTTGTAGTTTCAATATTTGCCGTTGGTGGCGCTGCAATCGTTTTCGCAGCTAACTTCGCGTTGTTTACATTTTCAATTTGGAAATTTAAATTCGTAATTTCCTAATTAATGCAATAAGTACCAACATTCTAATGAAGAATGCCGCCAATAACTCGATAGCACAAATCAAACACAGCAAACCGGAAGTCGCTAGCTATTGTAGTTTTCGAGATCTCGCGCCTCAGCCAGCCAGCCAGCCAGCCAGCCAAAGTGAAAATATAAGCGGCATTGTTGTTCCAAAAATGCGCTAAAAATGACTACCGTCTTCCCTCGATAACAAGAGCCGGCTCTTGTATTCAAGGGTGACGTTTTTTGCTGAGTCATTGTTTATTTTTAGTATGTAAAAATATACGTTATTTCAAATATGGCTCTTTTATTTGAATACAAGAGCCGGCTCTTTAATTCGAGGGAAGACGGTAACTGAAAGAATCTCTCGTTGCTTAAGTAATTTTCCCCTTGGTAAATTCACACATAAAATTTTCCAATGTTGAATCAACTTGATTAAAAGCTTTTAGTATTATTTGTATTTAATTGAAAATATCTATGAATGATTACTTTCTCATATATAAATTTTATCTTCATGATTTTTAGAATAAATAAACCTATGCAAGTATTAGAGTAAAGAGAAAAAGTCAATAAACGTAAGTTCTTCATTCTAGTGTAAATATTTTATCTCATAAAAGATGAAAAGAAGAAAATTTTCTGTCAAGTCATGGTGATGTTATTTGTGCGCATAAAAGGAAGGAAAAGATTTTCTTTTCGTTGCTACCTCAATATGAAATCTTTTTTCTTACCTTAGGGAAAACACTTTACTCACATTAATGTACATGCAATAAACATAAGTATGTGAAAGGGTACATACAAGTTTATATTATTATGCGAGATATGCGAGAAAGTCTTCTATGGAAAGAAAATAATAAATTCATTATGATGATATGAAAGAAGCTCACTCTCTACTGTAATCATAAAACATACAAAGTTTTTTTACATACAGAGAATAAAAACTTTTATTTCATTTTATTTTCCCATGAAAGGTTGATGAAATAAAATATAATTAATGTTTATATTCTCTTTTTACTTTAGCATATGCATGGGAAAACTTTTTACCATCATCATTGCTATGCGATCAACTTTTTTACCAATTTTATTTTTCACATGTATAAATGCATGTAAGTAAAAGATAAATTCAATTAAAATTCGATTATGAAAATTTTTATATTTTAAATATGCCAACAATGTTTGGAAACTTATATGACTTAATTTTGATCAAATTTTTTTTATTGATAAAAGACATGTAGATTATTTAATCAAACTATATTGTCAAGTTATCATCAAGTATTCATATCAAGTTGGCTTTAAAATTTTTTAAATATATTTTTAAATAAAATCAAAACGTTCTGCATACAAATTTGATAATGTTAGCTTTACAAACTCAAAACAAAAATATTAAACCATCACAAAATGTTCAATACAACTTATTTGTTTAAAAATTAACGATTTTCTCTTTCATAATAAAAGTAAAGTAAAATTCTAATCAAGTTAAAGACAAGTCAAGTTGATATCAAGTAATTTAAGTCAAGTTGATAAAACAAGTTTTACTGACCAAACAAAGAAAGTTTGTTTTTTAGCTCTGAATTATTCAAATGACGTAATAGTTCTGCGAAACTCTGATTATCATGATTAAATGACATCAAATTTACAATAAAGAAATTCATAGAAAAGTAACAAAAATATTAATCAGAAAAATAATTAAAAACAAAGTATCCAAAACTTGTCATGTCATCATACTCTCTATCAAAAAGAACTTTAACCTACACTTACTTACATTTCATAAACGAGAATAAAGTTAAAAATTCGATTATAGAATTATTTACTACTGCATCTATGAACATGCTTTTATCACATACAGCACAGATTTCAAGCTGGTGATTGCATTAAAAGAAAAAAGTTTTTAATAACTCTCATATTTACTAACTCTATTGCTGCTAACTCAAAAACATTTCTGTGAAAAACATAAAAACCAAGAAAGAAATTTTTTTATTATTAAAGAAAATTCAGGAGGGCAAAAATCCAGTTAAGGTCACTTTTACATAGCAATAGATTGAGTATGAATTAAATTTTCTATTTCTCTTCATGTTGTTTCTTGTATGATGAGAGATGAATACATGTCATTCATATGTGGAAAATTTAATTTAAAATCTCTTTCTCTGTATGAAAATGGTCAACTCTACAAATTGAAAATTTTATAAAATGTTATATTTTTTTATCATATTTATTATACTTTGGTTAATGGAAATTATCAGAAAGCTGATTGTTCTTAATTTATTCAAGTAGATTGAAAGATTTTTGCAAAAAAATATTATTCCTTATATTTTACAAAAAATTTAACTAAGAAAATTTTACAATTTTAAAAATCTACAATAAAAATTCTACAATTTACAAAATATTAAAAATTTCTACAATTTTTACAAAATATTAAAAATTTCTTTTTAGATGAAATGTTTCATTTTCAATTGAAGTGAAATTTGTTCAAAAATCAATCAATAAATTAAATTTTAATATTTTACAAGAAAAAACTTTTTTCATAAATTTCTATTTTCAATTTTGTAAAATTTTTTTCAAAATAAAGGTAATTGTAGAAAATTCAAAATTGTAATAAAAATTTTTGTAAATTTTCAAACCTATAGAATTCATCATGTTATAATAAACATGTTCTTGTTTCAATGAAAAAAATATTTTTAATCCCAAGAAAATCCTTCATCTTTTTTCATCTAAATGAAAATAAAAAAATTTTCTCTTCTCAATAATCCTTAAGGATGTTGAATGTTTATTTTTTTGTGAAAAGTTGTGACATACATTGGGATTTTCATCATGATGCTGATGATGTAGGTTGCTTTAAATGAGAATTTTCCATTAACAAAATGAAATATTAAAGTTGTTTAATTTCAAAAAATTAAATTTTTAGGAAAGGATAATTTGCGGTTTTTCATTTGCCTCGAAGGAAGTCTTTGACATTTTAATAATTTAAAGTCACTTGGTGTACTTTGATTGTTGTTAACCCATCCATTCTGAATTCTTAGAAAATTCCTTGCTGAAATTGCTTTGAACAAAAATTTCTTGCTTGGAAATAAGCGAGTGAAAAATTCATGACAAAAGATGCTATAATGCTTACAATAGCTCAAAAATATCTTTGCAGTTGCTTACTTTATCCCTGTAGAGATATAAATGTGTGTGAAAGAAATAACTGGGTCATGTGGAGTCACAAAGAACAGGGGAAGGCAAAAAAATCTTTTTTCCAATCTTTTTCTTCTTCTTCATGTTCACACGCTTCACTCACTTCATTTTATTATAAATTTTATTTTCAATTCAAAAGCAAAAACAGCAACATGCGATAAAGAAAAGTTTTACTTCTCATCATAAATATAAGATGGAAAGTATGAAAAAATAAAGATGGAAATGCTTGAAGAATTCTCCACTTTTTACTTCCTCATTCAATCCTGTTCTCATTTAAAGAGGCGAAGAATTATTGTTGCAATTTTATTAAGGAAGTGAGAAAAATACATATTTTTTTCCTCTTCTTGTAAAAGAACCTTGCGGAGGAATTGAAAAATTTTCTCATTGCAATATAACAAGTTAAAAGATTTTCTCTTACCACTGCTGTTTATCGCTTTTTCTTAGAAAAAATGATGATATTTATACAAAGTTAACAACCAATTTGCTGTTACTTGGAAGATTAAACAGATTGGAACAACAAGGTGGTAATTTCTTAGAAATACTTTAAATATTTTTTGGGAAATTTTTAAATATACAGATTGTAATGGATTTTTACCTTACGTCAGAGTTGGAAAAGTAAGTCACATTTATAGTAGGTCAAAACTACTGCTAGATGTAAATAAAACCTACAAAAGTTGTTTCTACTTTTCTAACTCTGGCTAAAGCTAAATATTTATTTTTTCAAAAATATTAAACCAATTATCAAGGTTTGACAGGCCTGAGAACAAACATTTGTCATAGATTACAATTTTTTGCAGGTATTTGTTTTCACAAATGCCTATGAAGACAAAGAAGTCTGCTAGTATGCAATGTCTGTCCATAAAAACAGGCACCTAGAGCAATAAAAGATTTCTAACAGTATTTTTCATCTTAAAGTGAAATAGTCAAATGAATTTTTCATGATTGATGCAGATTGAAAAGATTTCTTCTTAAAGCATAAAAAACAAAATGATTTATCCAGGCATGGACACACGATGACCTAATGTAATTTTTTTTTTTGATTCTATTTGATTTTTAATGATTTTTTTTGTCCTTTACTTGATCACTTTCTATATGTCCACGCCTGGTGATTTATTTTAAAGAAAAGAGAAAAAATATCAAAAGAAAAAAGGATACTTGCAACTAAAGCAACGACAAGATGAAGGCGGAAGAAATCAAAAAGAGAAGAAGAAATTAAAAAGTTTTAATTAAAAATGCACTCGGTGAGAAATGGCACTGTCCCGAAAGAAAGAAAGAAGCAAAAAAATTGAAACTTTCTCGTCTTTGATATAATTAAATAGCTTTATAGCTTTGATGAAAGCAAGTAGCTGCTTAAGTACTGCACACGAATATATAAAAAAGAAAAAAAGTGAGTGTCACAATAACCCAAACACCGGAATAAAAATTATTGCCTCCCATTTCACTTAATTAAAAAAATTTCGAAAGCTAGAAGCGAAGCGAGAATTGAAAAAAATGTTTGGAATGTGCCTGCTGCTGCTACTGTTTGCTGTCTTCACAACTAACAAACACAAATCTCTAAAAATGCATCTATTCGTATAGAGTGAAGCAGTAAAAACACAGGAATTGCTTTCCCTCCCTTACCCAATATTCATCCACAAAAATGCTATAAATTTCCATTTAGTCGGGTTTATTGCAAAAAAAAATTTTTCTTTTCTGGCAATTGCATCGAGCTACAATAAAAAATAGTCATTAAAAAGGCAGACAGAATAGGAACAAATTGTGTAATGATAGGTCAAAGTTTGACAGTTTGTTGCTGCATGTACAGGTAAAATGGAATGCAATAAAAGTTTAATTTAGAATGGAATTTTGTATTGATCTATAAATGACTGACAGAGTCATTTTGAAATTGTTCTATGACAATATTAATAGATACAAATTAAAAACTGCAATAGAAGAGTCAATTTATGTTGTATTGTAAGTTTTTTTGAATACTAGCGCATAGTAACTATTATTAATTGGTAATAAGTTGATATACCTTGGTATAAGTTAGTGTTTAGACATCATTCAACTATTTATATTGCTTAATTTGCAATTTTAGCAGTTTTTGACAAAAAATAGAGAATTTTTCAAAATTAAAAATAGTTGGCCGGTAGGCGTGAAATCTCATAAATAACTAAAAACTTCTGGAGTTTTGCATTTATACTAAGAAATAAGTGCGGCAGTGATTGATTTAAATTCTTGGAATGATAAAAAAAACCTAAGAAAATTTTAAAATTAATTGACCTTTCGAGATGACAAAATTTTCAAAAATTAAAGCATCTCGGAAATATTTAAATTTACCCGTTATTTCAAAAACCAAATCTGTTTTGTTACCAAATACTTTCGGGTTTTTCTTTCTAAAGATTAAAAACTTTTCCAATAAACTGTCATCATAATGGTCAATTGTTATGACTACATCCACTTCAACTCTGCTATTCAACCACTGTACAAAACTTTATTTTTCATTATTCTGAAGTGCATGTTGTTGTGATGCTTCCAAGTGAACATTGGAATCTCATATAAAATGTTGAATGTTGAATGAGGACATGTATGAGAAAAAGTGATGGAAGGAAGGAAAAACTTTTGTAATTTTAAATCAAAAAAGGATTGCAAATATGTTGCAGTCTTATGTTACACATCAATGCATTGGTCTATGTACGATAAGAAGGACATCAATGATGAATGTTGGGTGATGGTAAAAAATAAAACTTTTTTTTTTACCGATAAGAGTAAAATGGAAAAAGCCACAAAACATTTTATGGGTTCTTCAACTTTTATTGGACTCTCATTTCATTTTACTCTTGACTATTTGAAACAGTTGTTTTTACTGCTTGTTCTCATTTTCTTTCTTTCTTTGATGATTGTCAAAACGAAAAGGCAAACAAACTGCATTTTGTCAAGTGACTTTTTATTGCCTTATGCAGTAGTAGCAATACTTTTGAACTAAGCAATTTTCACATCGTACTCTTTTTATTTTTAAAGAAAGCACCGCTCTTAATGTCTTTGTTTCCGTTCGTACTTTTTATTAGCTCAATTTTCATTTCATTGTTGCACTTCAAGGAACGCTTTTTTATTGCTAAAGTTTCTGTTGGAAATTAAAATGAAAATATTTATAGAAAGGTCAAAGTAGTCAACAGTCAATAGAAATGTTTGCAATTTATCATAAACCAACTGTAAAAAGTTTTTCTTTTTTCCATCGCATCTTGCATTTGTTTATTTTTCCCACGATGATAATTACAATTTTTTGCATATTTAACTATCAATATAGAAAAGACTTTGTCCTAAAGAAAGCTCTTCTTTGAAACTAAATGTTTTTCATAAGTTATTATCTAAAGTTTGTCAATATTTCTAAGTCAAGTAATTAATGAGGTGTGAGTCAAGTAAATAAAAATTGTCAAGTTTATATTGAAGAATAAGTCAAGTTAAATTATAATCAAGTAAAAATATATTATCAAGTAGATAATAATCAAGTCAATTGAATAAAAATGTCTAAATTATTTACATGGTTTTCGATCAAAGACATTTTTGTATATCATGAGTAAATGCAACATTCTATATTTTAAGATTATCTTTTTTTTCATCATCATATTGAAATGAAAGACAATTTGTTTCTTTGTTCTATGTACTTGCGATTCTTGTTAAACATTTCTTTCTCTTTTCCAAAGCATTATCAGTTACTATTTTCATCATTTCTATCTAATATGATACCATTGCTACTACATAACAAACGGCAAGCTATTCAATACCTTATCGTACCATCGAGAGAAAGTTTCAAACAGTCATTTGAAAGCATATTTTATTGTCGTCTCGATTATGTGTCGCACACACATACACAATCGCTCCCTATGCCACCCTCATTCGCAATAACAACATTTATAGTATTACATTTCTTTTTCTCCCTAATAGAACATTTGTGTGTCGTCTAGTGGGACTTTAAAAGTTTACCACGATTTTGTTAAAAAAGAAAATAAGACATCAAACTTGAATCAAAGTGACAACAACAGATAGCTATGATGATATAAGAAAGTCAATAAAATAAACGTATAAATAGAATAGGGAAATGTTATGTTTGCGGTGAATGTTTGGAAATTTTCAAATTTTCTTCTTTATTTATTTTCAATTTAGATCGTCTTCTGTTTCTTCTTGGAAAGGTTTTTTGCCGTAAAACATGTTTGTTTTGCATACATATTTGTTGATGCCAAGATCAGACTTAATTATAGATTTCCGAGAAAATGTTGAGTTTTAGAGGCGATTTTTAAAGATTTTTTTGATTTTTTCAAGATTAAAATAACAAAAATTTTCAAGGTCAAGGTCAAATTTAAGATCAAGTTCAAATTTCAAAACTCTAAAATCCGTTAAAATTAAATTTTCTAATTTTGAATTAAAAAAATGCGTTTAGTGACAACGATACATGCTCATAAGATTTTCTCATTTATCAGTGATGATTTAATTAGTAAAAAAATGTCACAAAATCCCAATAGCATTGTCATTCTCATTCTCAAACTCTTACTACAAATTTTTCATTTCAACTACAGCACCATACTATACCGCACATATATACAAACAGTAACAAAGCACAAATCACAGTGCGCTCATCAAGAAGGCGAAAAAAATGAGGGAGAAACATTAACAGCAGCATTAAGGCATAAGGCATAATATAAACATAAAATCATTAATTTAAATGATGAGAAAAATGAGCTGTTATGTAAATAAAGAGACCATGAGAAAATCTAAAAAGGAAATTTTTGCGTTCTCCTTTTTTTGCGCACAATTGCTTGTGAATATTTATGTCACATTTTATGAATGTTTGTTCATCTCACACAGGTCAATGTTCTATTTTGTTTATCGATTTGTTTATGCCAAAAAAAATTTACATAAATAAAACAATAGAGAGAAAATTGAATTTTAAATGACCGTTATTTTTAGCATAAATGAAAATTCTTTCACAAAATTAAGCTAAAAACCCACAAAAGTTGATATTATCGAATATTTCATTTCCTCTCTTTCATTTTTATTCATATTTATTTATTCACTGATGGCACGTTGACAACATTTCATCATCATAATTGTATTATTATCATCGCTTTTCATCATCATTCATATCTGATAATTTATGCAAGGTCTCACATTGAAAGGCGGTCATAAAAGCTTTTTATGAGTGGAAAGCTTTTTCACCACACTGTATAATATTTTTTTTTGAGTTGTGTATGTCCATAAAAAATATGACAAAGTGTAGTAGGCAGCTTATGGTTATGTGAGGTCACTCATGCTACTTCTCGCACGTTCTACTTTGACCGACCGCTAATTTATGGCATTCACTCTGCTACAACGGCAACAATAATAAAAAAAAACAAGTTTGAACTGTTTTCCATTTTTAATGAACTGCCGAACGAATGCCAATTTCAGTTAAGTGTTGTTGATGAGGAGCGTCATGATCAAAATTACAATAATTAAAATGTATAGAAAAAAAAAAGAAATTTCACTTAAATCGGATAGTAGGAGGAAATAAAAAAACATAAATCGTTGAACACTCAATTGCGTGCGAGAAAATTTAATTACATTGCCGGTCAATTTGTGCCTCTTTTGCTCATTTCAGAACTTGAAGAATAGAGTGGAAAGTAATGGTTAATGTTATGCGGAAATTAGCTGTGATCATAAATCTTGTTGTGGCACAGAAAGTCAATTGCATCTCACTCTCTTTAGCTAGCTCTTTTTAGATTAGATAAACTGACCCGTGATTTGATTAAAATGAAGAAATTTCATTAATTTTCCTTGATTATCTTTTGAAAATTTTTGTCCTTCAAACTTAATTTATCCATTGTAAACAACAATCTTGTTATTGAATGATGAAATTTTATCTTAAAATAAGAAAAAAGGTTTTCTTGCTACCGTCTTCCCTCGAATATAAGGACCGGTCATTCTATTCAAATTTCGTGAATTCAAAAAGTTTAACGTACTTTTTTCCATACTAAATCAAAACCAAAACTGATCAACTGTCCTTTTAATTGAATAGAAGGACCGGTCCTTATATTCGAAGGAAGACGGTAGTTATAATTCTCTAAATAATTTTGCTTTTTAAAAATGTTAATAACATATGTAATTTCCAAAAAGAAAATTGAATCTTCTGAGAATTTTTTTAATGGTTTCAATGTTTAATTATATTATTTTTCGTATAATAAAAACAGCCTTAAGCATCGTATAAAATATTGGTGAAAACAAGGCCTGAGAACTCTTTTGAAAATTTTGATATTTTTGATATTTTTTTATATTTTTGATATTTTTGTTATTTTTGATATCTTGATTTTCTCTTTATTAAAGACCATAAAAATTTTATTGATAGCTTAAAAGAAAGCTATGAGCATAAGAAATGAAAATCAGAAAGGACTGCATATCTTCGTGTTATCATTTTAGAACTGAAGTCATTTTGAAAAAAGTCCATTTCTAAAAATTTTTATTTTTCGAAAAACAAAGGTATCTTGATGCGAAATATCAAAAAGAGTTCTCACGCCTTGGGTGAAAATCTCTATCAAGATTAGATGACTTAAGCAAATTTTTGGCGCCCAATTAGTTAGATTAACAATTACAGAATGTTAGAGTCGGTTTTAAAACACAGATTTTATAAATTTGAAAATAACGACCAAGTTCAATTCAAATATTTTGTTGCATGTGACAAAAAATGTTGCGCAACACAAATTGTTATTGTTTACAACAAAAAATTTTCTTTATCAATTTAAAATTTACAAGTTATTGGTTATTGTCAATATTAAATGTTTTTTAAAGCTACTGTAGAAAATGTCAAAAAATTATTGAATAATTAATTGCAAAATTTCTCAAAGTAAGTTGTCATTGATAATTTTTTACACCAATTAGTGCCCACTTTAAAGCAGTAATTATTTTCTTTCAATTGCTATAAAGCAATCAGTAACTACTGTAAATAAATACTTTGAAGCTTTTTAAAAAACCTTTCAAATTTAAAAGAAATAATATGAAAAATTATAAAGAAATAAACAGACTTGGAACTATTTATTACATAAATTTTTTGAGTTCTTTACTCAAGCTATATTTTAGTGAAAAAATAAACTTTTAACTGCTCTCCATCAAATATAATTTATTCTCTATATTTTTACTTTAATTTAGTATCAATTTGCAATCAACTAAAAACAATTTCAATCACTCAAAGTCACATTGAACTAAAAAATCCATGTTAATTTTCCATTTCCATTTCATCAAGTTTTAAGAATGAAGAAAAAATAAATGTGCACAAAATGAGCTAAAAGTAATCGAAAAATGAAACCGAAACCCATCAGAAAAAGAATGCGACGACAAAAACTTAATGCACAGAGAAGGAATTTTTTCTTCGACCTCCTCTTAAATATCAGAGCAGGGAAAAAACTTTCATGGGAAAAGTTTTGATGAAATTTTCTTTTTCTTTCTCGATCTACTGCCATAAAATATACTGAAAGTTGTAACTGGAAGGAAAAATGCAATTTCTTTGACAATTAACGAAAAGTTGTAATGAAAAACTTTAGACTTCATTTTCTTCCCTTGCTACAACCAAAAGTAATGAAAAGCAAGTGAGCTTGAATGTCGTTAAAATGCATGTCAATGTTTGTTGTGAAAGTGAATTCAAGTCAGTAATTAATTGAAGAAATTATGCATAGAAAGGTAAAAGTTTTAGATAAAATTCTTTGTGTCGTGTGGTTTTTTGTGCATTTGATTTTGCTTTGCAATGTAGGGAAATTTTTAAACTTTTAATTAAAGTTTTCAACATTTTATGGTAATATTTAATTGGTGTGTCATGAAAAGGAAGTTCAATGGTTAGGTTGAAGAATTAAAATTTATTTACTTCTATAGAAATTTTTTAGCACAAAAGTTTTAGCTGCAAGTGTAAAACTTGTACAAGAATTTTTGAAATTGTATGAAATGTTTTGGTTTGTGTCTTAGGAAAAAACCGTTAATAACTGAAAATTTAAATTTTTATAAACACTTTGAAGAATTTTAAAGAAAAAATTTTCTAAAACTTTCTTTATTTCAAAAATTTACTACATCAAATTTCAACTCAATTTTCTTCATAATAAATTCTTCATAAAATTCAAATAAATCATTGAAAATTTTTCTTAAATAATTCAGTCGAATTTCATTATTTTTGTTCAAAACAATCAAATATGGAACCAATGCTACAAGCTCTTTGTGCCAATTCTCACTATTGAATGTATGAAATAGAAATTTCATATTTGCATCCTTCTCAGAATTTTCATAGCATTGTTTTGTAATTTTGAAGAATTTCAATTTTGTATCGACATCATTTTTGTTGTATGGATTGCCATCATTTTTGAAAAGTTCTGACATTGCTCTTTGACACATTTTACTAAAAAAAGTTGCCAAAATTTTATTCTTTGATGTATCAATTTCCAATCCATGAGCAGCAATTAAAATTTTCCTATCTGTAGAAATAAAACTTTGATTTTGTGACTGAAAATCAAAAATTATTTCCAAGTTTTCAATTTTTGCAGCAATTTTCAATATTGCATTGACTTCTGGTTTTTTGGACAACTCAATTAATGCATTCATGATTTCTATCGATGAACTTTTGTTTCTTTCTGCATTTGTAATGAAAATTTTACCATAAATTTCTCTCAAATGTTTGTCAATGACTTCAAATTTTGGGTGTGAGAAATTTTCATGGAAATTCTCTTGTGATTGTTCATGAGGTGACAATAAAAAACCTTTTGATGATAGCAAGTGATAATTTTGTATTTTACGATGTTTCATTGCACTTGCTAACGCTGTTTCATTTGAAAGATTATAAAAATAACGAAGATTTTGATGAATCGTGCACAAGTCGTTAATTTTTTTATGGTCCTCAATCATTACATAATTGTGCATCTCTTCAGAAATTTTTATAAATTCTTTCAATTTTTCTTTCTCAAATGAAGTTTCAGTTTCCAAAATGTTTTTATCAAATTTTTCAGGAAATTTTGAATTGGAATTTAATAACAAATTTAAGACACCACAATTGTTATTTTCATAAGCCAAATCAGCTGCAGTTTGATCAAAAATTTTCTCATCAATATTAAAATTTAATTTCAAAAGATATTTAATGCCACAATCATTTCCATATTTTGCAGCAATCATCAATAAATTTCTTCCATTTCTATTTCTAAAGTCCAACAATGACTTTTCATCTTTTATGATCATTTTAAATTCTCTCTCTTCACATTTTTCAGCTGCAATCTCTAAAATTGTTTGTAATTTCAAATTTTCTTTAAACACATCAAAATTGTCAAATATTTGAAGAAATTTTATGGAAATTTCATCTTTTTGTTCCAACGCATAATCAATTAGTCTCTTTTGATTGTAAAAATCTTCAATGTTAATTTTCATTTGATCAAAACTTCCATAAAATGAACCAATAACTTTTGACTTAATTGCTGATAGAAGAATATTGAAATTAAATTCATTTTTTATTGTTTGAAGAAAGTTTTCCTCTGTGATGTTGTTGATAATTGCTTTGTGATATTTTTTATTTTGATAATAAAATATTGAAGAGCTTTTGTCACTGATGCATTCAAATGAAAGAATTAATGGTGGATTAAATTGCATTAAATTGAGGTATTGCAAATAATTTGCCACATTTTGGTCATTAAAATCTGATGAGTTTGTGAATTTGAGAATAATTGTGAAAATATTTGGATTCAATGTCATAAATTGATTAAATTTTTCACTATTAAGGAACTCAATTGTGTCTTTGAATATTGAAAATTGAGTAATTTTTAGAACTTTTATATTTTCATTAATTGTGAGTCAAATAAGAATGAAAATTCATTAAATTTCACTGCCATTAAAACTTCGTCTTTAATTTTACTTTCAGAATTCAATTGAATTCTTTCTTTAATTTTCCCACATTCAATAATTGTCATTAAACTGTCATAGATCAATGAATATTTCCCATAATTCCTCACATCTAAAATCTCATTCAATAAAAATCCCAATAATCTCCTATCGCCATCAAATTGCGGAAAGAAACTGCCATAAATCCAAATATTTTTAATAACATATTCGGCTATAAAAAAATCAGCAAATTTTCTATCAACAAATTGAAGTTCACGTTTATCAGCTGTGAATGTTATTAAACACAATTTGAGCAATTCATTACGATTAATTTTATCACTTTTTGATCCGCATAGCACGAACTTATCATTAAAGATTGTGTGAATTGCTAACCTCAATAGCGATAAGAGCAATGACTCACAAAACTCACTGAATTCAATTTTTCTTTTGATAAAAATGTGAATCAGATTGACATCTTTGGTAAGACTTTCATTGGCATGCTTGTCAAGTAGGATTTCTTCAATTATATCTAGGATTATTGGTTGATTTAGGTTGTCATTTAAGAAGAAATTTTCAAGCATTTTCTCAAATTTACTGCGGTCATAATTGATTTGTGTTAGAATTGATTGAATGTAATCTTTTGCATCATCAAAAGTAAATGGAAGAATTTCATAGGACTTGATTTTCAACTCATATTCAAGCTCTTCTGCATTTTCAGAACGTGATGAAAGCCAGAAGGCAATTTTTGTATTTTTCTTTATCGATTGTAAAAGATTGATAATTTCATTCTTGTAATTTAGTGCAATTTCATCAAATCCATCAAAAAATACCAAAATTCTTTCATCACAAGAAAGCTCTTTGAAAATTTCATACTCATAATTGTCGAAATTCAACAGAAATTTTAATGAGAATTTTTCATTAAAATTCAAATCGTTTCTTTCAAATTTTTCTAAAAAATTTCCAAAATTGACATGGAAAATTAATTTCTTGCTTGATTTTGATTGCAGCACTTGACAGATTCTTTCGATTGTTCGTGATTTTCCTGAACCTGAATTTCCTACGATTAACCCAATTCTTTCATATTCGATAATTGCTATTAGGTCATTCAATGATAAGACTTCATTGCCACTTAATCGAAATTTTCTTTCAATGAAAATTCTCTTTGATTTATCAAAAATTTTCTTCTGAATGCTTTCGGGATTGCTTTTAAGTTTTGTTAGTTTTGCAAATTCATTTATCATAACTTTTTCAACTTTATAATTTGACACTTGCCTCTGTGGTAGCACACGTTCAAAATCTTGATGCTGATTAATTCCAATGATGAAATTAAAAATGTTGAAAAATTTATCAACAAGCGATGACATTGCAACACGTGATTAACTACTTAAAGTTCATTTTTCTCAATCAAACACGATTAAATTTCAAAAGCCGTCCAATTACCACGAAATTTCGATGAAAACTAAGAAAATAGAGCTATAAAAAATAATATAAATTGGTTTTAGATAAGATAACAAACAATAGGCCAAAAATTATCGTTATCAATCGTTGGTAATTTATTATAAGGATTGAACGCTTAAAAATTTGTTTTAATTAAAAATTATAAAATTTCTTATTGTTTCTTGAACTTGCTTTTAGAAAATTTACAGTCACAGTTGAAGAGTTACAAAATAGCTGTAGCTTGTTAGTTTCTAACTATATGCAGCTAATTGGCTATGCAACCGTGCTGTAAAATTTCAGAACTTAGTAAAATAATATAAAGCATATCGTTTAGTGTTAAGGATATTTTATGTATTTTTTTTTCAAATTCAGAAATGAATATAAAAATTGAAAACGATGAATTTTTGTCAGCAAGTAAAATTGAAATTATCAATTTAAAGTCTTTTAACTTCAGTCTTACATGCTTTGCATCAACAATTGACTTTTTTAATATTTTTTTTGAACTTTTTATTCAGTAAACAATAAAATATTTAAACAACCAAATTAAAAATTGCAATCTGCATTGTCTATTCAAAAAAAAACACTTAAAATCTTTCTTTAAAATTTTTGATCTGAAGAAACAACGTGAACAAGAAAGTATGCATATGAATTCTTTTTTTCTTGCATACAAGTCTTTTATTCAATCGAACAAAACAATTTACTACAGCAGCACTAGCGAGTATTTGTGGTTTTTGTCTTTGTTTTAATAAAGACACAATTTTTTCCTTGTTGTCTCTTTGATGCAATCTTAAAGTCTGTAAATATAGAACATTCTTCATTGTTTA
The DNA here is from genome assembly GCA_018290095.1 of Polypedilum vanderplanki. Classification (NCBI taxonomy): domain Eukaryota; kingdom Metazoa; phylum Arthropoda; class Insecta; order Diptera; family Chironomidae; genus Polypedilum; species Polypedilum vanderplanki. The sequence continues at coordinate 2,881,765 of CM031379.1, read as the reverse complement.
TTATTTATGAGCCATAAAGGTGTTAAAAAAATTTATAAAAACACTACAAGGAAAATATTGACTTTGAACTTTTATTTTCTGTAAAAAGAAATTAAATTAAAACACAAAATTCTTAAATTTTTTATATTTTTTATTTCGTATTTTTATGCACTTTTTAAAAGTTTTTTTTTGCTTCCAATACAATAATTCATTTTTTATTTGCTTATAAACATTTTCATTCTTTCTCAATTCAATTTTATTCATTATCCATCATCTACAAAAAGTATGCAATCTCAGTGGAATTAAACATTCGTCAACAATATTCACGGACATATTTTTAAAAACTACATAGAGTTAAGGGTTTATTACTATGTGGTTATTAATTGATTTTTATAATGATATTTTAGCTCTTTTTAGCATTTATTCAATTCAATGAAATTTCATGGAAGTGAATAACTGCTACTTAGTGTTGGTGATAAAAATTAATGGGATTTACATACAAGTAAGTCAGCGAGGAAGAATTTGTCGTTACATTTATACGATAATTTTTAAAGCAAAATATAAATAAAAATATAATAATGACAATAATTGAGCACAGATTTTAAAAATTCTTGCACACTTTTTTTACTCTCACAAGAAATTCTTTTTTAATCCAAGTAATAAAACAAAATTAAACATTTTTCAATAATTTTTATATTTTTTTTATAAAGTAATTTCTATACATAATCTCTAATGAATATTTTGTAAAATTTAATAAAAATAATTCAAATTTTTAAGCGAAATAAGTCAAGAAAGGAAAACAAAGAAATGAAAAAAACTTTTCCTTTATTTCATGAGGAAATTTTCTCTCAAAAATGAACAATTGCTAAAAGGAGAGAAAGAGACTCACATAAAGAGAGTGAAATTATTTTTATAATTTTTAAAAACTAAAGATTTAATCTTAAAATTTATCACATTTAGAAGTAAAAAGAAATATTTTTTTGTATTTGTGAGAGAAATGATCTAAAAAAATCATAATTTTCTCCTTCTTCCAAAGATTCAAAAAACTTATAGAAATTTGAAGCTTTCCTATTGCAGCTCAAACTACAATCTCAATCCAATAAATTTAATATTTTTTTATACTTTTTGAAGTGTCAAGAACATTCCATTCTTTTCCACATGAATTTTTTCCCTAAGTTTAGATGATCCAAATATTTTTTTTATCCCAATTAGAAACAACAGAAATGACATTTTTGTGTCCATTTCAAAATGGAGTTTAATTTTTTGTTTGTTGTCGATGTAAAAAATTATTTATTTATGCTTTAACTACTTTTTTTGGTGGTAGCATATTCTTTTTTTCACTTGCACTAGAAATTAATTATGACTTCGACGCTTCTTCCTCAATTAACTGCTAATACTTTCAAAAATTTTTTAACTTAACCATTGCAATATTTTTTTTTAATTTTAATTTCGCTTGTTTTTTTACTTTTTACTCAATATCGTGGAATTTGAGAATAGCTCGACCGGGAATTTCTGAAGCTACGAGCTTACGTATGACTTCTGAGGCTTCTTCTGCTGGAAACACTGAATGAGGTGGTGGTTTGATCTACAAAAAATTAAAATTGAATTTTAATAACTTGATAATAATTTAAGCAATTTTTATAAAACTTACTTCACCATTAGCGACTAATTTAACAACTTCATGAAGCTGCTCAATTGTACCCATTGGTACAGGTTCGATATGTTGTTTTCTTTCTTCGGCTCTACGTGAAAATTTAGGTAAAAGTTTTTCAGCTGTTTCATCACTAATTAATACAACACCGCCTTCATTTAAACATTGCAATGATCTATGTAAACTGCGTGATGTTGTGCCAAAATCAATGACAATATCTACAAGCCCATTGCATGCATCGACTGTGCGTTCAATCAATTGTTTTTCATATAAATCTTCACTCCATTGAACAACATTTACTCTATAAAGAAAGAAAGATTTTAATCATAAAAAATGTAACGGAAATTGAAAATTTAAAAACTTACTTATCAAATTCATGCTTGGCAAGTTCAAGACCTTCATCGCGTAGACTTGCAACACAAATTTCAATCTTATGTCTTGTATCCTTAGTATAAAAATGTTGTGCAGCAATACGAATAGCCCACAAGGCTAAACCACCTGTACCAACTATTAACATTTTAATTGGCTGTTCATCACCACGTTTTTTATAAATGTTGTCAATAATTTTATGTGCTGAAAGAATTGAGCTCATTGCTAATAGGGCACCAGTTGGCAACATAGCAGCAATTGATAATTCAAGGTTGTCTGGAATTGGGATGAGATATCGTAAATCGGGCACAACAAATAATTCTGAATAGCCAGCAGGAACACCATCATATGGATAAAGAATAACACGTTGTCCAACTGTGAATCCACAATCAGATTTTAAATTTTTTCCAAGAGATTCAATCACACCAGCCACTTCAAAACCTGGGAATAGTGCTGCATCTCGATAACCGGCATTTGCAGGCGACGTCGGACCAAACGAGTCAGCACGTCCATATGAACCAGACGCTTGCATTTGTCCTAATGCTGCCGCTGTAGCACTTATATCAGAAAATTCACGTGTCATTCTCTCACGATCAAGACTTGATATACTTGAATTTGATGTCTCGCGAGCTCTTCGATAACATGCACCAGCATAAACAACTAAAATTCTAGCTCCTTTTGGTGGACATTCAGAAACAGGAACAATGGCATTATAAACGCAGTCTCTGTTGAGAACATTTGGGGATTCAATTGACACTTGACGACATAGCTTGTTGATCTCGCCTTGCTCCATCGAACTGGAGCGACTGTAAAGAAAATTATTTTTAAAAAAAATAATTAATTAGCAACTTTTGAAATGTAGCTGGCTTGCTCTATATACGATCAATAAACAAAGAAAATTCTATAAACGTGTATGTATATGCATGATGCGCAATAAGATTAATAAACTTTTAAGAAGCACACACTCGCACAGGAAGCAAATTAAGACAATTTAAAGTGAATAATTCGATAATTTGTAGCTTGATTTAGAACAATGAAGATGATTATGGCGCTTGCTCTGTTTTCTTTGTTTCAATGCCATTTCAAGGTATTTTTTATTTATTTTAGCTCAGCTGATTTTTATTTTGTGGCAATCAATTAAAAAGGATTTTTTATGATTAAATCTACGAGTGTGGTTGAATTTATCAATCATAATTCATCACAGTATGAAATTAATCTTACTTATAGATAAGATTTAATTTGATTTATAAAAGAAGAATATTTTTATTATTGTGCATTTTATAATTCAAAATAGCTTAGTAAAAAAACTCGTTAGTCTCCTTTTTCGATTGATTTAACTACTTTTTCATTCTGTTGACGTATGTGAATAAAGTTGTTTGAATTGATGTACAAATTGGCAAAATGTGTGCATTTAAAATTAATATCAATTGATGAACGTTCATTTCCAACTATGAAATTAAAAATAAATGACTTTTTTTATCTTTCTAAATGTGTGATAAACATTGGAAAAAAACTGTAGAAATCCATTATAAAAATGATGAAATATTTCTAAAGCAAATGCATTTGGAAATCGTGACTAGAAAGTAAGTCTATTTTAAAATGTTTCATTCATAAACATAAACATAGAGTTTTCTTATCAAATAATTCACAACTTTTATTCCTCATATTTCATTGACTGACTGACGTGCATTTGATCTCGTCACCAAGTTTTTATTTTTTGTCTGTCAGAATGTACAATGGGAAAACAATGTTATTTAATTTCACGTCTCTTATCATTTACGGCAGCTAAAAAAGTGATTGCTTTATAAACAAAATACAAATTTCCTTATCAAGTAATTAAATAACACATATGTGTGTGGCACGATGCTAAGTGAAATTATAAATATTACTTCATGACAAATTTATTTGAACCTTCAATAATAAACAAAAAGCAAAGAGAGAGAAATCAGTTCGATTAGATACGTGCAAAAATGAGATTCATATTGCTAATTGCTAATTATTGTACTTGTCTTTCAACATTTTTATTATAGTACTGTAAAAATAAATTATTATGATAAGTAGATTGTCATATTTTTGCAATAAATTTTTATGATTATTGCAATTTTATTTGACTTCTGAATCCAGTTATTATTTGATAAAGAAAAGTAAATATTTCAGAAATCTTTATAGATAATTCTCAATAATAAATTTCATTTCTAGGTCATCGGAGTAAAAACTTATATTAAAAATAAACATTGAATGAATCTTTAAGCAGATGACGTTTAATTTTTTTCATGATAAAGGCGTGAATTAATTCATAATATTAAAAATTATTCACTATAGCAATCGCATACAAAAAGTTACAACTCAAGGTGACTTTTTTGATTTGAAATTGAACACGAGTTTCTTTTGTGAGGGAAATTCTATAAATAAAAATTTAGAAGAGCAAAGAAAAACTAGTTTAGTCAAACCAGCCTCTTATTTTGATCGCCTTTTCTTTTCAAAATAAAATTTATTTTTGAGAAAATAAAAAATTCTTCATAAATTAGCAGATCACGATAAAATGAAGTCAAATGTTGCTAAATTTAGAAGAAAAATTCTCATGAAAGTCAAAAAATATTGGTTTTTTTTCATAAACAAGGAAACGTAGACCGGCTATTGAATTGTGTTTGTATAAGCTAAAAATAAGGTAAGGCTTCCCAATCGTGTTGTTTTACAATTAAAATAAAAAAATTGTTTTACTTATGTCAGCAAATTCTAACTAGAAGCCAGTTCAACTGTACAAAATTGTATACGTAATAAGGAAATTTATATCAAAACGTCATTAGCAAATAAGAAAGAGGTTTTCACTTTCAATGTCAATGAATTTATTGCAATAGGGATGAAAGAACTTTAAAGAGGGAATGAGACATAATGAATTCTTCTTATATTCATAGCACTCATGCATGTACATTGCGTTCATTAGAGCGAGCGAGTAAGAACTAGCGGTATCACGCAGTCGACGAGTGTTTCAATATAAAAATAATTTTTTTCCTCTCTTCACTTCTTCTTCTTTTTCTTTTTGCTCTTTGTATGCATAACAACTTTTTTCATATTTTAAAAAATGCAAGCCAGGTAAATGTGTGAATGCACATATGAGAAAATTGAACTTTGGACTAATTTTTAAATTTTAATATTTCACAATTTAATGATGATTTTTTCGACACATACCCATACATGAGAAATTCATTTTGACGCTCTGTTAGCTCATTTTTCATTTGCATTTTGAGCTGTTGTAATGAATCGGCAATCGTCATGATTGGAAATTTTTTATTTCTCACTTTCAACACACAAAAATATTTTTTAGAAAAATTTTATTTTTCACTTTCTTTCTTTTTTATTTTGGAAAAATTCAACACTTTTTATAATTTTGCTTTCTTTTTTTTATTATGAAATTTATTTTTTCACTTTAAGTGCTGCTAGTTTTCTTTTGAGTTCTTAACGCTTTCGCTTAACGATTGAATATGAGCAAGTTTTTTCCTTAATTTTGTTTTTTATATTTCATTGCAACTTATACAAAGATCTCGATGTTTCTATCGTGTCTGACAATAAAAAATGAATGTTTCAATGTTAAATCTTTAAATGTGTTAGAATGTTTTTCTTACTCATGTCGCATTACAATGGAAAAGTTTAAATAAAATAAATTTGCGAAAGAAAAAATGACTCAGTTTAGTTCGCGACAATTTCATTTGAATTACAAAAATTTTAAATAGTAAATTATGGCATTTTAAGTTGAATTTAAATTTTATAATTCAAAGTTCAATTTTTAATTCATAAAACTAAAAAAGGCGTAGAAGAATTCATTCGACATTTTCTTTTCTCTTCACTACACAGCTGATTCAACAGAGAGAAAAAAAAAACATACATTGATATCAGAACACGCTATATGCGAATGATAGTTAATAGCTGTTTCTTATTATATGTACCAAAATAATTACTTCGACCTAAATATGTTGTCTGTCTGAAAAGTGAAAGACGAAATTTTCCTAGAAATTTTTTATTTTTGACAATTTTTAATTTTTTTGCGTTGTTATCTTTTTTTAATGCGTGTCTGACTTGCTTGGCAATAAAATTTTTTGATTAATTTATTAGCAATGAGAGAAATCAAATTTCTTTGAACCTGATCTTTTTTAGACGTCATTTGAGCGTCATATAAAAATAATGAGTCGTTAGAAATTTTGCTTTCACAATTTATTTGGCAATAGAAAGAACTTAAGTCTAATCTTGATAACGGTCTCCATGCACGTCATTTTGAAGGCGTTTGTTGATATTTTTCATATTTGTTTCTTTGCTGGTGTTGTGACATTAAATGATAAGCGAAAGAATGCCTAAAGGAATAAAAATTTTGTAAGCACATAGAACGTGGTCTGTCACATTAAATTCTTATAAGAATCTTCTTAATATTGACGTAAATCATGAAGAATTTAAAGAACATGAAGATAAATTTATGGATAAAATTTTATAAAGAATTTCTTCTTTACTTCTAAAATGTTAATTAACTGAAACGTGTTCTTTGAATCATAATATTTTTGTTAGAAATTTATTTTGAGTGAAAGAGCAAGACTTTTAACTTAATTAATCAAATTAAATGGCAATGAACTGAAAACTGAGAAAAACACCAAATAATTTCAGTGTTGGAATTAATTTTTATCCATTATCTCATAATTATTTAATTTATATCGATTAGAGCAAAGTACAAAATTCTTATCAATATTTCACATTAAATTGAGTTACCTTCATGATAAAAAAAATACCGAAAAACACTTGTTCAATGTTAGTGATAAAGAGACAATATGAAAAGTTTTTGTATGATTTCAATATAGTGTCGATTTTTTATAAACATTTTTATGTCAGTAAAACAGAAACAAAATCTTGTGAAAAATAAAAAAAATCTTTTCCACCCTCATACAAGCAAATTCTCATTAGTTGTTATTCTCTTTTTTCTAATAGGTCAACGGCAAGTTATACAAACGCAGACTTTATTTATAGACTTTTACATTTCCCACTATGAAAGCAACTTGAGTTGGTCAATACAAAGTCTACTTTTTGTTTAATCTTAAGTGAAAGTGTTCTCAATCATTCTGACATTTCTTGACTGTCTTCATAATAAACATTTTTTTGCAGAGATGAAGAATGACTTTTAATTCTATAAATATTAAACAAAATTTCTTCTTACATTTAAGGATGAACAACGCAGCATTCGCTAACATCATCACGCTCAAATATCGTGAACAGTCTCAGTCGATATGTCTCTTCATTCCACAATATAACAGCGTGATTTCAAAAGAGCTGTTTGTTGTTGTTTTTGTTTTCTTCTCGTTGAATCAACGAAAAATCGTTGCGATAAAAAATTCTCGTCATCAAAATGAGTTTCAAAATGCAACCAAAAAAAGTTAGACGCTATTGATTTACATTGAAATTGCAAATAGTTGACTAATCACGCAATAAATACATTCTAAACATTCTCACATAACGGCGTCAGTAGCAAATTTTTTCCAAAGTATTTGATTAAATTTTGTTGTCGTCTGTGGAAATTTGAAGCCATTCAGGTTATTATTCACTGTTATTTACTATTTTGAAATTTTGTTGTCACTTCATTTTCATATGAATTGTTTCGAGACTTTTCTTCAATTTTTTCCGCAAATTTTTTATTTATTTTGAATAAGTTATAACCTTGAGAAAGTTTTGCAATGTTTATTATTGTTGTTGAGGAAGGTAAGGTTTGGTCAATATTTAACATTTAGAACATAAACACTTCTTTTAATTAGATTTTTTCTAATGACTTTGCTTAAATCAAAATTAATTTCTTTACTTAGCTAGTCATAAATATTTGAAATGTTTGTTTTATTAATCATTTTTATAAAATTCACCTGTGTAAACACGAATGTCTTATTGTGCATCACACTTTAATTTTTTTTTTGTAATCTATTCACAGATACATTGAAAGATCTTTATTTATCTACTTTTATAGAAAACACCTTATTAGACTTTAACTATTTTAAAATAAGATAAAAAAAAGATCTGTTTCTTTCTGGAAATTTTCCATAATCGATAAATTGCGACGATATGAATTAGTTTTGTTTAAATATTGAATCAATAAATTATTGATTTTTCAATTGTTTCCCATTATAATTTGCTACTCAATCATTTCAATTATTTTAAAAATTTTAAGAGTTCATCAAATCTCAAGAATGTTCACGTGAATATCACCCAAATTTATAATTTTCATCTCAAAGGCAAAAACATTAAAAAAGAGCTATTTTCATTCTCATCTCATCACATTTCTCTGTTACGTAGACCACGCGATGAGCATGTGAAGAAAGAGAAATTTTTAAAAATTAACAGATGCTGGTCTAGCATCTCATCGGAAAAGTACTGCTATTTTTCTGAAGTACTCATTGAAATTGAAATAAAACAAAAACGCTCTCGAACAAAATACATGCAATTTTTTGCCGGTAAAACAACTCTGATTCATTCAATATCAATTTTTATTTTTAGTAAAACAATCAAAACAGAACGATAAGATCAAAATAATGACGTCAACAGTCAGAACAGTCAGTTGAATAAAGCCAAAAATAGCGGTAGAAATATATCGAAAATCAATATGACTAAACTAAAAATTTTCTTTCAAGAAATGTAAATTATTCAATTTCTAACATGCTCTTTTCATTTCTCATGTTGGTTTTCATTTGTATTTTCGTATTTTTGTTTTAAGCATTAACACACTGAAAAAATAAAAACAGAAAAATTTATTTTTATATCCAGAATTGAATAGTGTGTGAATGTTTCATATCGGAAATCACGTGAAGCAATCGTGAAATCATTATTCTGCCAAATAAAAATCTTTATAAATTGCTACTGAAATTTGCTCTCCAAATATAAGGTTTATGGCAGTATACTTGTAAGATGCTCATTAAAAACTTTTAATGTGCGTTTGGCATTCATTATTCTCTTTATGACAGTAAAATGGTGCATTAATAATAAAAATGATACTCTTGAGATTAATAAAGAAGAGAATTAGACTTGTATACAGAGTTTATTTCAATTTATGCACTCTATAGCCTAAAACACTTTAGAGAATTTAAATTAGCTAAATTTTTGTCTCAATCAAGTTTATCAAATGAGATATTTGATGGTTGCCACGCGTGTATGCTTAAAACCCAAACAAACTATTTTTGCAAATCATTGTTGATGATCAAATAAATTTTTTAAATTTCAGAATAGAGACACGATTAGACAAAGACAACATCAGCATACAAAAACTGTTGTTGTTTATTTCATACGTAGATAAATGATTTTCCAAGGTCATTGCCGGTATTTGTTGCCAGCTGGAAGTCTTGTATTTCTATATTGCTGTATCAACAACGTCATCCACAATGACACCAGATATTCAGTATGTGACACAAACACAAACATACTTCGGTCAAATCGCAAGCATCTGATTTCAAGATCACATTTATGAATTTCTAGATTATTATGAAAGAAGATGAGGGAAAAGGAGAAAGAATTTATATGAATGAATGAATAAATGAAGGACAAGAATGTTCTTGAAGTTACAATGTCAAGTGTAAAAGATAAACGTTACTCGATACAATTTATTTTTATAAAAAATTATTCATTCTAATGTCCAAATAGATCAAATTCCATCATTACTCTTGAGTACCCTTAGCAATAAAATATAGATAAACATATGCAAGTATTCTTTTTGATATATCCGCTAATAGTGTCGCAATTCGATCAATTTATTTTTATATACTCATGATAATAATAGAGTGTGTTTGCCCACAATTGATACTTTCGATTACTCTTCATCATGATAATGATATGTCTAAATAAACTATTAATACAAAAATATGTCTCAAGGTGATTAATGAACTATTTCTTTGTCTATTTATAAAAAGCAGGTTAATCTATCTTAATTTAATTAAGTAATATTTAAGTGGCACCATTTGTTAATCAATAAAAATAAAAATTAAACAAAAGTTTTAATCAAAAATATTTTCATCCCATCTGTTGTAAGCATTAATTTAAGCACAAACCTTTTTCTGACCTTTTATTCTTTTTTTTCATGCAACAAGTAGTAAACACTATAAGATAATTTTCATTAACAAATAAAATCTCAGTTGACTCATTTCACAGCATTAATCTCAATTCTCATTCATCATGTGTCATCATCTATAAAATGAAAGCTTGTAAATGATCTGTTGCCAAAAAAATGATGAAACATAACAACGAATTATGGTATTTTGAGAGACAAAAATTTACTCGCGCATGTACCACTGACATGCTTTAGAAAAAGAAACTTTATTTTCATATAAATTCCCAGTGTTTTATAAATCTTCTTTTGTAGGTTTATGTGAACGAAGGCCATCGAACTGATAGTGTAAACAAGTGCGGCAATCTTTAAATCTTTAAATAAATCGCCACGCTTTACAGAATGTTTTTGTAGTAGATTTTCATGTGTGGTCTACGTGACTATTGAAAAAAACATTTTGGTCACAGAAAAAAATATTTTCATTAAATACAAAAGAGTGTTGCTATACGCGTAAACACTCAAGAACGAGAGCACTCGTATATTATTGAAAATTCGACATAATCGAAATGTAAAAAGGTAAATTGATAAATTAATATTTAGGAAAAAGAAGTCATAAAAAAATCCGTCAAGTTATCTCGAACAAACAACGATGATTCAAATTTGGTTTGCGGTATTCTCTATTGAATAAATTAGAATTATGGAATATTTCGCAAGGCAATGAATTTTTTATGTACATCAATCTAGGAGAAAATTGATTTATAACTTTTTGAAAGGATAAAGAAAGGTTGAATCGTTTAAGAAGCTTTTATAGAAAAGAAATAAAAAGAATAAAAGTTTTTAAAAGTTTGTTTTGACTGCGACATTTGTTCATCGTCTCAGAATTTGCCTTTTATAATTTGCTATGCATTAAAATTATGACAAGCTTAGTCTTTTTTATCCTTTTTAAACAAATTATCAATTCCGTAGAAAATTTGACTTTAAAAGAAATCCTTTATGAACGCGCATTTTAAAGATTGCTGATGTAAACACAAACCTATTACTCATATGAGCAAATATTTTTCCTTCACTGACTATTTTTAGAATTATGGAATTTTCAACAACATATCTAAAGAGCTCTTATAAGTCAAAGATATGTAATATAATGAAGAGAAAAAGATCCTTGTAATGACATGATTGCTTAAGCGAAAACATTTTCTCTTCCTTTTCTATGTTGTCACGCACAATAACAAAAATAATCATAAACATTCTCATCAAAACTGCTTTATTATTAAATTAAATGAAAGGAAATGATAATGATTCATTGAACTCTTATTGTTATCATAAAGTAAAGTGGAAATTTCTATTATTTATTAAAATAAAATTAATTCACACAAAATGAATGACAAAGAAATTTCTATTAATTTTGCTAATTCACAATAATTTCCCACGGGAGACTAGTTCGCTATTCACAAGCCAATAAATAAATTAAATTTAATTGCGTTACATTATTTTGCCATACTTTGTTTACTTACAAATCTTCCAAGCTGTCAAAACTCATTATTTAATATTCCGCTACTCAGTGTTTACTAGGTTTTCTTGTTTACTTGATAAATATGTCAAAATTTAGAGAAGCTTTAAATGTTTAGGTCAGGTACTTTATATTTATATCACTACACACACTTTTTACATGAGTATTCGAGAATAAAAGCTCACAAAAATCATTTTACTTTGCTAAATGTTGTGAAATGGCTTTTACTACCACAGATTTTTAAACTTTTCTCTTCTCATACAAAAAAAGAATTTTGTATCCATAAGGATGGATGGATGAAAACGTTCTCGGTACAAATAATCACGCGTCTAGTGAATGATCAAAGAGACATTTGAAAGTCATTTATGGATGTGATGGTGAATGTTTTCATTCCTCCTTGTTGCGTGTTGTGAATAGCATCAAACATCAGGATAATTATGATTGTAATGGTGCGACAAAAAAAAACTTTTCACATGCGCATTTAGAGCGGTGTAAATTCTTTGTTTTGAACGTCGTATATCCTTAATGTATGTAGAAAAAAAATTTGTTGTTCATGCGGCTGCTGCATGATCAAAAATTTGTTTTGGTATGAGAAAAAGGATGTACAAATATTTAAGTATATCATATTATGCTATTTGAGATATTTGAGATATTAAAGAGAAAAAGATTAAAGTAATTTTATAAAGGAAAAAAGAATAAATGTTACAAAAATTTATCTTCATTAGACTCATTTAAATCTCAATAATTTCTTTATACAAAAATTATATAATTTTCAATTTGAAAAATTCTTAAAGAGTATTATGTCACAAATCTTGAAGGTTTTTACCCTCATTTCACTTTCACTTAAATCATGTACACTTTTTTGTGTGATGGCTAACAGACGTTTTTATCAACTTGACAATTTTAGTCAAGTTACAAGGATTTTAGTCAAGATGAATCCTTTGTAAATGTTTCTTGTATGCAAGGTTTTTGTGAAAATAAGCTCTTATTCTTAAATCTGTATTATTACTTCAATGATGTTAATAGAATAATTGTAATGATAGTAGAAATATTGAGCATCGTATTTAGATGGAAAAGTGCTGAGCACTCAAACACTAAAATAAGTGCTGAGCACTGAACAATCAAAACACAAACATTAAGTGCTCAGTGCTCGGAATCAAATAATGAAAGATAGTAAGAATTAATCATAACAGCTGATTTTCACATTTCAATTTTTCTACGCAATGTACGGACAAGTAAATAATCAAAAAGAAAATTGTTAAACCCTGTCAGATCGAAATATTTACAAACGTTATACAAAATATTTTCTGAAAATTAAATGTCTAAAATGAGATTTTCAGAGCTTAATTTTTATGGCTTTATTTTAAAATATTGCTGGAAATAAAATCATATATAAAAAGACCATGAGAATATAGTTTTGCTATTTTTATTTAATTTACTGCCTAATTAGTGCATCATCATAAAAATGAAAAGAATTCATTCAATTATTTTTGAGGCTTTACGATCTTCACGTTTTTGTGAATCATTCTTATCAACTAATATTCAATATGTATCTGTATGTGTATACTACTAACAAGTATGAAAAATTTTAGAAAAATGCATAAGCTTTGCATAAAAAATATTTTTTTTTCCAATTCGAGATTTCCTGGGGACTTTTTTCGTATTTTCGCTTTTTGATGATGTTAGTGTTTCATATGCCAATTATTTTTTATTTTCAAAAGCGTCAAGTTTGTTGAATTTTAAATTTTTTTAGGTACGTCATTTCTCAAATATTATTTTTTTTGTCTTACTGTCCTTTTTTTACAAATTTCCATTGATTAAATGTCGAATTCATCTCAGAGCTCTAAAAAGGAGAGGATGATGAAGTTAGAATAATTGAATTATAAATAGATCTGCAGATTGCATATTAAAGCATTCAGTAAAATATTTATTCATAGAAAAGCATGTGTAGATATGAAAAGAAAAATAATTTTACAAATTGAAATTTCTACATCATTCAATGTGTCAATTTCATTTTTAATAATAAAAATATAAAACAAAATCATAATAAAAAATAAAATGATTTTTATAAAAATATTGTTAGTTTTTATTACAGTTACATGTTAAACTTTGTCTTATCAGCTAAACTTCAATCATAATTTTGTTGTTTTTAAAAATATATTTAGAGAAAGAAAATAAAATTTTTTAATTATTTTAATGCAAAATAATTTACAATTTGTATGAGAATAAAATTTCATCTTCACAAGCATTTTTCATTCAGCTCATAAATCAAATTAAATAAAAACTATAACAAAAATATAAAGTAAATTTACTCTTTTCTTCTTCACATGTGCCTCCAGGGCTTAAATAATATTTTATATCATTTGACTAAAAACCATATCCAGTTACATATTTCTGAAATAAACAATGTAAACATAACAAAATCTCAATTTTATAAAAGAATAATTATAAGGAAAAGGAAACAACAATAACAAAACAGCACCTTTAACCAAAATTAATAATTTTGCAAACAAAAAAATAATTTTTACGAGCAATATGAAGAAATGTTCTATAGCTAATCTAACGAAACTTTTTATACGTTTATAAACTGAACCATCACCAAAAAAACTCCATAGAAAATTTTAAATTTTAACTATAGAATTTTATAGGTATGAATTTCTACTATCATATAATAACGGGTCTATTTTTACGAGAAGCACCTACTTGATTTGACCAATCTCCAGCTGGAACAGATGCCTTATAAAATCTTGAACTTGTTTTATTAAAAATTGGCAATAATTCATTTGCCTCATCAGATAAACGCTGAAAATTTAAACAAAATTATAAGAATGAAAAGAAAATCAAAGAAATTTCTTACTTTTAAATAAATCACTGCATCAGTTCCAAAACCTTCACAGGAAAGCAGTGAAATATCACCATGAAAGTATCTTGCATATAAACGCGAAATAGGCAAACCATATCCATAGCCTAGAATTTTTTTCATTAAACAGATAAAGAAAATATAAATAAAATAAATTTTTCAAGGTAAAACTTCCGATTAACGAGAAAGCAAATGAAGATTTTTGAGGTATATGCTATTATTTACGAATATTAAATTTCACTACGTTAGACGAGTAAATCAAAACACTCAATGTCACGTGCATTCAGTGAGAATGATACATTTCATTTAATATTCTTCTCTTTTTGTGTGTGCACAAGAATTAATTAAAATTTATATACTTTTATAGTAACGACATAAACACACACTTGTTGTGGTTTTTAAAATCAAATGAAATGTAAATTAGGAATGATTAAGGGTAAATTGAAAACTACGCAGCAATAGCTCACCGGATAGCGGTTCTATTTTATATAAAAATTTTAGGGAGTATAAAATTGGTTTAAGAATTAAATTTTTTGATGAAATAAAATAATAAAGAAAATCTTTACCAGCTAATGGAACTGTGTGAACATCTGATTTTGAAGGATGTGGAGCAGTTGAGTACATGTACTTAAAAAGTTGATCGACTTGTGATCGTGGTATTCCACCTCCGCAATCACTAATTTTAACACTGACATCTTCTTTTCCATTTACAATCCTTACTTTAATCGGAGGAATTGAATCACTTTCTTGATGTGTTTCCATAACAGCTCTCATTGAGTTTTTAAACAACTCAAAAAGAATGTGATATAAATGTGATGGCACATATACAATTTTTATTGGTTGACCCTTTTCCATTTCTTAAATTTATATTTCAGCTGTACAAAGAAGATCAAAGAAAAAAAGAAATGCAAAAGAAAAACTTACCATTGTGTTCGATAATTTCAATTTCTGGTGAACCTAAATAATTTTGATCACAGAGATATCTTGCGTTTTCATACGCATCACGAACAACAACTTTTGGATCGAAATCAATTTCAATGCAACCGACATGCTGTTGATGCGTCTGTTGAGGCAGCTCTCCAAAAAGGATCGCTATAATGAATAATTTAATGCTCATACAAACACATCAAACCATCACACCATCATGGCTTGCTTACTGTGCTGATTGATGAGCATTCGAATGGAAATTCTCGACATGTAGAAACGATCTAAGAAATATTGAATGCTTGTTTCCATTCCTGGTTCAATATTTTGAGCTTCCTTCATTTCAATAATTCCATGAGCCATCGTTTGAACAACATCAGCCTAATATTAAAATATAGATTTAGAAATATATTGATTAAATAATTATAATGAGCTTACATGACGATCTCGAATGTGGATAAGTGTGGAACAGAACTTTTCCAGATTACTTTGTGTCGGTTCAGAACGTTCAAACTGAAGAACTTCTTCGAAGCTTTTTGCATACCAATTACTAACGAGGCCAACCGACTGTGTTCTGAGAAGACTGTCTGGCAGTAAAGCAATTTCTTTCATAATGTTCGCTAAACGAACGGGCAGTTCTTTGCGTAAAAACACGAACGATTTTCGCTCGCATGCATTCATTCCTGCAAATTAATGGAGAGAAAAAAGTCATTGATTATAAAAAATTACCAACAAACTGCATGACATAATTTTTAAAAGCAATAATGACACAATAAACATCCAATTACATAGCAAGGCATCAATGAGACATACGTTATGAAAAAGAATTGGATTAAAGAGATGAGAAAAAGAGAAAATTTCATTGACAATGAAAAGCGAGCAATAAAAAAGTGATTTTCCCTCAATTTGTTTTAGTAAAAAAATCATTTTACATTTGCGGAAGAACTACTATGAATAAACTTCATATGCATTTTCATTTTTCAGGAAGTGAGTGCAATTTAATTTCTAGGTCAAATTGATTCATAGAGAGAAAATGTTCTGTGTAGATTGTAGATCACAATATTGTTCTATCTAACACATCAAGCGAACGACCTTTACTTTGTTCTCTATTGTTGATATTTTTTTGTATTTACAACTTTTTACAAAACTGGCAACAATGTACTTTCATGTGTGAGCTTGGTATTTGGCAGTGCTAATAGAGAAAATTAATTTTGTGTCTGCTGCATGTTTCCTCTTTTTCTCTTTGATCAAACATGCATAGCAAAGAAATTAGCATATATACACTGCACCATTTAATAATAGAATGCTGTTGCTGTCATGATCTTGAACTTGAATTAATTTCAATTAGAGAAAAACAATGGTATGTGCTTTAAAACAAACGGTCATAACAATTTTTATTGTGCATTCAACGTAATAAAAGTTTTTCTCTTCATGATTGTTCGTGTGACTATTCATTGATTTTTCTTTTATTGAGCTAGCGATGACGATGATTAGCTATAAATTATGCAATTAGTATAGATTGAAGGGAAAATGAAGAAATTTCAGCATTTATAATTCAATATTGTTTGAACAATTTTCATTTGCTGCTTCTCAGAAGTTCTGCTACAATTTATTATTTTTCTAATTTTTTTTTTAACATTTAAATGTTCAGTGCTCAGCACATATCATAGTGTTTGAATGTTAGTGCTCAGCATTCAAAATTTTAATTCTCATTTTACAATGTTTGAATTTATTAAAATATAACGACACGAATCTACTAATATTTGAGTTTATGAAAATAAAGTAATTTCTTTATTTTTATTACATGTGGATAATTGATGCTTTCAATCAAAGCACATTATCAATAATGCAAATGACTTATTTTGTCGATTTATGACTTTTGGAAGTGCTTCAATATGTTTTCATCAGTTAATAAATGCTTCATTTTATCGACATTTTATTTCGATAATAAAAATCTACCTACATGTAATTAATCATTCCCAAAAATTTCTATTCGATTTATATCAGAATTGAGGGAAAAGTGACTATGTTCTAAAGTTCAACACTTGTTCAGAAAGCTATCATATTTTCAAGGCTAAAATATTTGTTATTGATATTTTTATCAAAAAATTGTGCTAATGACGAGATCGACCACCTTTTGATAT
Source organism: Polypedilum vanderplanki (assembly GCA_018290095.1). Lineage (NCBI taxonomy): Eukaryota > Metazoa > Arthropoda > Insecta > Diptera > Chironomidae > Polypedilum > Polypedilum vanderplanki. Next base: position 2,864,278 of record CM031379.1, on the reverse strand, counting down.
CTTTATTTTGCTGTCGCTGTGGAGGTGTGTCAAGTTTTTTTTCGCAAAAATTCTTCTTATTCACATTTATATCTCTAAAAATACGAAAACATTTTCGTCTACTGCTACCAAGCATTTTTGCCGCCAAGTGAACTTTAGACTTGAATCTGAAGTTGGTTCTAATTGAAATAAATTGAATATAATTGGGAAGAATTGATGCAAAACGTTGTTGATATCTAATGCCTCAAAGTTTTTCTCTCATCTATGATGTAAATACACATTTTTGATAAATTGCATAACTTGTTTTTTTTTTCACATTGAAAACAGGGAAGAGAGAAGAAAACATCACGAGTTTCAGACCATTGAATTCAAAGAAAATCAGATGTTTTTCTCCTGACAGGTTCTTTTTCTTCTTATTTTAAACTACATGATCTTTTGCACGTTCTTCAAAAAGATTTCTTTTCAGTAGAAAAAGTATTTTCACCTTGCAAGTAAAGGACTTTTATGATAACAAACTATGAGAGAGAAGGTGAAATATTGATATTTATAAAACATCGTTTCCAGAAAATTTATATTTTCATTTAAAAGAATTTTTATGTCTGATGATTGAATGAAATAAATGAGAGTGAAAGTAGGACGTACGCAATCCGATGTTTCGGATCATTCACCTTTTCAATGTATTTTTTATAGAATAAATGTGTAATCATCACTTAGCGTATGTGATTGATATATTTCACTCTCATTTTTCTTTGTTTGTTCTGTTTGATATGAGATAATAGCTATCATTGGGTAAAGCTTTCATAAATAAATTGTTAACATTTTAGACTGTTTTCAAATATATTCATTCTGATATGACCTCAATATTCATTTAAAAATGTTTTATTGTGAAAAATTTCACATATTTTTTTTCTTATCAATAAAAACGCTCTTCATTAACTTCATGAACTAAAGTTCAAGTACTTAAATTCTACTATATCAGAAAAAGTAATTTTCTCGTTTGAACCGAATTAATCTATGAAGTCATTAAAAAGTTTATTTGATAATGTTTTCTATTTAGAGTAAATAGCCAAAAAAAAAGAAGAATATAAGCAAAATGAGTAACCATAAAAAATGCTTACTCAAAAATGAAATCGTGATGAATAAAAATTTTATGTCGATCAGTGAAAATCCGGTTTTACTGATTAAGCGAGTGCAAATTGATCAACTTATTCAAATTTCAACAGAACATCTGAGACGTGACAATTTATTCATAAGCATTTTTAGGTAGATAAAAATTGCTTGTTTGCACATGTATTTAACAATAATAAATCATTCGAGTATGTACTTGAAAATATTTTAAGTATGGATTTTCTGATATGATAAGATGCAACTATTATTCCAAAAATAATGAGTTTAAATTGTATTTTTCCCACTGAAGAGCTGATACAGAGATCATCTATTTGATAAGAGAAGTGTTTGTGGAAATTATTTCACTTCTTTATTTTTAGCTTCCACTTGCTAATAATTTCATTGAAAAATAATATTTTTCCATGTTAATATTTCTCTTTCTCATCATGAAAATTTCGAACTCTAGTGCAAATTATTTCAGAATATCTATTTAAAGATTTAGCACAACAGAGAACAAAATTCACCTTCTACTGACACTTTCACGAGTTCTTTCAGTACAACGTCTTATTTCATTGACGCAAGTTGCAAATTCTTTCTTTTTTAATAGATGATTTAATGATTATTGTCTTGACAATTTATTAATAATAATGTGTTTATATGCTCATTAATAAATTGATATCAAAAGGAAAACACTAATCAAAATATGGGAAAAATGTTTCAGTATGAAGCTCTCATCTGATGAGAATGACCTTTGGATTTATAAAAAGTCATTTTGCCGGTTGACTAACAAAACTGTTACTCTAAATTTAGAATGAATTTTTCTTTTCAAAAAAGAGAAATGAATATTTTACATTTTCACTTTCATTTTTGTCAAAAAAAAAATTTGTAGCAGAGGAAACGAAAAAAATCGATATGAAGCCGGTCATATTGAGATGTAAAAAAATTTTGAAATGCAAATTGTTCATAAAAAGAATGGAAAGTTGTATAAACTTTAATTTCTTAAAATGTGTTATTATCTACACACTCTCTTCAACGTGCGACAGGTTCAAGGCTGCAAATATTTGCTCTTTTGTCTTAGTTATTTATTTTCTTTATATACATTTTAATACTGCCTTTTATCAAAATTATTTAAGCGTTAAATATATATACATTCAATATTATATTTTTGATAGATGACGAGAGAGTCAGAATAACGAAGTATAAAGAGGAAAAGAAAGCAAGCAGCGATGATGTGGACTGAGGGTCAAATGAATGTGCTCGAGTTGTGGAACTAACACTGTGTTTTTTTGAAAATTTTCATATGAACAAATTTAATTGATAGCACTCTTTTCTATCCAAAATATGTTGTTGTTTAGAAATTATATTAAGACGTAAATAAAGTTTATTTAAATAAGAAGTCGATTATGATGATGTTTTATGTGTGTACCTTCTTTCCTATTGAGTTGATTGCGTCATTCATATTTTTTATACAATTCTACTCACCGAAATCAAGAAATTGCTTTATAGACAATGGTGAAGGATTAAATTGAGAGTAGAAATCTAACATTTTTGATATTTTGTTGAAACAAAAACTTTGTAGCCTCATTTTGAAGAAATTCCTTTTTCTCCCTCGTCAAAAAATTCAAAGCAAACACGGAAAAATATTCTTATAAAGAATAAATTTAATTTTAAATCAATTTAAGCAAATATTTGTTTGAATTTGTTTAAATTACACTTTAACTTATTAATAACACAATCACTAAGAACACTAACTAATAAATGAGGGATATTTCTTGAAGCAAAATTAATTTATATTTATCCGACACTGCATTTTGTGTGTTTGTTATTAAAGTCTGTTCTCTTCTGAGTCTGAAACAGTATGAATGAAAAATAAAAATATTCAACACAAGTTAAAACAATTTAAAGTGTAGAACTCTCACATGCGAAAGCATGCAATAGCTTAGTTCATTATTTTGATTTGTCAACACAAATTTGTTCTTTGAAAAATGTCAGAATTAAAAGAAATAAGTTCGAATAAAATATTCAATGGCTATCAAAAAGTGTTTTCACATCAATCTAAAGAGTTGTCATGTGAAATGAATTTTGCCATCTTTCTGCCAGCCGATTCTGCAGAAAAAAAGTTACCGGTTTTATATTATCTCTCTGGTTTGACTTGTAATGAATTAAATTGCGTGCAAAAATCTGGATTTCAAAGATATGCAGCTGAAAAAGGTTTAATTGTTGTTTGTCCTGACACATCTCCAAGAAATATTGAAGGATTAGATACAAAAGATTTCTCTTGGGATTTCGGTTATGGAGCTGCTTTTTATGTTGATTCGACAACTGATGCATACAAGAAGAACTTTAGAATGTATAGCTACATAACATCTGAATTAATCGATGTCATCAACTCAAACTTTAATGGTAAGTTCAGTCTCCGAAAGAAATCTTATCAATATGAAGTTCAAAGTTCAATATAACTTCTTCTTCTTTTAAATTTCAGTAATTCCAAATAAGCAATCTATATTTGGCCATTCAATGGGTGGACACGGAGCCCTCATTGCTGCTTTGAAAACTGGTCTTTATAAGAGTGTTTCAGGTTTTAAAAAAATTAATACAATTAATTTTAAATTTATTAATTACATCAATTCTTTTTTTCGTTTATTAGCATTTGCACCTATTTCAAATCCAATCAATTGTCCATGGGGTGAAAAATGTTTTACTGGTTACTTGGGTGACAATAGGGAAAGTTGGAAAGAATATGATGCCACTGAATTGGTTGCAAAATATAATGGTCCTCCTCTCGAATTGTTCATTGATCAGGGTAGTGAAGATCAATTTTTGAAGGAAAATCAATTGTTGCCGAATAATCTAATTGAAGCTGCAAAGAAAGCCCAAGTACCGTTCATTTATAAACTTCGTGATGGATATGATCACAGCTATTTCTTTATTGCAACATTTATTGGCGAGCATATTGATTATCATGCAAAGCATTTATTGTAAATTTTTGTGAATAAAAGAAAGATTTTTTTGAGATCATAGACAACTTTGTATTTTTACTATTAAAATATGAAGGCAGAAAAAGAAATAATTGTTAAGACTTGTCAAATGAAAGTCGATAATAATCCAGCATATAAAATAAAGAAAAAGAAGTCGAAGAGTAAAAGAGAGACTTTTAAGAACAAATTTATCAAGAGACTTGATTCAATAGATGAAACGATCGTGAACTGTGAAATTGCACTGAGAGAAATGAAAAGATCAGAAGAGGAACTTTTAAAGCAATTTGATAAAAATGATGAAGAAATTCAGAAATTAATGAAATACGTGAAATTGACAAATAAAAACATAAAATATTCTGTTTAATTGTATTTCTTTCCAATCTCAACTTTTTGGATTTTTTTAACGTTCATGTAACTGTCATTTAACAAAATTAAAAAAAAAGTTGCGAACAACTTGTGTCAGTACGCGCTTTTGAAAAATCAAAATAATAGAAAAATTATTTTGAACAATTTTTAAAATAAATTAAATAATGGGTATTTTATCAAATCCTTCAATAGGTGCACATGAAAAGAAAACAAAGTACATTACAATTATTAATAAATACTCAAATTTATTTTGTTTTTTATTATATTTAATTGGTTTCGGCTGGTTTTGTGCTTTAAGTTTTCCGCAATTTCAGTCAAATACTTATTTCTCTGAAAATGCATTATTACCAGGTAAATATTTACTAAATTTTAATTTATATGAAACTATCTATAATTCAATAACAAAAAATGATATTACTTTTCTACATTTAGGTCTTGTATTATCAGAATTAAAAATGGACAGTGTCAATTTGGCAAAAACTTATTTAAATGAATTAGAACATGAGAGAACAAGTCACAAATCAAACATTCCTTACCCATGGATGCAAGCAAAAATGAAGCAAATCGGATTAAAAACTTACATTCACAATTTCACACTCAATTATCCTTTTGGAGGAGGTAAAAGGTTTGAAGGAAAAAATATTTATGGAATTTTGAGAGGTCCTCGTATCGGTGCAACTGAATCAATTGTCATCAGTGTTCCTTATCGTCCACCAAACACAGCTCATACTTCTATCACTGCTAGCGTTCCCTTGATTTTGGCATTTGCAGACTTTGCTAGAAGGCAAAAGTATTGGTCAAAAGATATTATTTTCCTTGTTACTGATCAAGAACAATTAGGCATGCAAGCATTTCTAGAGGCATATTATGGTGAAGATGAAAATAATATTCTTGATTCTGGAACTCTTTATGGAAAAGCTGGAAGTATAGTTGCAGCCATAAATATGGAAATTCAAGATTTTGATGTAGATTTTAATAGTTTAAAAATTGAAGGACTTAATGGTCAACTGCCTAATTTAGATTTGCATAATCTTGTTGTGAAACTTTCACATAAAAATGGCATTCCAATTGGCTACAAAACAAAAATGAGTGAGCATCCTCGTGACGATGTGATTGCAAATTTCTTCAGTTTACTCTCAATGATGTGGACACAATCGAGTGGTGTACCAAATGGAAATCACGGATTATTTCATAAATATGGCATTGAAGCACTTACAATTGAAGCTGTTAAAAGAGAGACAAGTGTGAAAAACAATAATGTTCATCATAAAATTATGGCATTGTTAAAAATCATTGAAGGCATCAGTCGATCTCTAAACAATCTTTTGGAAAGATTTCATCAAAGTTTCTTCTTTTATGTGATTGTATCCGCTGATCGTTTCATTTCGATTGGTGATTACATGCCTAGTGTTGGTTTAATGTCTGCAAGTTTGCTTATCAAATCTTTTCTCTTATGGCTTATTGCAAATAACAAAAATGAAGATGATGAACAAGAAAATGAAAATAAGGAAGAAGAGGACAAAATTGTAATCGTAAGAAAATCAAAAACAACCATTGACTACATTAAAATAGGAACAATTATCTTATGTTCGCATATTGTTGGAGTTGGTGCATTGTTAATTACAACAAACAAATTTATTCATGATTATCTCTTCTCTATGAACATTCCAACACAAACTGGTATTTTCTACTCAATCATCTTCATAATTGCAGTGAGTTTATTAATGCCAAAATTTTTAAGACTGAATGTTATTGATGCTCAATATCTTAACATTGTTCTCTTAATTGAACTTGGAACTATGCTTCTTTCTGTAAGCATGTTAAATTTCTCACTTGGATTCTTCTTGTGTGTTTTTATTACACCATTTGCTATTTTAATTAACATTCAAGAGAACTCACGAAGAAATTTATTAAAATTTCTAATAAGAAGTCTAATTCATCTAATTATTCATCCAATCACAGTTTTATATGGAATTATTTGTTTATTAAGCTACATAGCATTCAATGAAATGAATTTCAACTATATCGTTGATAAATCATTCACAGCAACAATTGATGCAATTACATTTGCTGTCGTTGATTCTCTCATTTATGGAAATTGGTTGTTTGATTTAACATTTCTAATTTTATTACCTTGCTGGATAATGCTATGGATTCTAAATTTTTCAAAACCAATTGAAAAGAAGAACAAAGACAAGTCAGAATAAATTAAAAGTTGGACTCATTTAATGTATTTTTTTAAACCAAAGTCATCAATAAATTAAAATTATTTCTTTTTTAAAATTGACTGACAGAATTTTTACAATTTATTATGGAATAAATATCATAATGAGATTAAAGATTTACAGCAGTCTTGAGTGTTGTGTGCTTTAACTTTTTGTCTGGTGTCAATCCTAGAATTGAGAAATAATTAAAACTTTTATATAATCGTTTAAACATTGTTACAATGCTCTGTCAGTAAAGCAACTGAAAGTCTTTCCTTTCGAAACAGACAGAGTCACTTTTAATATTTAGGTTTATAACTATTCTTACCATGCACATCACCCTCTTGATTCATGGAGTAAATATCGCATGTGAGTTCTGATACAGGGATTTCAGTATCACTCTTTGCAAGTGCTGTTGCTGCATCAACTTCTTTCTTAACTTCACTATCAATTTTCTTAATATCAGCTTCTGTTGCTAAACCAGTCTCAAGCATTCTCTCTTTAAATGAAGTGATTGGATCACGTTTTTGACGAACTTCTTGAATTTCATCACGTGATCTGTAGCTTGTGCCTGGATCAGACATGCTATGGCCTGAATAACGATAAGTAGCAGCTTCAATCACAATAGGACCATTTTTTAATACATAATCAATTGCAAATCGTGTTCCTTCTTTAACAGCTAATACATCCATACCATCAATCCATAAGCCAGGCAAAACATCACCACGTTTGTAATATTCTGTATTGCTTGATGAACGTTCAGCACTTGTTCCCATGCCATATCTAGAAAACATTTAAATTTATTAAGATTTAAAATATTGAAATGCTATTTAAAGTTTACCCATTGTTTTCACAAATGAAAATGCATGGTAATTTCCAGAGATAAGCCATATTGTAAGCTTCAAAAACTTGTCCTTGATTTGATGCACCATCTCCGTAAAGTGACAAGCATACACCTCCATTGTTTTTGTATTTGCATGCAAAAGCAACACCTGAAATATTTTATAGAATCAAAAATATTTATTAAAATATGAAGATATTTAGTAGTCAAATTATAACCTGCTCCAAGTGGCACTTGAGCGCCAACAATTCCGTTTCCTCCATAGAAATTTTTTGAATACTGCAAATTAATTGATTATGACTAAAGAAATTTTAGTAAATTAATTTTATTACCATATGCATTGAACCGCCTTTTCCACGAGCACAACCACCTTTTTTACCAGTCAATTCTGACAAGACGCCAGCTACTGACACTCCCATTAAATGTGTCCAACCATGAACACGATATGCAGAAATAATATTGTCTTGTTCGCGCATCGAAGCTTTCATTCCAACAGCAACAGCCTCTTGACCAGAATACAAATGACAGAATCCACGAACAATCTTTTCCTTATACAAGTTACCGGCACTTGTCTCAAGGCGACGAATTGATTGCATTTTTCTATACATATCAAGTGCTTCATCACGAGTTACTGAAACAGTTGTTGATGGACCAGAATCGAGACGATGGAGTTTATATGGCTAAAAAAATGAAAGTAAAAGTAAATAAATAATCAGCTGTTGAGAGTAAAGAGAGAAATTTGCCAAAAAGTTGAGAATCTATGTGATTGAATGTGTATTAGTTATTGCACATGTGCAGTTTAAATTTAAATGACAACAACAACAATGAAAATATTGCACTCACCCGATTGACTTCAAAAGTTGCCTCTGTTGCATAATTTTTCTATAAAGAAAATTTTTAAAATTAATTATTCTTGTTGACACACAATATAAGGACGTTGGTATTTACTATTCCAGCATTTCTCCATAATAACTTTGATGTATTTCTCGAAATATTTTGCATCATTATTGGATTTGAAATTTTGAAATTAATTTAACTAGAGACTTTTATCGCTTAGATTTTCTTTTCGATGCGCGCAGTAGAATAGTATCGATGCAACTGAGAGCGAATTTTCTCTTTATAGAATGTAATTGCGATGTTTGCACACACATACTACTGTGATCTGTTTTTCTCGATTAGGACGAGATGCTTCGAAATTTGATGAACAAACATTATTTTCTATAGATAAGATGTTTATTTACCTAGGAAATAGTTGAAAATTTTATAAATTCAAGGATTTAAGTAAAATTATTATTGCAAACTAATACAACTTATTTTAAGTAATAAGACTGTTTAACATCTTTGCAATTTAGGATTCGTACTTTTTAATATTTTAGTGCTTAGCACTTGAGTTTGAGTGTTTTGTGCTCAAAATTTTGTTTTTAATGTTTCAGTGTTCTATATTCTATAAAATTTTGTAATTAAAACATTTTAGTATTTTCAAATTTTACTCGAATCACATTTCATGTCCGTCTGATAATAACGGTCGTTTTTCAAACATTTAAAACAATTTTTTTTTAAATTTTAATTATCCAAAAAAAAAATTAAAAATCATTCAAATTATTAAAATTCATCATCCTCATCCTCAAAATCGTTAAATTTTTAATTTCTCTAAAACAAAAATTAAATTCAATTTTCTTAAATTATTGTTGAACTTCCTTTTTATCGATATCCTATGAATTATGTTATAAATCTGAAATAAAAGATATAATTCGACGCAAACCAATTATTCAATTATCAAAGGCGAGCGAAAACGATGAGAATTTATTAGGACATTTGATGTTAGTTGGAAAGAAAGTTGCAAAAAATTTGACGGATTTAAGGTTGTCATTAACGATGGAATTTTAGGTTGTCAATCTGTTTTAATCTGTTTATCATTCGCATTTTCATTTCTTAAGAGGACTGGCCACCAGATAATTATTCATTCACTACTTATTTACAGAGAAAAAATAAAAGAAAAATCTTGAGAAGAAAAGAAGAATAAGATACGGGTTTTGAATCGGTTAACTTTAACGTTTTTTTTAAAAAGTTTTTTTTTCTCGTTTTCTCTCTTCAATTCTCTTACATTCATTTTTTCGCTCGAAATTTTTCATTATAATTCGGGCCTTCAATTCGTTTTAATATCAGTAAAAGATTAGTTGTCAGTGATTTTAATTGCTTAAAATATCAATTTTAAATCGTTGAAGATTGCTTTAATCTAAATAATTTAAAGGTAAATTTCTAGAACAATTGAAATAGTGAGAAATATGAAATAAAAATTTTTCTTAAAATGTCGCAGTTTGAGAAGAAAGAAAAAGTTCAAGTTTCTTGTTTGATGAAATTTAAAAGAGTTTGTGAGCTCATAGGATTTCCTAGTAATCATTTAAAGTAATAATCTCTTGTGTCAGAATAAAAAGAAGCTAATTTAAAGAGTGAAAAGTGTAATACAAAAGCAAGTAAGAAAAGTGCATATTAAAAGAGTGAGACAAAGAAAAAAGTCGAAAGAATATCGACACACTATTGATGATTCATAGAAGAAAGAGCGTTAAATACCGTTGAAGTTGTATTTACGAGTAAAAAATTTCTTTTAATGTCGTTCTTAACAAAACATAAGTAAATGAGTGTGAAAAGTTCATGGGTGTGTAATGAAAAGTTTCACTCATATTCGTCAATGAAAAGCGTGTATTGCATGCTTAAACTTAATTGAATTAAATAATTAACGTACGAAAATGATTATCAAGGCGGGCAGAGTACATATATATTTTTTATAATCCATTCATTTTAGTTCGCTAATTATTTTTGTAAAGTTATACAATACTAATGAAATAGAAAACTGTTTATCTGTTTTTCAAGTGCGTGAAGCTTTGTAGCAATGAACCAAAACAAAATAAAATATCCACTGTACAATGAAGTAGTCAAAAAATAAGTTAAGAGACTCTCACATGCGCATATTTATTAGATTCAAGGTGATTATTGTATGCTTGTAGTTAAAGAAGCATTATTTGTATAAAGAAAATGCTATTGTGCTGACAAGTTTAAATTAGCAACGCGATAATCAATAAAAATTTATAAAACATTCTCAATTACGGCGTAGTAATCAGCCGTTTCTACCTATAGGTTTGTGAAAGAGTATCAAGCTCATTTGCACATATACAATCTCAAGAATCACGGAAATTTTGCTAACATGGAGAGTAAGCAAATAAGAGATATATAGGTAGACAGACAGAAGAAGTTTTTGTGTATATACAAACAAATAACAAAGCGAACGTGAAAAATAGAATATGAGAAACAGAGATAAAAATATATAAAAGACATATTTCTCTTCTCTTTTCCCTTGCTATTTGTCGACGTGTTTAGGATGACAGGAAGCAAATTATATTCTCTCTAAATTTCAAAATTAAAAGCGATAAGTTTTCACTTTCATACTATGAACGCGAGAGTAGGTAAAAAATATTGAGAAACAACTTGCTTGTGAATTTCATATATATGTACACACACACGAATGGTTACCTACCTATGTAGCCAACTTTTCTCACATGAGAAAGAGAGAATTTAAATAATATAATATGATTAAAATTGACGTACATCACTTACTCAATCAGATTCAATTGAAATAAAATTCTATTGAAGAATATTTCATAAAAGAAATATTCTATCAAATTGAATTAAGAAGGCTATTAACATAAGTGATATTTTTTGCACTTTTCTCAAGGCTCAAAATTTTAATGGATGTTTTTTTTTCTCACACTGTGAAGTGTGAAATATGATTTAAACAATGTAGTTCAAGGATCAATTTTACATACTAATTCTAACTAAGGTCACTTTCATTTGACTACATACATCGGAGGCTCGTCTAAAAATAAAATTACTTAAATTCATATGTTTTTATAAAAACAGAGAAATTTTCAATGATGAGTATGTATATGAATGAAATCTTAAAATGTACATAAATCATTTATGGTGCTATGAAGAAAATATAATTTACTATGGCTATTGCTTACATACATATACTTATTTCCGTTTGAATTCTCTCATCGTCACAGTAGTAGTCGTCGTTTCTTTTGAAATATCCATATATACTTTTCGGTGTTTGACTTTTAGCTCTCTCACAATTACTCAATCACACATATATATGGCTTTTTAAGGTACAAGTTTCTTTCAATTCATATGCTTATAAAAGTGTGAAAATTCATAAACCATATATCAATATAATAATCGAAAGTGTTTTTAAAAACACTCAAATTAATTTTTCCATTCTGACTAATCAATCACGTCTTTTAAGGACTAACCACAACAATAATATTCGTCATATAATAACAACAATATTCGTCATATTTTATTTTCTGAAAGAAAATTATCAATTACGTATTATTGCGCGCATAAGTTATTCATTTACTGATCTAACTTAAAGTCTGCTTTGAACTAGTAATCATTATCATTTTTTTAAGTAAGAGAGGGCAAGTTTGATGTGCTGTTAAACTTTAAAAAGAAACGCAATAAAAATAATTTCATTATCAGTATTTTGCATAAAATGAGAAGAAAAAAAAAAAGATGCAAGCTAGTTGTTACAAAGGAAACTAGTTCAGTTATGTCAGCAGTAGTAGTTGATGTCGAAATGTATAAAACTTGATTATGACAACGTTGGAATATGATTAAAAGGGAACTTCCAAGACGTTTTATTGATAATTTTCATGGTCTTTGCACTGCAAATTAAGAACACATCGCAATTTTCTCACAGTCTTCTCTGCTATAAATTTTTATTATTCTTTCTGTTCTCTCATTAACTTACATCGTATTATGCAGAATTGAGGTTGAAAGTAGATTGAAGAACAATTATCTTTCGTTTTCTTTCGTTATTTCATTATTATATTAACTTTTAAGTTGAATGCGTCAACCACCTGTTTCATTTTATTCTTTTGTTTTTCATCACTGCATGTTCACTTGCTTGCAGTATCAAATGTGTATGTTATAAAAATAACTTTTTTTGTTCTTAACATTGCAAGCATTTCAAGGTAGCTGACTGATTGACATGAAGAAAAATCAATGTTTTGACAATGTATGCGAGCTCATTTGAAAACAAAAATAAAAATTCATTCAGTTCTCTTTATTCCTACAATGCGGTGTTCTCATTATTCCCTTTTTTCTGTTTCATCTTATCGCTTCCGATAATGATAAAAAATTCATTTCACTTTCATATTTTTTTCCTGCTGTTTTTATAAAGAGAATTTGAGTGTATGAAAAAATTTCGTGTCTCACGTTTAAGTAGTGAAAAAACCTTGCAGGTCAGTTGTGCTTAAATAGCTGAAACGTATTTTTTTGCTAGCAAAGTAGAAATAAGTCATAAAAAAGGAAGTTTCTTGTTCATTGCGGTTAAATTTATTGTTCAAACCAACTCGTTAGCGCGATCAATCTTTATTCTCGGTGAGTGTTGAATGAAAGAATATCACGCAATAATTTTGTAGATTTGCATAAGCCACACGCGCTAATAAATGATTTAGAGCAATTATTTCTATAATTTGATGCATTTGCCGATGTGGGGACCTAGACATAAATTTTTGTACTGCATTAAAACTCGCAAAAAAACGTAATACAGTATACAACTAAAAATTGTTAGCATAACTCGTTTAAGCAAGTTAATAAATGAAAATTTTCTCTCTTTATTTTTCTTACTCTCTGTTTACGTAGTAGTCATCGACAGTTGTACTTGTTATATAGAAATCAAATTACATTTGGCATGTTTATTGCGTCATGATATTTTTACAGTATAAATTTCTCTCATTCTCTGATGTTCGCTTTATAATTTTATTATGTGTTTTGAAAATGTTGAAACCTTTTAAAATAAGTTTGTAAAATAAAAATTTTCCAGAGAGATTACTCAGCTGTTATAATAGACAGCAAAAAAAATGAAGGGCATGAAAAGTTAGATAAGATAAAAATAATGAGGAGCATCAATCAATCGATATGAAACATATGTGTGATTATATTCGATCAGTAAATACACAAATTTTAAACACTTATTGTTTGTTGCCATAGAGCTCTTCATCGATTGAGAATAGTTTTCGAAATAAATATTCTGTTTTTCTCTCATATCATTATGCAGACACGCTTTTTCAATAGAATACACTGCTCGTTTGTCGTCACTAATGAGGAGAAGGCTTGAAAATGAACAGACGTTTTTAAAAAATAATGCAAACGCGAAATAAAATAAAATTTGCTCTCTCTCTATATTCAATTGAGAACTGGAGCTCAAGCAGTTTAGTTCATAGTCGTGACTTGATCAAGAAATTTGAACTTTTTCATTTATAGTTCTCATTGTGTTTTAAATTAACAAAATTTGTTTTTTTCATTATTTATAGAAATTCTTTCAAAAAGAAAAAGTAGAAAATATAAGTTAGCTCAAATATGAAATATGCAACGCGACCAGCACCGCCACCTCCATCATCTGGCGTTATGCATCAACATCAACAACCGCAACAATTTCCTCCAGTGCTCAATTCCAACACAATTAAACCGAAACCACCTAGACCACCTCCTCCGAAACAATCAAATGACACAATAAATAACAAAACGCAATCAATGAAATTATTCTCGAATTTATTCGGAGCGTCAAAGAAAAATAACATCAACAAATCGAATGAGAAGTTATCACAAATGGAAGTTAAACTTCCGCCACCAAGACTCCCAATGCCTCCGATAAATAATCGACATCATCATAATACGACGACTGTTACACCAGTTTCGCAAGTGACGAATGACTTACAGTTAATTAATTTCGATGTTTCACCACCGGCATCGCCTGTGAGTTTTATTAAAAAATCAAATACTGGAGGAAGCGATTCCGTTTCTATGGATAGTTTTTGTTCATCAAATTCCTCGCCAAACAACTTAGGTTTCAATTCAGGCACAACATCACAGGCTGAAAGGTAATTATTTATTTTATATAATTTTAATGAAAAGTCGTGAATAAAGTTTTTATTTTATATCATTGTAGTGGTTTCGAGGATGATTTTAGTGTGTCAGATTTTAAAGTGTCATCAAGAGCTGCATCACGCTCAACGACATTCTCAAATGATCCATTTGAATTATTAGATGATTTTTCATCATCGGCGTCTACTCCTTCGACTGGTCTTCCCCGAAGCAATATGCACGCCAATATTCGAAATATGAAACCAACAATTCAGCCGAAGCCTGTCAGTATTGGAAACACAAATTTTTTCACATCAAACTTGCCATCAGCATTTGATGATTCATCTAACAGCAACAAGAATGTTACGAAAGTACCAGCAGTTAGCATGCCTACAATCATCAAACCAGCATCATTGACAACTAATCGTAAACCATCGCCAACTCATGTGCCTTCTTTACAAATTATAAAACCAATACAACCAGCATATCAAGATTTAGAATCGACTAGCGATGAAAGCTATGAGGAACCACCTTCGCCTCCTATGCCGACGATTCCTGCACCAGTGCTTGTTCTAGACGAAAATAACGACAACGATGATGATGACGAGGAAAAAGAAAGCTACAGAATCGCATTATATGATTTTGAAAGTGATGTAACTGAAGATCTTAATTTTAGAGTAAGTAAATTGATCTAATTAATAATTATGTCGTTGATTGATTTGTTTGACATTTTTAAAAATATTTTTATAGGCAAATGAAAAAATTTATTTGATGCAACAAATGAATGATGAGTGGATGTATGGACGTAATAAACGAGGCTGTGAAGGAATATTTCCTATAAATTATATCGATATTAAAGTGCCATTGAAGAATCCACAAAGTGACTCAGGCACAGCATCACGAAGTGAATCAGTGAGTCCAAGCAGCCATCGTGTGCGTGTTCTATACACATTCAATGCAGAGACTGATGAGGATTTGACGATAAAGGTAATGAGAACAAAATTACATCTGGTTGAACATTTTACGCAGTTGATCTAATTTAAGAGAGTTTATGAATGAATCGCGCTTTTGAATGATTGTGATGATGATGAGTTGTCTAAAGTTCATTGCTCATGATAAGAAAATGAAAAAAAAACGCCAGACGCAATATTTAATTCAAAATCGCGACGGCATTGAATTGTAGGCGTGAAATTTCTTTTTTGCGCAATTCAATTCATTTTTATTTTCTTATCATTCTGCGGAACTTGATGAGAAATTCCCCATTATAATAATCATTGTTCATTTTACTGATAACAAGAGAACAGTTTTAATTATAAATGTTTTATTTTTTGTTTATTTGTTGCAGGAAAATGATTTTGTAAATGTTCTTTATGAAATCAACAGTGAATGGTTGTATGGTTCGAATAGCAATGGTGAATATGGACAATTTCCAGCAAACTTTATAGAATTTATTCCACAACATTTACCATCAATGCCTAAATAATTGAGCAAAGCTGAGCTTCAACAAAAAGTATCGATTTTAAAATCAAACAATATGTAATATATAATGTGTATAGCAAGCAACTCATTTTTTATAATTTAACACATCCTTTCTATACTTTTTCATTCGTAAATTTATTTTTTATAAAAATGGAAATTATTAATTAAAAAAAAAAAGAAATTGAATGATGATAATGTGTAGATCTGTATGATTCCTTACTTATTCTTCCTTCCTTCCTTCAAAATATACTTACACACAAATTTCATTTAATTAATAAGCTAAGAATTTTATGATTCTTTTAACTATAAAATTTCATTGAATAATTATGAATTAAGTATTTAAATAAAATAAATGTCACAATTAAATGCTTATAATAATGCTGTAATTGATATAAGAAATAAATGAATATCAAAGGATGGATATTCTTGAGAATTAACGGTGTTTGTTAAATTTTTGAAAAAAAAAATCAGGATGCTGTACATGCGCATGAGATACATTTGATAATAAGAGAGCACTTTTCTATAGAGTGAGATAAAAATCGATTTTTCAGCTAGTAGTTCATAAAAACATTTTGTATTTAAAATTTTTAGCATACAAATCAATTAAAAGACGTAATAAAAATGACGAAGACAGACAGCCGTGATAAGCACAATATTGACGGTAATGAACTATAATCTTAAACAATGCTGATTTTGATCTATTTAATAAATTTGTTTATTACAATTTTTTCAGATGATTTGTCAAATGAATCAGTTGAGGAGTTGAGAAATCGTTTAAATGCAATGAAACGATTGGTTGCTGAAAGGCAAAATCAGACAAATACGACTCCAGATTCGAACGAATTTTGGACATCGACAAAGCAAACTTCAAGTATTATTGATGGAAACTTCTTATCACTTGCCTTTGGTGGTACTCTTCTCACAATAATTTGTGTCTCGATTTATGCATTTTATAATCTCTACAATGCAGTGCTTAAGAAATTTCCGAGTCGTCACACCGAATTATAAATAATTTGTTTCATGTTTTTTTGTGAAATTAAATTCAATTTTATTATTAAATGTTTCATTGACAAAAAAATACATACAGCTATTATTAAGCTGTAATTTGCATGTGAACTCTTTTTGCTATTCTTTTTTTCTTTTGTTTTTGATTCTTCACTTTACGAGCTCGTGTGGCATCCTTAAATAATTCGACTTTATTTTCACCCTCAATTCTACGTTGCAAGAGGCTCCATGCATGAATATTTTCACCAATCATATCTCTTATTTCTACAATAGATGACTCGAGTCGTTCAATCAACTTTTGTATTGATGAGAGAAGAATTTGATTTGAAACGATTGACTTATGATGAACTCGAAATAGAAACATAGTAACTTTACATATTAACTCAATCTCATCACCACGTTGATCTGCAATTTTTGGCAAACGCTCGAGAATTTCGCAGACATTTGAGAAAGGTAATAAAAGTAAAGCTTCTTCTAAATCACTTGTTCGAATTTTTGAAAACACTCCGAGCAGATAATCATTTGTTGTTTTTGCTTCGTAGAATTGCATAATAACTGGAACTTCTTTTGGCATGTCTTCATCTAATTTCTTACTTAATTCAAGACATTCAATTATATTTTCAGCAGCTTTCTCTGCACCAACAGTCTTTTTCGATGGAAGATTAAGTCCAGGCAAGCCAGGAGCATTCGATTCTTCACCAGTTGCAAGTTCTTTATTTTCAGCTTCTTCTCTTTCTTCCTCTTCGACATCTTGTAATACAAGTACTTCATCACTCTTTTCAAATATCCTCAATGTTCGATCAGAACCACATGTAACGAGATAACGACCATTGGGACTAACACAAAGTCCATAAGCTTCACCAATATGCCCTGGCAATGTGATAATTTTATTGAATGAATCTGCATCCCATTGTTTAATCTTTCCATCTTTGCCACATGTAAAAAACATATGTGTTTTAGGAATAAATTGAAGAGCCATTACTGAATCGTCATGTGCAAAAAGTGACCTATGAACGTCACCAAAATCCATACCCCAAATTTTTACATTTCTGTCAGCTGAGCCTGTTGCTATCAATGTATTATCATAACATACGTCAAAACACAAAACTGGCAGTTTATGACCATAGAGTGATAAAAAGAATTTGAATGTATCCATAAAGAAAATTTTGACTGTTGAATCTAATAATGCAACGGCAATATATTTGTTATCTGGTGTGATTTTAGCAAAGAGAACATTTTCTTCGAGTTCTAAAGTATTTTTATGAATTAAAGAGAGAACTTTGCTTGCTTCATTATTAGGATCAGGAATAAGTTCAAATGACCAAAATTTTACTGTACTATCACCACCACCTGTTACACAACTTCTTAAATTTGGTGCGAGACTTACACTCCATAATTCTTTCTCATGTGCTTGAATTGTTTCTATTATTTCACCTACTACAATGTCAACGATTATAAGATTTCCTTTTTTAGTTCCAAGTAGAACATGTCGATCGCCAGGCACAAAACAAGTTGATAAGATGTAATCGGTTTCGACAGTACGCAAGCATGATAAAGTATTACGATTCCATAATTTCAATGATTCTCCACTACCAGACGCAATTGCAAGATTGTCTGAACTAAAGCAAATACTTCGACATTCCGTATGATGACCTTGTTGTGAAATTGAATGTAATAAGAGAGGTTCAGGGTTTTTCTGTGCTGTATTGATGCTATAATGACGAATTATATTACTACTGAAAACAACACCAACTCGAAGTTCACCAGTTCCACTTAATATTAAATCAATAGATTTCACTCTATCTTTAGTTTTTATCGAACCAATTCTTCTAATTTCATCTGTCAATGTTATTTCTTTACTTATTTCAGATGTATCTGATTCTGTATCTTTTTTTATTGACAACTTTTTCAATCGTTTTGATAATCTTTTCATGGCTTCTTCTTTTGAATTGAAGTAAAAAAGTTCTATTTCATCATTTGTTCCACTACAAGCTAAAATTTGACCTTGATTATCTGATATCAAATTTAACGTTCGACCTTTGCTTGCTCTTTGAATAAGACCAACAAAATTGCATCTTAATGGACTTATTGAATCATCGTCTGCTAAAATTGAATTTGTAAGTTCAAGACTTTCAGTGTGTGACTTATTTTCCGTCAATTTGTATACACGCAAGGCAGTTTCTTTTGAACCAGTTACAAGAAAAGTTTCATCTCTGAGCAATGTGAGTCCCCAAATTTCTGTAATATTGTCAACAAGAGTTTTAAAGCAAAATTGAGTCTCGATATTCCAAAATTTCACTTGCATATCTCTTGAACTTGTAACTGCAACATTTTTGTAAGTTTCTAAGAAAACACAAGCTGTAACTGGTGCTGAATGTCCACTCAATCGACATTTTCCAACTTGATCAACGAGATCAGATACTACACTATCTGTATCTAAACTTCCACTTATTAAATTCATACCACCGGCATCAAACTGAAGACATGTGATGGCTGATGTGTGAGGAGTGAACATGCATTCATTTGATTTTGTATCAACATCAAATAGCACAATATTTCCATCAACATATCCTGCAGCAAGTTTATTTCCATAACTTCTTAGACAAGTTACTTCTTCTTTATCTCGAGTCAATTCACTTATTTTCTGTCCAGTTCTATAAATAGATATTATTTAATTATTAATTAAGTAATAAATAAAATTAGTTTACCTTAAATCCCAAATTAAAATATTTTCAGCCGCACCAGAAGCAAAATATCTTCCACTAATTCCATTGAAATCAACAAATACTCCATTAACTCGAGAACTTGCAATGATATTAAATATTCCAGCAGGTTTATATCGCAAATATTGTTTTGTAACACCCATTTTTAATTATTTTATTTTACTAAATAATTTTCTTTTACAAAATCAAAACAAACTCACATGTGCGATCAACAAAATCCAAATCAATGATGAATAAAATGTTTATGATTTTTACGTGGACACAGAAAGAAATAGAAAACAATTTTTACAAGGGAAAAAATCTTTTTCTTATTAAAATTTTATTATTTGCAAATTTTAAGATAATTTGTGATTTTGTTTACTGCGTAAACTGCCTCAAAAATGAAAGGAAGAACAAGAAATTTGGCCATTATGGGATATAGAAGTGTGGGTGAGTATTTAATGAAAATCATTTAAAAATTAAAAGATGAGTTTTGTCATGAAATTCTCTTGTTTAATTTGCTTTTAATGTTGTCCTTGCTCTTCTAAATGCGCATTTTAATTTTTTTGCAGGTAAATCATCGCTTTCAATACAGTTTACCGAAGGTAATTACATATTTCTAAAACTAGAAATTCATGGCATATCGAAGTTTATTTGCAAATGATGATAATCAGTGGAATTTTTATGTTACAATCTCTTCTTCTTACGCATTATTAAAATGCTTTATCTACACAAAGAGTGAGGCATACAAGAATTTCGGAGCTTTATGAATTTTCCCATTGAGTGTACTTTGGATTTATTAACTTGTGGCTATTAGATTATGCGCAGTTTTTTACCAAAAAACATGAATCATTCTTTAAAAATTATATCATTGAAACTTAACTATTACAACGCAAAGAAAATCCCGTCTGCGATCTCCTCATATTTCAAGTTTACAAACAACAGCAGACTGCTATGCATGTCAATGTTTATACTAAGTCAAGTTCACTCATATCACACATCATCATTATTAACTACGCTCTAAATCATTTATTTGCACTTTTTATTATTATTTTTATTACTATTTTTAGGTCAGTTTGTTGATAGTTATGATCCAACTGTAAGTTTAAAAGACTTTTAATTTACTTTAATATCAATCACTTATTTTATTTCTTGTAGATTGAAAGGACTTTTACAAAACATACGAGAATAAATAATGTGGACTATGAAATAAAGCTTGTTGATACAGCTGGTCAAGATGAGTACTCGATTTTTCCTGCTCAATATTCTATGGATTATCATGGATATGTCTTAGTTTATTCAATCACAAGTCAAAAATCATTCGAAGTTATCAAAATTATTTATGATAAACTAGTAGATGTGATGGGAAAACCTTAGTAAGTACATAAATAACCACTTGTTTTAATTTATTTTTAACATACCTTTTCTATATGAAGCGTTCCTGTTGTCTTAGTTGGAAATAAAACTGATTTACATCAAGAACGAGCGGTGTCATTTGAGGAAGGAAAACGTACTGCTGAATCATGGAAAGCTGTATTTTTGGAAACGTCTGCCAAACAAAATGAATCTGTCGATGAAATCTTCCTACAGCTTTTACAATTAGTTGAAAAAGAAAGTAATGGAAGTAATCCACCTGCAAAGGGAAATTGCACTATATCTTAATTATTTTGGCATTCACAAGAACACACACACACACCATTAATGATCACCACTCTACATTTCAATCAACTGACACATTTTAAAAGCTGGCAATAATGAAATTTAGTAATTTAAGTTTTTATCAAAGTGTCAAACTCTGCATGATTATAAAAAAATGTTAAATAGCTACTTTATGTGTGATAATATGTCAATGAACTATTATTGCTATTAGCTAAATATAATAATTAAATTTAGCTTAAACAAAAAAAATTAATTTTGAGTTCATATGCATGAAGTAGCCATTTCTGTGTACAACTATAATTTTTCATACAACTGTTACTCACACAAAAAAAAACGCTACCTACCATAATAATTGTCTCTTATTTTTTCAACTCTAATTTTTTAACGAAACTAGCTTTATGTAATATGGAAAATATTCTTTCCAAAAATTTATTGCTAAATTGGCATTCAACATTTTTTTATTTTTGAATTTTTAGGGCAATAAAAGTGGATTACTTGAGAAAAAAAGTATTTAAACGGAATTTTCTTTTGAAAGTGCAAAAAAGCTCTGCGCACTATACGAATGAAAAACAGATCCATATTAATCATGTTCATAAAGTCACAGTCTTAACAACATAAATCATAAGTTTTTCGACACGATTTCAATAAACTCAACTTTATTTTATTTCGATGATGCTTCTATTATTCTCTTGATTCGGTAACATGGTATTATGATATGTTTTATGATTATTTTATTGTTGCTGATGTCTACCTTCTCTTGGGTTATGAAAAAGAGAGCGAACGGCTTTATTTCATTTTATCTCTCACCATTTGTCAACGAGCTCAGGTGATTAATTTTAATATTTTCGCATTTTATCCTTTTTATGTTGCGAAATTATTAATGGATGAGGTACAACTCTCACAACAATATTTTTCTTTTTCTGTAATAATTTATGTGCGTGCGTGTTTGTGCGGGAGAATAAAAAAAAGACAAAACCGCCAATAATTTGTAATGACCATCACCACATGAGACATACAGCATGAGAGAATTGAGGATTTACATAAAAATCATTATGGGCATATATAGCATCAAAATTAATGAAAATGTCACACGAGAGGATAATTTTTATTTAAGCTCGACTAATGGATTGAAGATTTTATTTAATAAGTCAACTTGAAGCTTAATTTTTGTTTTCTTTTCATATACACACATAATACGAGAGATTATATGATGACAGTAATTTTAATTAAGTCATTAACATTAAAAAATTACTTAACAATATAAAATTCAGGGTTTACATAAGCATTAATCGATTGATGTGTGTGTGTGTGTGAAAAAGACAGGTAAATGAAGAAGGGAGTGAATGTTTGTTACACATTTACCCATAATTATGTTTAGGGAAAGCTGTAATTAACGTAAAAAAACTTCAGTTCACGCTGTTAGAGAATAAACACTTGAAGATTAATGATGTTTATTTCATTCATGAAATTTACCCTAAAGGAAGAAGAAGAAACTTGTATGTAAGTATGCATAAGAGTGGGTTAAAGTGTTAACAGAAATAAGATCAATTGAGTAGCAAATGAATAAAGAGTAACTAATGCTCTCATGTGTGTATGTATGTGATAAGCAAACATTTGGTGAAGCTTTATTATACAAGTATGTGCATGACAGAAATACCCCGAAGCGGCAGCTCTTAATTATTAATGTCAATAAATGATTCTTGTGAATTATTTCTATCTCTTTCACAAATAGAATCCAATCTATTCAATATAAATGATTCTGTAAATTTTGTTATCACTCAATTTGTTCGTAAATGATTGTATTTGACTGAAGACGAGGAAATCCGATAAGATAAGATTATCGATTTATGTGTAATAGAAGAGAACTTAAAGATGATCTTAAGAACTTTAATTACCAGAAAAGATGACTCCAGGATAATTATGGAGCAAATTATTACTCACTTACCATTATCTTCCTTCTAAATGCGAAATCTCATGCAGCCTTCAAATTCTACTCATTTGACCCAAAAATTAACATAAACCTTTAATATAAATGAAAGAGAGAGAAAAATTATTTATTGACTTGAATAATTAAAGTTTAATGATCAGGGCTTGATACTTTCATTTTTAGGATCTTTCCTTATTTTTTTTATCAATTTAAATTGTCTACCATAGATCATAAATAATGAAGTAAAATTACTTTTTTGTTGCCAAATTATTTCATTTAATGATCAACTTCCTACGTTTGTCTGTCTACTTAAACTTGAGCTTCTTTTTACATCGGCTTTCATTTCTTCATTCATTTATACATCCATCCATTCTACTCATTGAATATGTCATAATATTCAACTCATAAATTTTCCTCTTGCTGCTTTTTCTTTCTTATGTATGAAAAATTATGAAAATAAAAAGCCTGAGAAACTTTTTATGGCTGCAAGAAAGAATTGCTTTGTGTCAAAGAAGAACAAAAATTTAAATATAAACATGAAATGATGTTGAAAATTGAGGCAACCAACAACAGACTAAAAAATTGCTTACATTGAATAATTTTTGCAATTTCATATTTGCTAAGTAAGATTCACTTACTGAGAGCTCTAATATTGCACTCTAAAGAAGCATCTGCCACACATCATTGGATTTCTCTCTCTCTCTCTCTTCTTTCTCCTCATTCCATTCAGGTGACTTTGTAAATGCAATGTTGTGCACATAACAATGAAATGTTGATGATGATGGAAGTAAAAAAAAGCTTTCAACAATGACTCATGATAAATTAAAAATAATTTTTCATATTATTTTTTGCTTTCCCTTTTTGGTCTTTTCTTGACTTTGATGGAAGTTGATGATGACGATGTGGTGGTGGTCGCTTGTTGTTTACAGTATATCACAAAAGCACAATAATAATGGTTTTGTTGCCTTAAGGGTGTAAATGAGTTTACCTCAACAAGCAAAATTGATGAATTTTCATTCTTTTGCTCTTGCCTTTTAGCCTGCATAGAAAGAATAATTTCATTTAAATATTCGTCTAATTTTACACACTTTCATTAAAAATGATTTTAATCAATTAAAAAAATTTTTCAGATTATTGACAAAATTCTTTTTCAAAAATTCACCATTTTGAAAAAGCACATTTTTGAGTCAAGTTAAATTTCTATTAAACTTTTCAATTTTAAATGGTTAATAATTCGATTTTCACTGGAAAGAACTAATAAACTGTAAGAACCATCATTTCTTTTAATATTGTAGATGATTGTTAATCGATATTTTAAGTTTTAAAAGAGCATTTAATAAAATTTTCATTTTAGATTTTTGTACAATGGAAAAATTCAACATGGATTTGCA
Organism: Polypedilum vanderplanki; assembly: GCA_018290095.1. Classification (NCBI taxonomy): domain Eukaryota; kingdom Metazoa; phylum Arthropoda; class Insecta; order Diptera; family Chironomidae; genus Polypedilum; species Polypedilum vanderplanki. The sequence goes on along the minus strand of CM031379.1, from coordinate 2,839,716 downwards.
AAAATTTAGTAAGAATATAATACCAATAATGTGTTAGTATAATTCTATCTTCAATTCTTTTAGATGATATATATGAAAGTATCAAAAAGATATTGAACGATTATCTCCAAAATGAATCTGGAAAAATAAGCTGTATTATTGAAAAACTTCGATCTAAAGGATTCGAAAAAAAGTTTGAAACTTCAGATTTACTTTTCAATCAAGGCAAACTTACTGATGAAGCTCAAAAGTATATCGATATAGCCACGTTGGAATGTGAAGAAATTCCTTCAGTCGAAGCATCAACAAATATGGAAGTATTCGTTGTAACGATGATCAGTGGAGTCTTCTTGTTCTTTGCCTTACGTTATATCATCAAATTTGTATACCGCCACATCATGACAATCATTCGTGACTAAACATTCTATGTCATAAAACTCTTCAATTAACATCTTTAAAAATGTAACAATATTGTTGGAAATTTTGGTGATAAATGTTATAACAAGTTCTGATAATAATTAAGAAGAAGGATTGTCTAAAATAAAGACATTTCAGTACAAAGCAAAAAAAAATCTTTAATTTCTATGAATAATTTCAAAAATACATGAATGATGTTTATTTAAAATAATTCTTTTAATTTTATGTAGAAAAGTGAGGAATACACAAGAGAATTTTCACTCTCATTAAAATGAAATATCTATTTTATTTTTTTGTGTATGTCTGAGATGAAAATCTTCCTTTATGCAAATTCATCCTGTTGCTTTAAATTTAAATTTCTCCCTCAACGCATATCTCTCTGTCTTTTATTCTTCGCACATTTTATTTCCTTCTTTATCATACTGAGTGAGAGCAAGGAAAAAAAACAATTCTTGACAAATATTTCATGCGTAACTGTAACTCATTCAGTTTGAGTAAGAAATGTGTCTATGTATTTGCTTAGACATTTCTTCTCATAGCATATAGCAGACATTTAGGTGTGTATAACTGTTTGCATAGCATTTTACATAGCATCACTCATGTTGAAGCTTGTCATTAAAGCTTATCTTCAAATCACATTACATTTCTCACTCACTCATTCGGTACATGGAATTTTTTAGAATGAAGCATTTCTATGCATAGTCTAATGTGGAATAAAATTGAAATGAAATAATTCTATACAAATTTTATATGAATGTAAAGAAGAAGATCCATTCAGTTGATATGTTCCTAAATTAATTCTTCTCTATTTAAAGAATGGCAGTTTTGTGACAAGATTTGATTAAATTAAATATTTATGTTTGAATCATAATTGAAATTCATTTTGTAAAGAGATTAATTATAATATTTTGAATAGATTTTAATTGAAGAAAATTCTTTTACGGGTTTTTAAAAAATCCTTTTTGATTCAAAAGCTAATGATACAATTAAAAAAACTTTTAAAAACCAACGTTTTTCTTGCCAACTAAAAAGAATAAAATAATTTTTTCAGGCCGCTCTCAGAGTTTTCTTGTGAATTGACAAGCAAATGGTGACAGATTCTATGACTATTATGATGGACCCAAAACGAAAAACGTTGGGCGCATATTACATTACATTTGAAATTTATAATATGCTTAATATATGTACTTGTATTATGATTTTTATACATTATATTATAGGAAATCTATTTGGATTGAGAAGTAAGTTAGAAAATATAACGCTATATTTTATTTATTGTATAGGATTAACAGGGTAAAGGAGTTAGTAAAGAAGCATGCAAAAGGAACGTGTTAGAATAAAATATAGAACAAGTTTGTAAGAGATAAAGGCATAAAATTGTGTTAGAAGATATGCAAAAGATGTGTTAGTAAATTAACCTCAAGTGTATGTCGTGATCTAATATTCGATATTGCGAAATCAATATTATATTCTTGCTAAGGCGTTGAGAACATTCTACGACGCATACAGAAAATTATCATAGAGAGTTCGTTAGTACAATTGCACAGGTTAAATCATTAGTGATTTCACACTCAAATACAAATTCACAAGGCGATATGCTACAATTTGTTATATAATTCCATTTGTGTACATATATATATCAAGCAAATTATAAATTTCAAATGTAATGTAATATGCGCCCAACGTTTTTCATTTTGGGCCATCATAATAGTCATAGAATCTGTCACCATTTGCTTGTCAATTCACAAGAAAACTCTGAGAGCGGCCTGAAAAAATTATTTTATTCTTTTTAGTTGGCAAGAAAAACGTTGGTTTTTAAAAGTTTTTTTAATTGTATCATTATTTTCTTCTTTTTAGTTTTGTATGTACAATTTGATTTCTATCCATATGAAAAGTCTGATGAATTAAATCATATTTAGAGTGTTATTACATTTTGTTAGTATCTCGATACAGATCAGTAAGCGTAATCGAATAGTGACTCGTACGAGCTTCGCTCGCACTTGGTATAGATCAGTGACTCGTACGAGCTTCGCTCGCACTTGGTGTAGATCAGTGACTCGTACTAGCTTCGCTCGCACTTGGTATAAACCAGTTAGTATTGCACTTGTGACTTGAAGAAGTTTTCATGATTTATTGTGAAATAAAGACGACTTATTTGGAATGAAATATAAGTGCTTAATATTTTTTTTATTAGAATTAAAATTGAAATGACATTTTATTCAAATTTTTATACATTTTGTTATTATACTATTCCTTCTTGATTTCCAAATTTTCTATGGAGTTCCAAACCTAACTACGAAGCGGCGAGGGTTGTTAAAGTCTTCTACACCTGGCATATGATTTGTACAATTATTTTGGACACGTTTAAGCCTAGCTTCGTGTTCTTCAGGAGATCAGTCAATTAAGCTTCAGCTGCATATTCGCGTTGGTAGGCATAAGAAGTTTCATTCATTCGAGCTAAAGTCTTAAGTGCTTTATCTTTAGCAAGGTGAGAAGTTTGTTCGTTTTCATTTCGGTTATGAGCAGCTGTCGCCTTACTCTCGCGATCCTTTAGTTAGATTGCAAGTTTTTCTTCTTCAGATTTTTCTTGTTTGTGCTTAGTTAGACGAACGGACTTACCTCATCTTCGTTTTGCAGTTTAGCTTGGCAGACTTGTCGTTCCTTCTCTAGTTGTCGCTTTTGTTGAGTTGATGTTTCAGACATGATAAATTTTTTTAATCAAGATAGAGAGAGTATATAATATATAATGCCAACCTACCTTTCACTTCTTGAAATCAAATTTTTAATCACTGTATTTACTTTTAATTATTTCACAATTTTTTCATTTGTAATTTTCACAATTCTTTTAATTATCATTTTCACCACTAATAAATCCTTAATTCTTCACTAAACTGAAGGTTTTCCACTTCTTTACTTTATTTTTTCCACCTAAAATAGTTTTGTAGCAAACTATTTATAATTATCAGTACTTTTAAAATAATTTTCACTTTATAATAAATTTTTCGCAAAATTCACTAAACTGATTGTTTACATTTGTTCAGCGCAGCATTCCCGAAATTAGTTTTGAATTGTCATCAGACGTTTATTTCAATCTGTCAAACGGTATTTTTCAATTTCAAATTTTGTTGCGCGACACTTCATTTTTGTCACATGCGACATATAAAGGTAAAGCGACTGTAGCGCCACTAACGGCGAAAATTGGAACTAAAAAGCCATTACAAATTTTATTTTGCAAATATTCATTAAAATACAGCTCGAATCATGATGAAATGTGTATAAGAATGCATTGTCATCGGGTTCTGAGCTGTATTCAAAGTTTCAGAACTCTAGCTAGTCGGGAAATGGGTTAAAATTGAGTTACAAAATTTGTACGTTACAGACAGACAGACAAGAAAGTAAGTTGAGAAAAACGTTGGAACGTTGGAAAATGCTTTAAAAGCATAAAAATCTCAAACACTCAGTGCTGAGCACTAAACACAAACATTTGAAAAGCATTAAATTATTCGAAGTCTTGAATATCAAAACAATAACAATATCAAAATAGAACATTAATTAATCGAAATAACCGAATAATAACATTAAATTGTACTCACATTCAATTAAAAAAAGTAGTTTCAGAAGAATTTCTCATGAGATTGAATATAATAGGTTTCATTCATTTAATTATAAGGAAAAAGTTCTTTATAGTGACCATCTTGAGAATTGATTGTACCATTTAACTTGATTATAATTACAAGAATTTCAATAGCAAACAATTCTGCCAGTGTGTAAGTCTAACTACGTCGTAGTAAGTTGAAGAGTTAATTAAATGAGTATCTTAGAGCAACAAAAAAATTAATTAATGAAAGTGCTGTAATCAACGCACTCAATTGGAAAGCTATTAAAGTGAATGTTTATTCCACTAAATTAGATGTTGTAGCATTATTCATCTCATCTCTGACAAGCGATCAGTTTGATGACTTTATCGTAATGCTCATGAATTTGGATTTCTGAACTATAGAAAAATATGTAAAAATCAACAGCAGCAGCACTCAAGTCAAAATCGATTTTTGCTTTATTTCTTCTTAAAAAACAACTTAAAGTCGCTGAAGAGTAAATTTTTTATGTGTTTTATATTGCTTAACATTTGCATTGCATTTGATTGTATATTGTACGACATAAAGCTGCTTTTTCACGCTGTCAAATTTAAAAGTATGAGCGCATTATGTTTTCTCATCATGCTTGATGTATCGCGACATCAAAATGCCAATTTCAAATGAATTTTTAATGAATTCCATTTCTTTTGTCTCAAATATATTCACTTTCATGCTAGTCACTGTCTGTACTTCTTTTCCGCTACGTACACCACCGTGGAAAAAGTTGAAGGAAAAAGAAGATGAAAAAGGGAAAGATTGAAGCTTTATAGCCTATAAAAAGACAACATTAACATTACGTGTATTTTATTAGGATAATTTTAGGTCCCTAAAAAATTCTTTTACACTACGTTCAACTTTTTAAACAGAGATTTTTGATGAAATTACATATGTTTTATCTTGGTGAAAAAATTTCAATTCGTTGTTTAAAACATTTTGCTTAAAAGCTTTTCATCCTCTAAAGGCTAATTTGAGAATTGTCTTAAATTATTCATGTCTAGATATAGCAAATAAAATTTTTATGACCATTCCTGTGCACCATTTTTTGTCTTATTTTGTATAAATTATAATGAAATCATTTCGACTTTTTGATGATTCTTCTTCTTCTTGAAATAAAATTTTATTCTGATTAAAATTCTATAGAAAATTTCCCTTTCTCTCTGTGGTCCTTTTTCTTTTTTTAAGAGTTGCAAAATGGATAGTAAAAGTTGAATTGAAATTGAATTAAATAGAGGAAAGGGATATTTCTTTATTCTTCTCAAATTCTCGTTAAGAGCAAAAATTTTTTTTCTTTTTTTCACGTCAGTCAGAGAGAGGAGATTTGTATGTGAATGAATATAAAGAGATGGAAATTCATTCATTTTTAGAATGGTGCAGCATAAGGGAATTCATGTCCAATATCCCTTTTGTTTCTTCTACTCATTCTAAGAGCATACGAAAAATATAATTCTTTTAGAAATGAAAAGTTTTACTGCTAATGCTGCTGCAGCGACGTAGAGAAATTGAATTAAATTAAATTCCCCTTGAATTCGATTGATTTCACTTTAACAATGGATATAATGTTTGATTGAAAATTGAATTGAAGGATTTTTTCTCCCAAACATATATGAAAAAAGTTTTTCTTTTTCTCATTTTCATTACATGTAATATTTTATAAATGACGACGCCACTGTGCTGCTTAAAAAAATGATTTTAAATTTGCGGCTCTTTAAATTCTGCTTAACTTCCCGTGTCACATTTTCTGACTTGAGAAGAATCCAAAAATTCATTTTACCATAACCTACTAGTGACAAATCTTACGATTGTTTCCATAATATAACAAAAATCTTTTCTTTCTCATTTTGGTTGAAATTTGAATTCAATGGAGCTTTTACACACATATACTTAGTTTATATGAATGAAAGTAAAAAAAGGAAAGTTATCCTAGCGAGAGACAAAAAGAGCTGCTGCTGTTCACTTTATGCTCCATTGCACTCGCATTGCTGGGTGCTTACTAAGTGGAATTTATTTCAATGAAATGCTTTTCTCAATAACTAAAAGGAAGACAACGATGACAACGATAAGGGAGAATTTCATTTCTTTTAATGATAAAAGTGTATTCACATATGCGAGAGAGAATGATATAAGAAAAGGAAGAAAAACGAATTGTTTTATGTGTGAAAATGACAAGAACTTATTGAGAACAAATAGATTTTTGATGATGATGACTTTTGAGTTTAAAGAACTTTGTTTTTGATGATATTAGATTGGATTTTTTGTGATTTTAAAGATTAAAGTTCATAGAGTATTGGCATTAGTTCAATTGTGTTTGTTTTATTGAACTCTTTATGGTAATTTAAGCTAAATAATTCAAATTTTGAAAATTCTCTTTTTAAAAAAGATGTTAATTTTTTTTTGAATTGCAAATGACTGTTAAAAATAGAATTTTTGTTTCGATCTCTTTTTAGGTAATTTTCAAAAAATTCTGTAAGTAATTTTCACAAATGAAGCTTCATGAAATATAAATGACTAAGAATCTTAAATTGCACATAATCAAAGCAAATAATCCATCCATCCCTGATCATAACCATTATATTGAAACATTTATACACTCTTATACATTTATTGGAATTGATTGGCACACATAAGTCTAAAAAATAGATAGATAAGAAATACACATATATCTCAATTTGAAGACATAAAAATGAAAGTGCGAGAGACAGAAAATGCCGACTTGTGGGTGAACGACGACTAAAAAGATAAAATGAACACACACATGAACCAAAAAGAGAAGGAAAAAGAAAGTAATAAAAAGCTCATACATTTATTCCTTCATCTTATCTTCTAATGCCGTATTCTTTCACTTCTTTCTTTCTCTCTTGAGTCAAATCATTGAAGCTGTGCGTTAGTATTTTTATTTCATTGCTTGTATAAAGCAAAAGAAAAAAGAGTCATCGTAAGGAAGCAACACATTTGCACAAAATGAGATTTATTGTGTTTTATGCTTTAATAAAAGTTCAATTTATTTGCGATCATTTCTTGTAATTTTTATGACTCCACGAAGGCAATTTACAATGATGCAAAGGACACAAAAAAAGAGAAAAAAAATCTTTAATTCATCGAAAATTCGATAATGTCAGCAGATATTCGGTAAAAATAGTAGCAGTAGTAGTTATGACTTGATTCAGCAAGATTTATTATTCAGTGTTGAGACATAAGAAGGCTTGATAAATGTGTTGAGCGTTTTATATAGCGCTTAGAATGAAAGATAAGCATAAAATACGCTTGGGTGAGAAAATTAGTAGCAGCAAAAATGTTTCTTTTTCTTTCATCTCTCGAATGACAACCAATTAATCACGATTTATTAATCAATTTTTATTCAATACTCACTTCCGATGAGTGAGTGTATAGTAGCATAAGATCACAAGTTCATGACGTCATAAAATGAAAATACGAAGTTATTGAGCATGCGCTATGGAAGATGTGTTGAAAACAGATATGAAGCACTCTCAATGTATGTTATGTTTTTGATATATGAACACACATACGTATGTAGAATGTCAATGATCCAGTTTGATAATGTTTAATGCTTTTCGATGTGATAAGAGAGCGTGCGAGAGTAGGGAAATTGAAATATTTAAAATATTGTAAGTATATGAATATAAAAATGTGTTTTTAAAAGGATTTTAGGGCTTTTTTATTATCCTTGACTGCTGTGTATATGTTTGTATTTTTATTTTGAATTTATTGATAGGAAATTTATTGGCGAGTGAAGATTTATATTCTGACGATTTCAAGTACTTTATTTCACACTCAGTATGAATAAATATGTCTTTTTATTGCTTTAAATTTGATTTTTATTTTAGCAAATAAAAGAGAGTCAATTATTAAGTTCTTTTTGTTTTAAAGTTGAATTTTTTTTTGAAATGTTGGTTCAGTATTGAAATTTTCTTTCATCATCTTATAGATAATTATACGAAATAAGTTCTAAATGTATAACAATCATGCATTGAAATGTAATTTAAAATTACAATGATTTATAATTTACTTTCTTATTGTTAAAATGTGTTAGCATTCAATAATAAATTATTATTTTAAAATTTTGTCTTTGACTTTTTTTTTCAATAGCTAAAAATTTAAAATTGCTTCTAAAAAAGCGTCAAATTAAATTTCATGAAAACAATAACAAAGTTTAGAGCAAGATTAAATTATAAAAGCCTTCTAATTACTTAATCGTTTTACGACGGAAAAAAAGTTTCAACTAAAAGTAAATTGAATCATCTAAATCTGTCTCAAAATAGCTCACTCGTTTTACCAACACAAAACACACAAAAAAAGAAACTTTTCCGTCTTCTTACAACCAACCACTACAGCCTTAACCATAGTAGAGTTTTGCATGAGAATTAAATTAAGTATATACACAACAAAATCATCATCATCAGCATCCATATGATACATGAAAACTTTTTGTGTCTTCAACTTTAACCTCAATCACAACATCATTATCCTCATTCAACATTCGTTGCTTATTACAATTTTATATGTGTATTTTTTGTATGTAGGCAGAATGAAGAAGGCAACACGGTGTTTATGCAAAATGGATTAAAGTACAGGGAATGCAAAGCAAGCAAGCAAGCGTGACAAGCTTCGGAAGCTATTTTTGCATAACACTGAAACTTGCTTGTTCAAGGAAATGTAGGAAGGTAATGCATGCTGATACTTACATATACATATAAAAACAACAACATTAATAAACAACAATGTTAAATTCAAAGCCTGAAGAGATAAAACCGTGTTGGTTTTTAATGTGGCAAACAAAAATTTCGAAACGAGAGAGAGAAAAGAAAATAAGGGCACGCAGAGAGAGTAGAAAGAATAAAAAGAAGACAACAAAAAGAGAATTAATTTTAGTCTGTAAGGAAAATAAATAAATTTACAAAGAACCAAAAATTAAAAACCAACTTTTTTCTTGTCAGCTAAAAATAAACTCAGAATCTTCTTGTGAATTGATAAGCAAATTGTGATAGATTTTATGACAATCATGATGCATTTGAAACCTAAAAAAGTTAGATGATTTTATCTATGAAATTTGGCTAAATTTCTCCCAGAATCTTCTTGAAAAATGAATGTAGAGCTACAACTGTCGATGTTTATCAAATAGAATTTTATTTCTTCCTATGCTCACATCAGGATATTCAAGTAAGTTATTAATTTTGATAAAGTTTAGAATAAAAAGTCTTAAAATTATGTTTAAAATGGGTGAAATTTAAGTTATAAAATTCCATCGGTCGAAGACAGACAAAAAGGAAAACAAATGAAGAAAAACGTTGTAAAATAATAAAAAAATGAAAGGCAAAGGAAAAAGTTTTAATGAGAATCAGTATTTTATCTCGCATTTAATGTTATTTATTCGTAGATGGGTTGAATGAGATTACATTTCATATGCTTTTAAAAAGCATTGTGTGTTCGTGTGTGTTGACACACATTAGAATGAGTGTGTGTTAATGTAAACTTAATCCTCATTCATGAGACATTACAAGCTATAAAAAGAAAGAATGAAACCAAGATCACAAATTAAATATGAGAATAAGATTTGTGCTTTTTTTATAGGGAGACAACAAATTTAATGAAAATTTTTTTTGAATTATCTGTTCATGTTAGCAAAAATACTAAATTAGAATTGGTTTGTTATTTACCCAAAGTAAGGAGATTACAAAGAAAAATTTATTTTTTCCTTGTTCTCTTACTGAGAGATAAAAAACCGTGTAACCAAAAATACGTTACAACATGTCACTAACATGCCGCGGCATACCAAAGGCATGTTATAACGTATTTTTGGTTACACGAGAAATGATAGTCCTAAAAAGTTTTTCCAAAATATTTTGAACGAATTCTTTGATAAATTTTGAAAATTTCCAAAGAATTATGCAATGAAGCTTTAAAAAAGTTTTTATTTTTTGATTATCAAACACATCTAAACAAATTTTCTTCAAAATGACAAAATGCTAGTCTATGATTAGATTATTTTCATAAGAAACCATAAAATTGCCATTTAATTTGAATCTAAACAAAATAACAATTTATTTTGATGAAAACTATTTGTCAACTTTTCAGACAATAAACTGCTTTTAGAACCAATAATTAGGCAGTTTATTGTCTATAATTAGACTGATCAAACTATAGAGTTCATTTAATTTAAATTGTGACGTAAAATTTATAAATAAATTTCTATCGCTGAACTTTAATTTGTTACAAATTCAAAATGTAAAAATCCGTTAAATTTGAAATTTACAAAACATCTTCAATTTCATGAAATCAAATATTTAATTAATTTTCAGCTTTTTGTTCTCATTTCAAAGCTTTCTTTCTTTTTAGATCTTTTTCATAAAAGAATAGTCTAAAGAAGAAATACAAAATCTCTCTCATTTCAGCTAACACGCACTCAAATATTTCATCTAATTTTTCTTTCTTTATTCGCGTTAATTTGTTCAATGCAAATATTCACACACATCGCAAATTGCTTCATGATTAAATTTGCAAAAGAATGAATTCTGTGAGATAAAACACATACACATGATAAAGAATGGCTCGTACAATTTGATGAAACAAAAGAAGGCAATTTCGCCCGCGTAAGAATCATTGAATGCGGAAGTAAAATTTATTGCTCTAATAAAAAATCAATTTTGCTATTAATGAAGGTCATGAATACATTACTTACAATTCTATTCTTCTATCTTTTATTTATCCATCTATTTATCTATCAATAAAATGTTACATTAAAGTGAGAAGGTAAAAGCATGAATTTCAAATTAATAATTTAGAGATACGGAAATATAATAGAAAATTTAAGAGAAGAAGGAAAAGGTAAAGTCATGAATTATTATTATGCCATTTTCTCTCAAGCAACCATTAAACACTCCATGAAATGAAATTAATTTATTTATATTTCCGCTTCCTACTGCTGGTCGTTAAATGATGTTGAAACAGTAAAATAAGTACAAATTTTTATGTGTCAGAGCCTCTTCTTCTTATTCTACCGGTCTGTCTGCAAAATTGCAATAAAAAAGATTATGATGATGACAACAAAGGAAAAAGTTTTTCATGAATTCAAGTGTCAAAAGATTCTTAAGTAGACAAAAGAAGTAATTAATTTAAATCTAAAAGTTTTGAATTCCATTTTTGTGCCAGAGATGGTAAAATTTAATTTAAAAAAAAGAAAGTTATTGAAATTTCTACCATTAAATTTTTTTTTACATAAAAAAATTAGAATAAAATTATTTAATTAATCAAGTTAAAATTTTTTAAAATTTGACAACTTACTGTCTTTAATTAAATCATGTTTCCATCACTGCTTTGCTATTATTATTCTTTTTCCTTTCAGTTAAAGCGCCTAAAAAAGAGAAAAACAAAAATGTCTCAGAAATAAGGTCAAACTTTTTCCTTACTAATTTTAAATTATGAAAAAACTTTTTCTCTCTTTGTAGACAGAAAATTTAAAATTTTCTTCAATAAAAAGACAAGAAAAATGATTCTTTAAAAATTTGAATGTGGTAGAAAAAGATTAAGAAAGCTGAACTTAAATGATTCTATTTTTCACTTTAGTAAATGAGGCGAGGATTATTTGATTGTGGATTCTCTCAATGTATGTGGATTATTGAAATAAATTTCAGAGGTCAATTTGTAATTTAAATTTTTTTCTCCCTCATAGAGCAAAAATAGAAGATGAAAATAAATTGAAAGTCATAAAATGAAAGCTTTCATATCATAGTTGAAAAAGAACTTTAAGACTTTGTTATTTTTATGAATTTATTTATTCATGTGCAAAAATATTTTCAAGTAAAAAGAGAGAATGATTGAGTCAAATATTTGTACACATGCTGTGAACATTTGAATATTGAGCTTTCGATTTTAATTTAAGATTTATTTGAATAATAGAAATAGAAATGAGTTATTGATATGTGTGAAAATTGAATACCTAAAACTTTAAAATCAATAAATTCTTTGTTTGTTGTCGAATAGAAAAAATACAAATGAATATTTCTATGTTGGAATAATCAAACATGAAAATCTTCGTGAATTTTTAGGATCAGTTTGATGCTTTATAAAAAACTTTCAAAAGATCAATTTGCAAAAAATGTATAATAACCTGGTAGTATTGAATCTTTTAATTTAAAGTACTTAAGAATTGAATATTAAAATCAAAGTTTTAAATTATATTTGTAAATTAATATTTTGATATTAAAATTGCAATTTGTCTATAATATTTAAACTTTAGGCATAAATAATTTAAAATATTGAAATCTGTATAAAAAATTCTTTCAAACTTCTAAAATACTTTTAATCCTTTTTTTAAATCAAAAATAAGCAAAAATAATTTTATCATAAATTAGACAAACATTTTTTACCAGAATAAAAAAGTTAAATGTCTTCACAGCTTATTGACTTCTCCAATTGAATTGATTATACTTCGATGAAGTCATTGTCGTGTGCGAATTAATTCCAATTTTCTATAGATTAAACTAATTCTGATCTTTTGCTATAGCTACTATCTGCCATACACATTTTTCCAGTTCGTTTTTATTCAATTGGATTAAGAAAAAACTTCAATTTTCACACACAGCAGCAAATGCCGACTGTAGATAGAAGATTCTCCCTTCTTTAATCTTTTTTTGCAAACGTTTTCAGATTTTTTTCTTTACTTACGATTGAGTAGCAACAATTTTCTCTTTTACTTACTTATTCCACTTTTTTCTTATTTTATATATTTTTTTCGAATATCAACTGAGTTGCTTTAGTATGTAAGTAGATAAATGAATGTTTGTCTGTTATGAAAATGAATTTTTTTTCTCTTATTTTTCTTTTTAAGTAGAGAGCTAAAATAACAAACATGACAATAGCTTTAATCCAATGAAGCAATTGATAACTGACTGTTATTGGCAGCAAATGTTGTTTCTCTCCTTCTTCTCTATTTTTTCCAATATCTTTCAGTATTTGTGTGTATGAAAATTGTTTAATACCGACATAGAGAGTGAGAGTGAGAGAAGAGCTTTATCTAAATTGCCTTTATGATATTCAATGTGTGTGAGGTTGAAACTGTTGTTATTGAACCACTATCGATATTTTCCTTCCTTCGTTCTCTCTTCTTTATATTTCTCTATTGGCTCGTCCATCAGTATTCAATATTATGATAATTCTCATGCAACTGCAAGCTACCAAAAATATCCCAAAGAGAGAGGAAAAAATAAACTTACATGAGTTTCAGACAACAGTGAACAGCTTTATCATAAAAAAGAGAACTTTGAATATAGCCCATAAATTTGTGATGATGGAAAACTTTTGCTTTTCGGTGCTAAAAAGTAACACAAGAAACTTTTCAATATCTTATCTGACTTTCTGTTGCTACTGCTATTGCTGAATGAATGAACTATGAAGTATCAAAATGCATGGTGAGTTTATGACTTTAAGTTGGAAGATGATAAAAATATTAGATATGTTGGAATAAAAAGGAAAAGATTCATTTTTTTGAAATTTTTCTTGGCAAAGTTTTTAGATTTACTTCATTGTGATTTATAAAAGAAGTGCAATAAGATAAACTGTTATAGTTTCTTAGAATAGCTTTTTAATGTTCAGATTTTGAATGTAAAGCTACCATTTTTGCCAGGACGCTGGGCGAAAGACACAAAGTTTTTAAGGCGTAAAAAGGCAAAAGGTGTTTTTTAGTCACATGTGACATAAATACATGTCACATGCAACAGAAAAACAAAAATATTTTTCCTGAATTTTTATAAATTTCTTTCTTATTCTTATTCTAAGTCATTAAAATGTGAATGGAATATTTTTTAATGAAAACTTATGATTCAAAACTGATTGAAAGATCAATATAAGTTTTAAACTTTTCCAAAAATTGTAAACAAATGTATTGCAACAAAACAACATGTCACATGTGACAAAAAACAGGCAAATAGCCAAAAAAACATATAAATAGGCAAAACCTTTCGACTAAGTGTTCAACCTCCTGATTTTTGCGTTGATTCTTTGAGATTTGAGAAAGAAAATGGTTTGAAAAATTTTAAAACAAAAAGAATTTTTCAAACCTAAAATGACCGCTAAATTTTACATTTTTGTTTCTGTAAAATTTCTTCAATGTTCATATTAAAACATTTCAATCAGCTACAGATGCTTATAATTTCATTTATATGTATATTTGTCTATCTTCAAAAAATTGATGAAGAAATTCATTCGAGTGTTCTTGAACGTGATATCATGTACAATAATTTTTTTCTATGAGTAAGAACAACACCAAAAATACCATCAGAAAAATGAGGAAAAATGAATTCTCCTTTTATTGTCATGACCTTTGAATTCTTTCTCTTTTTCTTGCAAAACAAAAACAACAACATGAAAAAAATATGATAAGAAGCAAGTGTGAAAATGTTTTTTTTTCTTTCTTTTATCCGTTTACAATGGAAAATACCTCATTGGTAAAAACACGTTTACAACATACAGAACAAAATTCCATAAGGGGATTGTAACTTACACTACAACCTAAACATCATCGGAAGATTGTGGAATCGTGATAGTGGTTGAAAATTCTTTTTTCTTTGGGTTAAATTGAAAAAGAATTGAGTTCGACATTTAAAGACTTTTCTTTGAATAGGGATTGAAGTCAATGTCGATTGCATTAAATCAATTTCACCCCTTAATCTGCAAGTAAAAAAGCAAAGACTTTAAGTAAATCCAATTTAGTTTTTCACCCAAAGAACACATACGACACAAAATCTTTGCCTTAATCTCACTCAATAAAACTAAATCTTGCGCGAATTGAAAATTTCTTTTTTTTGACTTTAATTTTTATTTCTTTTATCTTTGCCTCATTATTATTCAATGAAAGCTCTTCAAAATTTAGTATGAAGAAGAAAAGGAAATTATCATCAAAAAAGACCTTTCTTCCGAGAAGTTTTAGGAACAAAGATAGGATGGAGTGAATTTGAGCTTTATGTTACATTTACTGCTTGTGGTTGAAGATTATGTAAGTGTGTTTATTTACTAAGTAAATAGATGAAATCAGTTGCAGAAAGATAGGTGATGATAATACTTAAAATCCCATTAAGGTATTTCATTTACTAAGAAATAATAAGAAAATTTCTATAAATAACGGTTTTTTGGAATTTGAAAATTTATTTGTCAAAAATTTAAAATGAAACAATTTTTTTAATAATTTTCAAAGCTTTCAATTAAAATTATGATTTAGTATTAGGAAATGAAATTCTTAAGAACTTTTTAAAATCAAAGAATTTTTAGGTCAAGAAATTCTTTCATTATTTCGTATTTCTTTGAATTTTCTTACATTACCATTAATGATAAAGTTCACATCATGATTTATGCAAGCGACAACGACCTTAACTAGGGTAAGAAGAAACTTTTTTTGGATGCTTTCTTTACTTCCTAACTTATCAAGTCTCGTCACGAAGAGAGCAAAAAATTAATATTTTATGAGAATTTTTTCTCATTCTCCTTCCTTTTTCAAACACCTTCGATAAACATAAAGAATATCGTCAATATAACTTCATGCATAAATAAATAAAATGAGTAAGACATTCAATGCTTTTTTCTTAGAGCAAAAATCAAGAAAACAAGGGCAAAAAAGAAACTTTTTTATATCCCGCAACTTTTTTTCTTCTTTCTTTTTTCTCTTGTATATGATTAATCGTTTTGTGTTCTTGTGCCGAGAGTCCGGCATCCTCATCTCAACTTTTATTGATCTGCTTGAATGAGTGAAGAAAGCTGATGCTTATACTGCTGTTCAAGAGATGAAACATCGAGCTCTATTTGTTTTATCTTCCTTTCTGTTCACACGCGTGAATGTAAGTGAGATGTAATCCAAGAAAGAAATATTCTCGTGTGGGTGGAAAGAATTTCTTATGGATGAGGAGAAAATCAATTTTGCCTAATTCAAGCTATCTCTTTTGCAAGTATCTTGTGGTATCAAACAATGACAATATATGCAGCAAAGGTATTACTTTAATGTCTTCATCATTAGGTGCGGATTATCGCACATAAAGCTTAAGAACGGCTTTTCACTTTCACCTACCTTTTCTCGCTTTTTCTCTGTCTCGTTATCGAGATTTTACGCATTCTGTTTTTGTTGTCAAGGGAGAAGAAATTCTAGCAAATTGGAATTTTATTTTGAAAAAATAAAAATTAAGATGGAAGTTGATTTTATTTTGCTTTTATTTGGTCATATTAAAACTTTTAAGTATAAATAAAACACATACGGACAAAAATATTTTATAACTGGCAAAAAGCTTCTGAGATTTGGCCCTTTAAAGTCAAATTTATTAGTCTTAAAAAGAATATTTAAATTGTTATAAATTTTTTTATGACAGTTATAAAATATTTTTCTCCGTGCATCAAACCTACCGTCTTCCCTCGAAAACATGAGCCGGCTTTTTTATTCGAATAAAAGAGCCATTTGCTCAATTTTGTTTTGTTTTAGTATGAAAAAAAAATACGTTAATTCTGAAATTTGCTCAGATTTTTAAATTTTTGAAGGCTCCTATTTTCGAAAGAAAACGGTAGATACGATGTGCTTTCAATAAAATTTTTCATAAAATAAGATTTTTGAAAGTTTTTATTCACAATTTTATTGTTTATGTTTGTATAAAATTTTTGAAAACAAAATAATCGTTAGAAAATTTTAAATTCATTTTGAAAATTGTTAAATCTTTATTACAATCACAATTTTTCATTCAAAGAGCTTTATTTTAATGTAAACAAGAACATTCTAGTTATTTTTTGTGAAAAAGTATCATTACCTTGTTTTCTTACACTAACTTTCATTCAATAGGCAATTGAACTAAACTCTGTATGTGTATATATCATTGTACTATGTAAAAAAGAGACGTAAGAAAAGAGGGAAAAGGTACAAGGTCATGTGCACAGAGGTAAACAACAATTTTTCGATTGAAGGGATTTTCTTTCGAGGGGTTTTTATTTTATGATAAGAAAGCTCTTCGACTGCTTCCATTTCATTTACTTTTTTCTTCGTATTTGCAAATGCTATCTATCATCATCAAGGAGCTATAGCTGCTGCTGTTGTTCCTACATTCGTCTCTTTGCTATTTGGTCGAATCCCAATTGTAATAGGCAAGGTCAATGATGGATGTAAACGAATGATTTGGTGAAATTGTGCAGCCAAACGCACATTGATTCTGTAATGGATTTCAATCATTTGACAAGCGTGACGTTGAGTTGGTGGTATAAAGTTTGGGATGGCAAGTTTTGAGGTAAATATTCGCGACTTTTCACGTCCAACATAAGGTCCATTGGATTTTACTAAAATTTTTTCATCAACTTTTCGATGCTCTTTTGGTGCTTTGCTTCATTGTTATTTAATATCAATGGGAAGAAAGGAAAAAAGAGAAAAAAGAATAAAAAAGAGTGAAGCGTGGATAAAAAGTTTATTTTGATATAAAATGTTTCTGTTTGTAGACCTTCGGGGGAATGAAACAAAATTAAATTACTTTAAATGGTTTATGAAAAAATTTCCTTTCATTCTTTCTTTTTTTTGATGGACAAGGGCATGACGGAAATAAGCGCAAGCAAGAGGATGAAATTTAATTATCCTATATAACTCTCGCAAAGATATAAAAGATTTCTATAATGTTGCAAAAGTTTTTTTTTTTTATTTTTTTACAACAACGACCGTTGAAAAGTTTTTTTTTTAAAATTTTCTTTCCTTTTTGTTTACAAACAAATGAGATTTTGATTTTAGAAAATTTGATGAATGTTATGGAAATAACTCATCATAATTTAGCCTAAAAGCAATTTTTCTTGTATATTATTAATCTTTTATTATTCTCAAATAATTTTAGAAAGCACATTATCAAATTTTTAGGGAGAAATTCAAGTTTTTATTATTTGCTTTAATTTAAAACAGATCGAGTAGAAGAAACCTTTAGGGAATCATTAAATTTTTTAAAATTGCTAAAAAATTTAAGAACTGAAATATTGATTCACATTTACTTTACTTAGTTTGTTAATTATTAAACAGTTTTCTTTAAAGAGCTTAAAAATTTAATAAGAAATTAGAGTTCAAATTAAAATCATTTACAATGAAATTTATCTTTGAAAATTGCTTTTATTCCTATAAATTTTCAATACAAAGCTATCTTATTAATTCTTAAGAAAAAATATCAAATATTCAAAGCTCAGCAATAAATCTCAATCAATGTTACCTTTTGTATATGATGACCTGAACAAGTTCAACAGAAATATTCATGATAGAAACTCTACTTCGGTTCACGAGTTCAATTGTAACAGAAATATCATCACCTGTCTCGTAGCCACTATGTGAAATGCTTGCAGCCATGAATAATGGTTTAGCATTCCAAAAAAAGCAAAAACAAAATTCGGATGAGACTTCGGCAACGAATGGAAACTTTGAGACATCATGAAGCAGTGATTCATTGCTTATTTGAAATGGCCTTACCACTGTTATGTTACAATCGAGTGTGTCGACTACAGCTGTCACTACATAGTTGATACTCCCAAACGAACCATGAAAACTTGAGGGCAAATTCAATGGAAGTTCATAAGAAAATGGATAAACATGAATGCCACTATCTAAGTATACAATCTCTTCCTCATATAACTGATCACTGCAGCCAAATATGTGAATGGATTCCTTAAAATATTGCTCTGAATTTGTGAATTGTGAATGTACGCCATTGTCGGAAACTGCAAAAATTTAAATTTATCGTATGCTTTCTTTTTTTATGTAAAAAATGTGAATGTGCTGGAAATGTCAATGACTTTCTATATCTGACTGCAATTCAGACCAGTTAATAATGGAAAGCAATCCCATTTGGGAAATATCATTTGCCATTCATAGCACACATACAAAAAATTTCTGAACTGAATTTTATTTCAACCATAATGGCTCATAATTACATGTGAGTGATGGCCATTTGACTTCGCCGTTTCCCTCAATAGTAACCATTAAATGTCGAAGTGATCTTTTTTCATTTAGCACAATTTCAATGATACCTAAATGAGGAACAAATTAGAAATAAATCATTGGTGTGTGGTAAACAAATTTGAAGTCATTTTAGGTTTATTGTGAAATTTGGACACTAAAATAATTTTTTTTGAATTGTTAAACCTTGTAAGGAAATATTAAATTTTATTAAAAAAAGTTAAAGTTTTCAAAATTTTTCAAAAATTTCAAAAGTTCAAAAAAATTTAAAAAATTCAAAAGTTTACAAAATTAAAAATTTTTTTAAAGTTTTCTAAAAGTTTTTTCTAAATTTCCATTTAAAATTTTCCTCAAACTTTAAAATTTCAAATTAATTTAGCTTTATTTACAAAATTGGACACTGGAAAAATCACCACACTCTGTGGCTTTTTTGATATGAGAGAGGAAGAGAATTATGCATAGCCATGTTTATGTTTACCTGTTATCATTTCTCCGCTTTTAAAATTATCGTTGTTACCATTGAAAATGATAGCGCATCGCACCGCCATAATTATTGTTATTATTTTTCGTTTTGCTACTGATGCTGCTATTGCTGTTTGTGTATATATGTGACTGGTCTCGTGTAACGTGATATGAAAATGAGAATAACAAAAAAGTATAGAATTTTATAAATACATTCCAAAAGAAAATTTTGTTGCCGAAGCGAAGTACGTTATGGAAATTTGTTATTATTTTAAATTCATGGCCTACTGAATGTTTGCCAATGACAATGATAAAGCCAACTGAGCTTTAAAAAACTTTAAATATTTTTCATTTGCCCAACGATGGAGAAAAGATGTTTTTAACTCGTGCCAATGGCATCAGTTCAAGTCAGAGTAATTTTCATTTCTTTCACTGATGATAAAGGAAGAAAACACGAAAATGCTCTATTGCAAAAATTATTTTATTATTATTATTTGAGATTGAGATTATGATGATGTTGTTATGGAACTAAATTGCACCTTTTTCACTCTACTGCCTACTATAAGAATAGTAAGTAATACACAGCATACGTTTTTGAACAGTCGCAAATAAGCAAAGCATATACAACATAGCGAGACAATTTCTCTATTTTCTATCTTTTTCTTTTTTTCTGTATATTGTCAATTTTACGTGATATAGAAGAAGCAAATTGAAATTACGTGTTATGAATGTCGTGATAGATTTGAGTATTTTTTTTTTGAAAGAATAGAGAGATAGATAAGGGTGATTTTATATTATTTTTAGTTAAAGGTTAGACAAAAAGTTTTATATTAATCTAAAAAGTTAAGATTTGGATTTATTGAATAAAATTTAAACTTAATATTTTTTAAGATCTAATAGTTCCATAGAAACCATGAAATATAAAAAAGTAAATAAATAAAAATTTCAACATTAAATAGAAAACCATTTCATCATAATTCATTGAAAAAAGTCACAAAATCTTCAAGTCTTTTATTTCAAAAATTTCAGATTGAATTAAGCAAATATTTAAACTTCTTTTCCTATCTTTCTCATTTACACTCTTAAGTAAGAAAAGTCAACTTAAACAAATAAAAGAAGAAGAAGAAGCGTGAAATGTAATGAAATAAATTCTTTTGTTTTAACAACCACGAACACACACGTTGCTTGTATAAGATAATGTGAAACCTTTTTTCTTTTCTTTTTCACTAATGACGACATGAGATGATGTTTTACATGTAAGTATATCGCTGTAACATGTAAACAAGTATCTTGTATAGAAACCGCAACGTGTGCATTGTTTGCGAGAGAAAAGCAAATACAATTAGTAACTGTAAAATAGAAAGGGATACGAGAGATGGAAAGACAGAGTAGAGAGATTAAAATTTAATTTATTTTCTGCAATTTGGGTTTGTTTCTCATAAATTGTTTACTTTTTCTTTCTCTTGTTCTGTATGCTATGTGAATTATAAAGTTCTCATTATTATTATTATTATCATGTCGCTTGTGCTGTCTTGTGCCAATTAATCTCTATATGAGATTGTAGCCATGTGCTTTATGATATATTAAAATAGCGACGACAGTAATAATTAAGGAAATACTTGAGTGCTTTATAAACACACATCAGAAGAGAGTGTTGGTAATTTGTTGAAAGTGTGGGTTGAAAGATGATGAAGTGCTCTTATCAAAGGGGAATTTCAAGTGGAATAATTTGAAAATGTTCAAAAAGACCGATGAGTCTTCTCATTGTCTTTTAAAATTACAAGTTTAATTTTGTACTTACTTAAATTGAAAAAAGTTCAAATGATTAATAAGAAATTTTGAATTTTCTTGAATTATTGAATTTTTTTTGTTCTAATTAAAAATGTAGATGTTTTTTCTTCAATTAAATTTCAATTTTAGTGCATTTTTTATAGAAAAAATGTAAACAAAAACTTTTTTGTGCAACATTTTTTTTGTCATACGCAACAAAATGTTGTAAATGATTGCAGCGCAATTACACTTAATTTGAATTTGGTTTGGCCGTTATTTAAAAATGAAAATCTAATATAAAAACAATTAAGATAATTTTGCGATCGCTTATATGACTGATCTAGGTATTAAAAATGCGGTTAAGCTCATCTTGGCAAAAAATTTCATCAACTGTTTCATTGAATTTTATTAAATTTTTTTTATCATATTTTTCATGATAGAACTTTAGAATTCGAAAAAGAAAAATGTTTGCTCTTAAACTTTAAAATCTAAACTTCAGTCAAAAATGAAAAATTTTCTTAGAAATTTCATCATGTCATAATCCAAGAATTAAATTGCATCAAGGATTGATTTTATCTCTACAAAAGGTTTTCTTCAATTTTAAAATCTGATTCATAATTGAAACACAAGCTAATAGTTCTATGTTTGTTAAAAGAGCAATTTTTGGTTTCATCTCTGATGCAATAAATTCATTTCGATTTTAGTTTGTAAAATTTCAATTAGAAACTTTAGTAAACTTTTTCATTATTTTATTTTGCTTTTGCTCTCTTGAGCTTCTGCATGTATGCAGTTATAAGAGTTGTTGTTTTTTTAATATGATGCATATGTGTATGCATACAAAAACTAGCAATATATTTCTCGCTCGAAGTTGTTTCCCAACTTCCGTTAATGGAAATTTCATTAAATTTTAATAACTTTTAGTCGCGCACGTAAAACTTCCATCATAACATACATGATTCATTTTGGTTGGAATGCGTGAAATGATAATAATAAAATATTGTAAATTTTATGGAATGTAAAGCAATATGAAAGTGAGAGAGTGAAAAAACCAAATTTTTATTCATATTTTATTTCATTTTCTTTTACAGCATTCGCTTGACATTTGTTTAAACAATATTGGTAGCCACATAGTGTGGCATAGGATTTTGCCACAATCATGTAGCTGCCGGAAAAGAGAGCTCGATATTTGTGTGCTCTTACTAATAATGCACAGCTTTCGAGCATATTTTTGTGAATATTTGGACTCGTTTCTGCCTGCATAACAGTTTTGATGACATCGAATGGAGTTATAAGTAACCATGAGAGGATACTCGCTGTCAAAGCAGAAAATGATGTTAAAACTTTCTCTGTTTCTAATGCAAATATATTTTGTTGTCGTTGCTGTTGCTCTGATTGCATTCTAATCGTTCGCACGAAAGCAATTCCATTCTCGGCTTCATACATATAATCATAGACGACAGTATAAATGGCATAAGGGAGAATGTCTCTAAATATCATTGGCACTAATCCACGATAAAGCCCATAAACTCCCTCATGCTGAAAGATGTAGCGCATGCAATTCCATGATTTTCCAATAAAACCAAGAGTTTGCAAACGTATTTTTACTACTTCTATTGGACATGATAGTATGGCTTGTGAAAACCCAGCTGCGCTACCGGCTATCAACATGTGAACCTTAAGCATATTTTGCTGTTGAATCTCAGATGTGCATCTGAATAATTACATACATTCATAAAAGATAGAATAAGTGGAATTAACTACATTTTATATGCGAATAAAAGAGAGAAATGAAAGGAAATTAATTTGCAAAAAGCAATCGTTGAACTAGCTTTATCCTTTCCTAAGTATTTAATGCATATATGCGCGCAATTCAAGGTGAAATTACTTTTGATTTATTCAAGAAATTTTTGATTCTTGAAAATTTTTCTAATGAGTTTTTTAAATTTATTAGAATAACGGTTTTTAAAAATTTAAATTTTTTAAAATAACAGTTTTTGTAAAATTAATTAAATTTTAAATATTTTTTGATTTTATATTTTAAAAATTTCTTCATTAGTAATTTTACCCTGATATACACATATATTTGCATCACCATTAGTAACAGCTAAAGAACATTTCTTTACATTGAATTACTCACCTATTTTGAAATAGTCTATTGAAAAGAAATGTAATAGAATATGAATGAATGGAAGAATAGAAGAAAATTAACATTTTTATCAACAAAAGAGGCATCTCCATACCTTATGACATTACCATAAACTGCAAAGACGAGTGCACTTATAGTTCCATTACTTAAAAGTGGAAAATAGAAGCCTTTATAAAAACCATTGAGTCCGTTATTGCGTATAATTATATTGTACATTGTCGTTGATATTTCTATCATTGTTAAATGAGAGAGAAAATTTCGAGTTAATTATTTAATGAGATCATTAAGGTAGACAATTAACAATTAACAGCAGAGTCAAAACATCAAAAATAGGTAATTAGGAATAATTATTGAGTTACAATGCGGTAAAATGTTTTCTCTTTTTTCTATTCTCTTCTATTTCTGTGTTAGCACTCAATGATAATGAAGGTAATGTGTGTAATTAAAAATTACTTTAATTTAATTGAAAATGGTGAAAGAGAGAAAATTTTAATTGAGTTTGTGTTTTGTTGAAATTTATTGTGGACAAAAGGTATATGTAGGATAGGAGAAAGAAGATTATAAGGATGGGCTATTTTAATTGACCATTTTATTGCTTTATTTGGTCAACTTTATTGAGTGGTAGAATTAAAATTGTAGGAATTGTAGAAATTGTAGATTATGAAAATTGTAGAAAATACCCTAGTTACTGTTTGCTAACAGGTGAAATCTACAGAACTATAGAAATATGCTAGCATAAAATGACTGCAAGCAGAAAGTAGCAGATTCCTAATACTGAATGGAATAATTGTAAAATAATTTTGAAAATTTGTTAATGGTGTTAAAATTCATGAAATTTGTAGAAGTGTCAACATTGTAAATTGTAGTTTTTTAGTATTGTAAAATTGTAAAAACATTGTAACTTTTTGTAAACAAAACAATATTTTGTTATTAGTTTTTGACTTTCTTGATTATTTCAAGTTTCAAACTTGATTGAATCATCAACTATTCTTTAGAATAGTTTAATTTACACTTTTTAAATATACTTTATTATGAATATTTCAACAAATTTACAAACTTATTTGTAAATTTCAATTTCTTCACAAATAATTATAATGGAAATTTCTTCTAAGCCTTAACATGTAAAGTAATTTACTTAAAACTAATATTTTATTTCTATAGAATCATTTAGAAGATTTTCTCATTGACGCTTTGAAGTATTTATACTCGTTATCTCAATTTAAATTGCAATCACAAAAAGATTAAATATTTATTTAGAAAGCTTCAATCTAAATTCATTTGTCTTGAAATTTAATCAACAGAAATAACCATTGAGGCTCTTTTTCTATGTGTCTTTTGTTTAACTCTCTTTTGTCTTTTTCCCTCACGTTTCTATATCATCATCATTTTAATTAACTTGTGAATGAGTTAAAACAAAAACAGCAGCAAAAAGAAGGTCTCTTTATACCTGAGTGAAAAGAAAATTCTTTGAGAGCTCAATCTTTTCAAGAAATTGATTCATTCTCAATGGAGCTTCTTCTTATTTTATCCTAGTTTGTATATAGAGAGACAGAGATGTATTGCTAGAAAACACAAAAGACATGAAATGGCAGAGGAAATTGATGTTGAAAGCACACACGTCATCATCATCATCATCACTATGAAATGGTAAAATCATGCTTCTTTGATGAATACGTTCTGACATGAGATGATGTGGCATAAGTATGTATATAGAGATGTAACATTCGAGTGATGTGAAAAAAAACTTCTAGATGTGAGAGAGCAATGAAACTGAAACTTTTTAATTAACTTACTTGTTTTATAGACTTGTTGCCATGTCTTTTTTAGGAGAAGTCATACAAAAAATTTCGTATAGGAAGAAAGAAAGTAGGAAAATTAAAGTTTCATGTCATAGTTTTATGAGGTTGAAAACCACACAAATTTCTTATTTTTCTAATGATTGCTTTGGGATTTTCATTAAATTTAACTTGACAGATATTGTAAAGAAATTAATATGAAGATTTTTTTTTATTTTTATAGGTTGAAATGAATCAATTTAAATTTCTGCTTTTGACATTTAAAAAAAATGACAGGAAACAATTTAAATTGAATTTGTTTGTAAACAACTTCAAAAAGAGTAAAAATTCTTTTGATCTTTTTTAATTCTAAGAATTTTTTCATTCATTAAACATCAATAAAAATTTCAATCATCAAATTTATCCTACAATTACTTCGCTTTTCCTGCTTTTCCTAAAGAAAAATAAATTTATTCGCCTACTGAATGTATCAAAAAAAGGTAACTCCAGGTTTTTCATTAAAAATTTCTTAGAATAAATTTTAATTTTAAAATCTTTCGTTCATGAATAAAAGTCAATTTTGATAAAAATTTCTTAAAATATTTACAAAAACAAAATAAATTCTTCCTATAATTCGTTGAATAAAATTCAATTTAGAATCTAAATTTTAGATAAATTTTGCTATCAGCTATTAAAAAATTTATTTTACATAAAATTAGGGTTCAAACTTGCATGCATATTTTACTTGATATGCGCATATTTTGTCAAGTTGATTTTAAGTTGACTTTCACAAAAATGTCTTTAACTTATTCAGATTGAATATAATTCAGTTAAAAAACATTGTAAATTAAAGAATCATTGAGTTTCATACAAATTTGATAGATTTCAGATGAATTGAATTAAATTTGAATGAATAAAAGACATTTTTATGTGAGTCAATTTGTAATCAACTTGACTAAAAATATGCATGCAAGTCTGAACCCTACATAAACTTGCAAAATTTCCTTAAAGAAAACCTATCAAATTTTGAAACCTTTGCATAATTTCTTAGAATTATGTTTAATGTCAGGTATGCAGTTGTGAAAATTTCCAAGAATAAAATCCAATTCTTATGTTTATCTGATATTTGAGTTAAAATAAATCGAGTTTAATTCCATAAGTAACTTTAGCTTCATATTTTAAGGTGATTTTCAAGTATTTAAAGAAGCACTCCAACTTTTCAATGAATTACTTCTAAGTATTTCTTCCATAAATTTAGGTCAATCTTCTTTGGAAAAAACTTGAAGGATTTACGAGAAACTTTAAAAAGGGTCTTGTAAGAAGGAAAATTTTTTGTTGTGGTGTGTCAACCTTAATCATGAAATTAAAATTCTTACCTTAATTGTGTCCATTGGATGAGCAAAGAAAACAGCAGAAGCTCCTATAAAAACAATGAAAACTTTTTTAAAAACAATTTTTTGAATAAAAATTTTCATGATTTTAATTTTTACTTTCATTCTTATAACTGCGGAAAAGATAGAGATGAAAAATTTAAAGAAGGAAGCAAGAGAAAAAAAAGCTTTCATAAGTTGCTTCATTGTACTTTTTGTGCTTATTATGAGTATTAAAATAAGCAGACTGTGAGAGAGTGCTAAAGAAAATAAGGCAAAATTCAAGTCAATTTCGCATAATGAAAGGAAAAACTTTTCCATCGCGTATTTTCAATTTCATTTTTCTGCTACTTCCTGTAGTAGTACTAAAAGTAGTAGCTCTTGTCATGTGCAAGCAATTCATTTGACGTAAAGTTTCATTTAATTTTTTCAATATAAGTACAGCAAAAGAGAGCGATGAGAGTTATTATTTTTATTATATATTCAGCATCACACAACAAAATAAAGTTTTTTTTCTCTCTGACTCTCATATACGAGCATTTTTTAAATTTATATTTTTTATTCTCTATAGTGAAGAAGAACTTAAGAGGGATGAATTGTGCAAAAGTTGAATTTTTATGATGCAATTTTTAATCAGAATTGAGAAATAAAATTATTTGTTGCAATTTTTCATTTTTTCCAATTATTTAATTCTCTTTTAAACAACATTTCTTGTATTTTAAGAAATTATAGAATTTTTCTAATGTAACGAATTTTTTGAAAATTAGTCGAAAAAAATGGTCTAAAAACTGGTCGAAAATTTAATGAATTTTTTTATTTGGAAAAATTGTAAACAAAAAGAAATATGCAAAAAAATTGTAATTTTCAATTATTAAAGTGATTTAACACCATTTATACACTTGATTTAAAGAAATTGAAAAACTAAAAGTGAAAATCATCAGTTCTAAGTGAAAATAAACAATTAACGAATCAATAAAAGCTAAAAGTTACAAAAGGAAAATTTGACAAAAATTGGTTCTTTAAAATCTTTCTTATAAGAAATAAATAGCTAAAATAGCTTGATTAAGAATGAATGCAAGTATAAAAGCTTATATTTAATCAATATCTCATTCAATTTTACAATAAAATCTATAAATTTCAAGTTATAGAAAAGTTCTATTATTTCATAACACTAAATTCATTTTTTTCCTTTCTCTTTCGCAACTATTTCTGTATTAAAAGCGTTCATTCTGTTCTCATACCACCAAAATATCCAGCTAAAAAATCACAATACACAAGCTTCATAACGAGGCAATGAATACACTGGTAAACAACACCACAAAAGTGAAAAAAAGAGTGTGGTGAAATAACAGTTATTAAAATCGATTTTTCTTCACTTCTTGCCTCTACTGCTTGTTGTGCTGTTGTTGTTTATATTTTAAAAGAAATTTTTTTATTGCACTTGAAACATCACGAAACGATTTTTTCCCATTACACTGCTATACTGCACAATAGTAGAAAATAAATAACATAGTGAGAGGATGAATTGAGCGGAAGAAATAAAAATAGAAGAGAAAGAGAAAAAACTGCATTTTCATTACGTTATAGAGTCAGATGCTTTTTTTATACAATCGCATCTTTCGCTCACTGATTTATTTTTCAATCATGTCGTCATGATATAAATTTTATTTTCATTCATTTTGCTGCACATGGTGCATGTAAGAGAGAATAACAAATTTTATTTACTTTTCTCTCTTTTTTCTTTTAGTTATTACAGTTCAACTTTTCATTTCTTTCTTTGTGCATTAAGAAATGAATTTAAAAGAAATTTATTTATGAGTGAATTGAAAGCAGAAAGTGATAGTAAATGATTTATACAATTTGTTGAATGCAATTTTGTGCTTTTATAGAAAAATATAAAAGATCAAAAATAACTTTTAGTATTTGTTTGTCAAACATATCAAATAACCTTTATTGAAATATGTTACAAGAAAAGTATTTTTTTATGTTATTTTATTAATTTTTTAACTTCTTTTCATTCTTAAACATTTTAAAAAGTCATTAATTAATCTGATCGTAATAAAATAGAAAATTTCAATAATTGACAACAAAGAAATTCCAGCAAAAAGCCCAAGCAATCCACCAACATATGATACAATATCAGAAAAAGTAAATTGTTGATAACGACGAAATAGAATGAAATCTTCTCCATTCATTGTTACTGTTATAATTGACTCATTGTCTTCATTTTT
This sequence comes from Polypedilum vanderplanki, assembly GCA_018290095.1. Lineage (NCBI taxonomy): Eukaryota > Metazoa > Arthropoda > Insecta > Diptera > Chironomidae > Polypedilum > Polypedilum vanderplanki. The sequence goes on along the minus strand of CM031379.1, from coordinate 2,810,978 downwards.
AATCTGATTATATTTGACATGATAAGTTAGCATATTGCATAGTGGCAAACAAGTGCAGTTAGTTTTGATATTATTTTCTTGTTGTGATATTTTAGCTCTTTCTGTATTTATACAATTTTCATTTATTGCTAAACAAAATGGTTTTCTTTCTTTATAAATTGAGTCAATCATTTGACATTTACAAACATTAAATAAATGATCCATAATGCATTCCATTTCGCAATATTTTTGAGTGTAAATTTTAAAATATTTCAATTGTCTTTCATCTTCAAAATAACATTCTCGATCTTCAGGTTTTTGTGAACGCAAACTTTCTTCAGTTTTGATATTTTCTGCTATGATTTCAATATTAATCGATTGTGGAACATCAGTGATCATTTTAAGGTCCATAAAAGTTGGTAAAAGTTCAGGTGAATGAATTATTATTTTTTGAAATCGAGCTCTTATAAAATCGTAAATTTCAAATTCTTTTTCTGAGGCTTTAATTTGAAATTTTGATCGATCATTTACACCAACTTTTAAAGGATATTTATACTTTTGAATTTTCGGCATTGATTTTTGATTCAACATTGAAACATTTCTTTTTAAATGAAATTCTTCATTGACTCTTTTGTATCTCAAAATATTTTCTGTGTTCATTAAATTAAAAGTGTAACTCATTCCATAAAAATTTCGAGTCATTGTAAAATTCACTTGATATTGATTATTCCAAGTTGCAGACTGTTGTTGAAACCAATCAATCATTGAATTTTCTTTCATAATCTCAAAGTATCTTGACATTGTTTCAAAAGTAAGATTTGCGAATTTAGTTATTAATATGAAATTATGATATCCACTGTATTTAGTTAAATTCCTTTAAAATATAAGAAAACTTTAGTCATTTAATTAAGAGTTGGACTAAAAAAATGTTTTACTTTCGAAAATCATCTAAAGTTTTTGGATTTTTAAGAATTTTTCTTTTGAGATCTGTTTGGTCATAATTATTTGCAATATTTTCATAGAAATATCTGTCAACATAATAGCTTGGTATGAAAGTTACTGCTGGAAAATTCAACTAAAATTTTCAAATTATTACAAGCGATTTTCTAGATTTATCAACCTTTACCTTATTTTTAAGCAATGTGCTATCTTCATAAACAATTGTGTTGTATTTTCTTATTTTTGACGACAATAAAATGCAAGAAGTTATCGAAAATGTCACAAAAAATGTCCAAAATAATTTTTCGATAAGATTTGTGTCAATTGCATAACTCAATCCATGAATTGATGAATTTTTAAAGAAATCTTTGACAATATTTGGTTCTTTTTTGATTTCTTCATTGATTGGATGCACAATAGTTGTTTTTCTATTGCATTTTCTTATAAAAATTCTCACAAAAAACCAATAAAACAATTCAACTGCTGACAACAATGAAAATCCTGCAAACAAACCCAAAAGACCACCAACAAATGAGAGAAACGTTAAAAAGTCAAAACTTTGTTTCCGTACAAATTTTGGGAACGAAGCTTCTTTGTATTTTAAATAAATATGTTTTGGTGCTGAAATAAATTTCAAAGCAAATTTTTCTTTCCATGTGTCACTTCCATGTGATTGTTCGATATCAAATTTTACATAAGAACAAGGTTGCAAACAATTGCATTGATGTTTTTGATTTTCAAATGAATTTTTTGTTTCATCATAGCAACTTTTATCACTAGCTGAGCAAATTCTGGTTGTGCAATTTCGAATCATATAAAATTCAACACAACCGCATTTTTTGATCATGTAATTTGTTAGGCATTCTGATTCACAATTGGATTTTGTGTAAACTTTGAAAAATTTGAGTTCAAATTCATCATCAAAATAACAATTTCGATCCATTGGATCATCATCATACAATGACTCATCAATGTCAAACATTTCTGGAATGAGTCTAACATTAACAACTGAATTATCTCGAACATTAATGATGATTGATTTTGTTTGTATGTTCGGCAGCTCATAAGGATTATGAATCATTAAAATTTGTCCTTCAAACTTGAAAGTTTCAGTTAATAAAATTTCAAAACATTCAGCTTCAAAGAAAACTGTGTCATCAACACTGTTTGCTCTTCTTGGAATAATTTGTTTATAATCAAAAGTTTTCTCTCTGGAGAAAGTTGAATAATATTTATGGTCAAAATCATCAGATATTAAATCTTTATGGAACAAGTCTTCTGGTAAAGTAAGATTAAAAGTTCTGCATAGACCAAATTCTGTTAAAATTGACGAAAATTTTGTGCCTTTTAATTGATTCCATAAAAAATCGACTACAAAATCAGATCGAAATTCATTTAGAACATCGAGAAAGTCATCAGTCGAAGCTGAAATGTTTAGTTTTGTTAAAATTCCACGATTTGTCATGATGTCAGCAACTTGAAGACGTTTGAGACTAAACGAAAATAAAAATGAGAATTTTATGATCAAAAAATTTAGAACAAGACAAAAATAATCTGATTGTCATATCCCATAATTATTTAAGGATAATTCGGAGTAAATTTGTCTTGATTCGAAAACAAAACTTACATTTTCATTCCTAATTTATCAATGTTTTTAAATTCACCATTTTCGATTTCATCTAACATTTGAGCATAATTTAAATAATCAAAATATTTCAATTCATCGCAAAATTCTTTTGTTCTATTTGTAAAATAACGTGGAATATTCATAAGTCTCTCATAATATTTGACTTCTTCCAAATAATGGTCAATAACATGCACAAAACCTTCACAAACAGTGATTGCAGGAAAATCAATGTCTTTAATTGAAACACGATGATCTGCGATATGAGTAATAATTGGAACTTTATTGACTTTTATAATCAATTGTGTTATAAGAAAAATTGTGATGATCAGTGAAGAAAGCAAAGACAAAATCCAAAAAAGTCTTTCAATCCAATGAAATTTCTTTGAAAAATATTTGAAGCCATGAATTGTTGATGAATTGAAAAAGTTTTCTATTTCTTGTCTCATTTTGTGAATTGCCATTTATGAAATGAAATTATTGAGTTTTATTTGCTAATTATTGCATGTTGATTGAAATCAGATACAAATTAGATATCGCATGTAATTTTAATATTTCAATCTAATTTTTATGTTTAATAATTTTTTCATTTTAATGTCAAAAGTCAAAGAAACCAAACCACATAAAAAATTTATCATTCTTAAAAATTGTTATGCAAATCTCTGTCTTAAAAAGATGCAAATAGCTTTATATAATTTATCAAACGTTTTGATCTTTTTTATGTGCTCAATTTGTATTTTATAGCAATAAAATTGACTTTGATTATTAACAATAAACATAGAATGGCAAAAAGTTCTTGCTCTCAATTTATTTGAGGTTGATTTGTATGCAGTACGCGGATTAGAAATACAAAATAATATCTAGAATGAACATAATGTGGTGGCGACTGTTATTCACTAGTATAATGCATTCTGCTCTTATTTAGATTGTCCAACAATTATCAACACACACATAAACACATAAAATCGGCAACATTAATTTTCCTCTACCATTTCCTATTTCCAATTGAATTTATTGCCACATCATTCTCACTCACTTGGTTGTGAGATATTTGTATGTTTCAGCATAGAGTGAATATAAATTTATATTTGTGAATCAGCACAACCACATACATACATACACACACGCAAAGCTTCCGACATTTTATAGAATTTGACGATTATTTATCGCTCAATAAATAGTTATTCAAATAACAATTTTTACTCAAGCTGAAAAACTGCTGATGCTGTCTATGTCTGTTAATATTTAAGAAAAATAAAAAGCTCACCCACTGTGAATTTGAATAAATTTTTTATTTCATGCTTTTTGGCTACATTTCTATCTATCTTATTTGACTATTTGTTTGTTGCCATTTTTGCAATTCAAATTTCAAACACATAAATCGAAATTCACATTTCACATCATTGTATAAAAAAGAAAGAGGTTAAAGAAGCTTTTTTGAATTACTATATATTCGACCTCAAATATAAACTGAGGATAACATGAAGACATAAAGATGAGTTTCATGTATGATTGAATGATTTTTATCTACTTTGAATTTGAATGCTAAACGTTCGACTGACTAAATTCTGTCCTTCTTATAAAAAGTTAATATTTTTAAAGAGTAAGATTAATTTGTAAGTGTTGATTTAAGCGCATTTATAGATTTAAACCTTTTATGAAAAAAATAAATTTTAACGTTCAAAAATATTTTAAAAATTTTTGGTTTAAATTTTGTAAATTTTCAAAAATTTAATTTTTTAAGACAATTCTGAATGTAAAACTTCAGTTCAAAACCTAACATAAATCTCATCTTAATGAATCTTATTTAATGGTTGGCACTTAAGCGAAAGTTTTTGCCTATTTGACTGTTTTTGTCACATGTGACATGTTGTGTTGTTGCAATATATTTGTTTACAATTTTTAGAAAAGTTTTTAATTTTTAAACTTATCTTTCAATCAGTTTTGAATTATAAAAGTCTTTATTAATAGACATTTCATTCACATTTTAATGATTTAGAATAAAAATAAAGAAAGAAATTTATAAATATTCAATAAAAATATTTTGTTCTTTTCTGTTGCATGTGACATGTGGTTATATCACATGTGATTAAAAAATGTTTTGACCAAAATATTCTTTTTTTGCCTTTCGTGTAAGTGACAGCTCTCTGAAAATCATTTTTTAGTTCATATTTCGGTGTTATTTCTAATTTTTTCAGATCACTTATTCAAATCTTGTAACATTTTCAAAAGAAATTAAATTTAAACAAAAGATTTCTCACTTTCAAAAGGAATTCAAAATTTAAGCGCTTAAAAAGCAATCTGTCTTAATTTACATTCCTTAGCTCAAACGTTTGTTCTTTCAAAAAATATATATTCTTACAGCATGACACTTTCTTCATCACTTCATCATTTACATGCGTATGAAAAGATATTCAAGAAAAAAAGGAAGTAAAGCCTTTAAGGAAAGGTGAGAAAAAAGAGCAACAAAAATCTCAATCTCTCTGATGTATCGTATGTCTCGTTATGTCTTCAACTTGTAGAGCTCGTCTCGCTCATCACATTTGAACGTGATTTATGAAATATTTCTTAGCTATGAGCCATGTGAGCTTTGTGCAAGCGGGTAGAAAAAAAAGAAAGAAAAAAAGTGTCTCATGAGGATCCTTCGTTTGAAAATAAATTGTTTAAAGAGAGAAAGACAAATGTATATGGATATCAGGCAAATCTTTACTGCTTTCACTCATCACGTAGCAAAAGCTTTCATTTTGAAATCTTGATCCTCGTCTCACCTCATCATCGTCATATCATTTTCTTTTTCTTTGTAGAGGGTCTCTCATCTGACAAACATTTAGAATAAGTAAGAATAAACATAAATATATGAAATGCGGAAAATATACCACTATATGCATATAGCTCAAGGGAAAATAAAATGAAATTTAATGTTTATTTGCTGTTTGCATAAAAATAACACACATGAAAGTAAAAATTTAAAACGATAAATTTATTTAGCTCATTCAACATATTGCATACAATATAATAAATTTAATATTATATTACTGTTGGTAGAATGAAAAAAAAGAGATGTTTTTATCTCCAAAAACCATCATTCGCAATTTTATTTATTTTCATGCATTAAACCATTCGTGTGCGGTTTTTTATATGTGAAATTACTGAGAATAAATTTTGTAATTCTTCAATTCACTCACATGCATTCATGAAGTTGTTTAATTTAAACGTTGGATGAACAAACACAAAGGGAAAGCAAGAGTGATGGTTGATGTGCATGTAATTTCATTTTAAAAGTAAATTTAAAGTTGATTATTTCAACAGAATTAAAATGAAGGTCAAAGAGTGATTCAGATTTGAATATTTAAATAGTCATAAAACAAAAATGATTTGGCAATTTTATCCTCGTTTTGTGCTAACAGTATTTCATGAAATAATAGAACAAACTATGGCTTTTCTTGCAATTTAAAATTTTGATTGTTGGAAGTTTGAATAAGCAAACTTTCACTAATGTAGCAACTGAAGTCTTTTCAAGTATTTTAATTTTAAAAGACTTAATAAAATTGAATTAGTCAAAATAGAACAAAAGTACAAATGTTGCAAAATAACCACAGCTGTTTTACAATATTTGGGTTCATCGAAAACAGAAATTTAAACGAAAAATTGTCGAAAGTCCATCAGAAAAAATCTATTTAAATTACAAAGTAGACAAGTATATTATATTTAAAATAATGCATCAAATTGATTTGTAATTCAATATCGGTTTTGATTTGATTTTTCTATAAATTCACTAACATCATAATTAATGTAATTTAAAACAATTTTTACTTTCCCCTGTAGTGAAATTTATGAAATTCAAATTATGAAATTGAATTTTTAACATTATAATCCAGATTTAGACTATTGCGGCCATTAAATAAAATTTTTGGTAAAAATTCACATTTAAGCATCAAAGCATTGATCGATTCAAAATTTAAATACCTGTAAAATTTTTATATTTACCATAAAATTAAATATGACAGTAAATTGTGGTTTCAAAACTTCCCACAATCATCAAAATTATTTTTGTAAATATTTACAAATATTAAAAATAGAATTTTACTGTCCAGTTTAAATCAAATAGCCCCAAGTTATTGATAAAAATTACTCGAGTGAATAAAAATAAAATTTTGTTTATCTCTTTGGATTTAAAAATATTCAATTTTATACACGTGTGGATTCAATAATAATAAACTTTTTTTAAAATGTATGTCAAAACTACCCACATTTCAAACTTCTGTAAATAATAAAAAATTCAAATTAAAATGAGCAAATACTTTAAAATTTATTTTGCCGCCTCGAGCAAAAGACAAAAAAATCACTTTTTGACTTCCATGTGAAAGTAAAAAAAATTATTTGCTTTATACACTAAAAATAAAATAAAAGCAAATGTTTTAAAAGAATTAAATAAATGAGGAAAGAAGAAAAAGAGCAAAAAAGAGTGGGTGAAATGAATGAAGAGAGAAAAGAGCTGTAAAAAAGTGTAACATGTAATAAATGTTTGGCAAATGAAACTTTTATAGCATCATAAAAGAACGATAAATAAATATCTCTTTTTTTGTTGTGTTTTTCGTTCTGGAAAAACTTTCTTTTTTTTTCTTTCGTTCCCTGTAATTTCATTCATATACGCCAGGTACAAAAGTGATAATGCACACACACAATTCAAAAAAAGAGCGAAAAGAGGCAAAAATGCGGAAAAACAAAAGAAATGAAATTGGTAAAGATAAAAATGCTTTTTATCCAATTTTTTCCACTTTAAGGCTTACACGAGCAGTTTTAATGAGAAAATTTACGGTTGCTGATTTGGCTGTAAAGCATATAAAATAAGGTGTATGAGGGTTGAATATGAAAGATGTTGAATAAGAGATGAGGTCACACACATACAAGACACTATGCTACTCTTGTCTGCTGAATGGTTAAAAACTTAGTTTGGAAGGTCAGCAAAAAATGAACACAAAACCGATGTAAATTTAAAATGATTTATGATGTCTAGGCTTTTCGCAAAATTTGAGTTCGGAAACGAACACAGAATTTTTTTAATTGCGTATTTTGATAAAAAGATTTTAAATCAATTTCATAAAAATAACGGATTTTGTAGAATTCAAATTTAAAAAAATACCGTTATTTTTTAGAATTTTTTTATTAAGTATAAACATGAATAAAATAATTTTCTAGACTTTATTTTATAACAAAAATGATAAAATCACACCTAATTGATTAAATAAGTCAAATAAAACATTGTTTAGTCTTTCAAAAAATAAAGTCCTAAGTAGAGCGAGAAAATAAAAGAAAGATAGAGAGAAAAATAATAATGACAGTCTGCAAAATGATATCTTGAAGCCATAAAGCTAAGAATAATTTATGTGCAAGCGAAGCTTATGAAAGAAGGGAAGACAATAATAAATTGAAATCCCTTCTGCCCGGCCTATTGCTCTTCTTCTTCATCGCTGACATTTCTCATTCAATTCGTGGGATTTTTCCTCTTTTCTTATTAAATTCCTTATTCGAATAAAATTCCATTCTTTTTCGCTGCGGTCTCTCATCATCCTTCATCATTCATTCTCTTTTCTTGTCTAAATTATGACAATCTTTCTCTTTCTCTTCGCCCGCCTAAATGCTTGACATTCTCTCTATCTTTTTTGACATTCTTTTTAAAGCTTTTCTCTTATATTACAATATTATTATCATTGTTGTCTCTTTTAATGGAAGAATATTTTCAATTTTTTGAACTTTTTACTTTCACATGCAAAAGTCTTCTATTTGGGTAAATGATGAAAGTTAATTTAGGTAGGCACAGAATAATAAAATGCAAATTCCCTTGATTTTAATCGAATTTAGAGAAAAAAAAAATTTCTCTTTTTTTCTAAATATTTTTAATGGATTTTTAGCAATGTAATTAAGATTTAATGGATAAAAGTTACAAACATTAAGGGAATAAAAATTAACTCAATTATTCATGCATGAATTTGTATGTTTTTCTGTGGATTGTGAAGAAAAAGATTAGGTTATTGATGGTTTTTAGTTTATAGTGGACAAATAAATGATGATGATAATGCTATTGGTTTTATAAATTTTGGCAAAAAATTATTCTTCTCTCTAATGGCTTTATATTTACAAATTTATCTGAATAACGTTTTATTTTATATCATGGTGTGGAAAGTTCTGAAAATTTTTAATTAAAACAATTTTTTGAACGATTTTAATTATGGAAGTTCTTTAATAAAAAGAATATCAATACAAATTGTTTTGTCTTGTAAAAACATTCAAATTTCAGTAACTTTAAATTTCATTTCAGAATCAGGAAAATTTTCAATCTTTTCTTTAATTTTTATATCTGGATAATTCCATTCTAATTTGAAATTTCTAATGACATTTGCAATTAAAATTTCCATTTGAAGTTCAGCAAAACGTTTTCCAATGCAAGATCTACAAAAAATACAAATTTTATTAAAAAATCTTTTTTAAAACTTTTAAGATCTTGCCTTGAACCAAATCCAAAAAGTAAATATGAAAATGCGTTGTATTCTTTTGATTTCCAATTCTCATTTTGTTGGTCTCTTAACCATCTCTCAGGAATGAATTTTTCTGGATTTGGATAATATTTTGGATTTGACAATTCAATGTAAGCGTTCATGAAAATCATTGTTCCTTTTGGCACATGATAACCTGCAAGTACGACGTCTTTAGCAAGTTCTCTTGAATTTCCGCTGACAATAGGTTGTAATCGCAAGCTTTCTTTAATTACAGCTTTTAAGTATGGCATATTCTGTAAACTTTTTGGTTCTATGGATGAATTTTTATTTGGTAAAATTTTCATCACTTCAGATCGTAATTTTTCCTGCTTTTCTAAATTTTTTGCTAGGAAGTAGAGGGTAAAATTTGTTGCTGCAGCTACCTATAGTAAAACAAATTTAATTTTATGATAAATTTTCAGTTTTCAAATTTTACCATATCAGGCATTAATATATCACCAGCAATAACAAATGCAATTTGTTTGTTTATTTTCAAGAGTTTTCTCAAAATGCTCTCCTCTTGAACTTCCTTGAACCTTTCTGTTTCAAACTTTTTTATGGCTTCTTCGATGTAACTGAATGTAATTCTATTGGAAATTATAAAATAATTATTATTTTTAAACTAAGGAAAATTAAAATTTGGAGAAATTTAAGATAACGGATTTTTAAAATTTAAATTATTTTGTTTATGAATTTTTGAATTTTCATGAAGAAAAATAAATAACTTTGTAAATTTGAGAAATTTTTCAAAAAATTCAGAAATTTTAAATTTTATTCTACAAAGATATTTTCCCCTTAAAATTTTTTATATTTCCGCTCAAATAACATTTACTTAGCCATTGTGTCATAAACATTCATAAGTTCCTTAAAATATTTTGTTTGATAATATTTCCAAATTGATGGCATCAATTCAAAGTCCGTCAATTTATCAAAAAATTGTGCAGAAACTTCCATGTATTTTTTACTTCTTTCATCATCGGTTTTTCCATTAAAAATATTCAATCGCTTTTCAATTGAAACTGTTGCAATAGTTTCGAGTGACCATTTTGTGAGGTATTGAAAAAAATCTTTAGGCATTTCACTTCTATTATTTTTCAACTTTTTCATGCTAAAAACATTGAAAACTAAATTTAAAAATATTTTTGAGTTTTTTTTTTTAATTTTACATTTGAATAAATTCTTTGGCAATTTCATCAAATTGTTGTGTATAAATGTTGACAATTTTTGGTTGCATCATAATTGGATTAACAATTGAACGAGTTATTTGCCATTTTAGACCTTCACTGTACTTAAACTAGCATATTTGCCATAAATTTCAGATTGCTTTGTTTCTCTGTAATATTTCAGGGTTTCGAGATTTAAAATGATTTGGCCAAGGGCCTTCTGCCCTGAATGTCTTAAAAAATATTTTTTCTGTAGATTTTATAAATTTTTGAACTTTAAACTTACAGTTTCAAAATTCATCAGCTTTGTAAATGAAAATTATTTCCGATTTACCAAACATTGCTGGCATTTTAAAAAATCCTTCCAAATTCATTATAAAATGATTTTTGAATTTCTGACAAAGATTTTTTGTAATATTCCGCCTGGTAAATTTCTTAAAAACAAATTTTAAAATTGATAGTGTAGGAATTTCTGAATATGGTTTTGCCTTTTGTATTTTAGAATCACTATAATTTCTAACGGTATAAAAGTTTCAAAAATGTTAATTTTTTTAAACATTTTAATGTGAATAGTCTGAATGTTTTGAAACAACTATATTAAAAAATAAAAAAAAGGTGTAATAACAAAACAGATGTTCACATTAGAATTAAAGTAAAACAAGTGGCATACTCTTATAGAACAAATAATAATTTCATCATCTTAAAAATTTTAGTGAAGAAATAAAATAAAAATTTGGAAAAAGAATTTTCAAATATTAAAAACTCATTAAATTTTTTTATTCTTTTTTTAATGTGACTGAATCAACTGATGAAATTAAATTGAAATATTCTATTAAAACAATAGTTTTTTGAAAAATGATACATACAAATGATAAAAGAAATTATCTTAGAAACTCTTGAGTAACGCGATAAAATTTATTTAAATTCAATTTTTAAAACCGTTAATTCCAAATTTTTTTTTAAAATCTACATAAAAGGCAAAAGTTATTCAAATGTCCAAAACTTGGATTAATATTATTTTGTCATCATCATTTATCTAACTGAATAGAATAGACCAAATTAGCTTCCCAACTCGTCGACATTTTCTCTCAATAGAAATCTCTTTCATAAAATTGAAATCGCTTGGTCACGTATTGCATGAAAAATACTCGAGAATTTCAAATATTTATTTATTGTTCTAGCTCCCGAGTGCATTTCAATTAGGACAAAAATAAGTGAACAACACAAATTTCGTCTCTCTTACTGTTTTCATATAAATTCTAAAAATAAGCATACACAGCATTATTACAAATTTCTCATTTCTCCACCCTCTTTATTATGTGCTTGGCATTATTTTTAACGAAACGCGCGAGAAAGAGAAAAATGGGTTCAAAATCATGACCATGTGGAGTTGTTCTTTGTATTAATAAGCTATTGTGTTTTGCATGGCATTTCAACTACTTATAAGTATTGTTCCTTCCCTTTTAGTATGTAGAAAATAACATCAATTCTTATTTATATTGAAGATGAATAAATCTCATGAAAAGCTTTCCATTTCACATACATAAACTTATGAAAAAGTTTTCTTTCTTTCATATGGTGAGAACTCATTAGAAAAGAAAATTATTCTTATGGAAAAGCTCTCTATTGGGAAGGAAATGCTGAAAATGATAATTTATGACATAAGAAATATAACAATAATAAAGTAATAGTTATCATTATAATAAAAGTCTTTTTATGATGATTTATTGATTTAGGAAAATTTTCTTACTTCTTATTTTTATCAATCACAACAAAGTTTTCTTTTAGAAAGCAAAAATTGTTGATTGAATGGATAAGAAATTCTTTTATCTTCTTTTTATTAAATTGATATTCTCGGAAGTCAATTTTTATAAATTTTATCTTGTCCATAATAAAAGAATTCAAAGATATGTAATATAAAATTTGACCATTTGGAATAATTTATCTTATAATGCCTGCATAAAACCTTCTAGAATAAATCATGTTTTTTGTATTGCATATTTCACAAAAAATTCAGAAATTTCTTATTAAAAGATGATCAGTCTAACATATTTATAGAACATACCAAACTTTTTGTTTATATTAATCGAGAAAACAAAATTTAGGAAATTGAAGAAGTTTTCAAACATCAAGTTATGTATTGATTAAACAATTACATTTGTAATTTATTAAACGTTGCATTAAAATATAAATTTTTTTTTGTTGTATAAAAAAATTCTTGTCAAATTCATCAACAATAATTTATTTTATAAAAAATTGGAATAAGTCGCTATCAACATCAGAATGACTTAAGTGCATTTTAGGTGCCCAGATCAATTTTATTAGCAATAACAGATCTATCAGAGTCGTTTATATAACACATTTGTAAAATTGAAAATAACGACCAATTCAAATTCAAATTCAATTTTGTTGCTTGTGAACAAAAATTTTTGTTGATGTTTTGTTAATATGGAAATTTAGTTCGTTAATTGTAATTTTTGCAATTAGTGACACTTTTCTAATTAGGTTTCTCAGAATAAATCAACAGCACAATAAAATGCAAACATTGTAAGTCGCTAGCTATTGTAGTTTTTGAAATCTCGAACAGCCAAACAAAGTGAAAATAAAAGCTGGAATTTCTATACAAAATGTGCTAATAAAAATAAAAGCCAACATTTAACTTTATATTGTCATCAAGAGTTAAAATGAAAATATTCTTAGAAATGAAGATAAGGAAAGAATGAGAATGTGAATGACGCGATTTAAATCATATATCATAAAATAAATAATGCTTTTAAGCTTTTCATGATGTTTTTTGTTGTTGAGATTTATTTGTATACACACAATGAACACTAAATGGATGATGAAAAAAAAATTTCTCGCTCATTTATGAATAGAGCGTCGAGTTGAAATATAAATGCGAAGAATGAAGAGTAATTTTTCTGCTAATGATTTTATCTCTTCATTGCATTCATGTGTGCATTTTCATGAGTGTGCAGGGGTTTAAAAGTTTTTTCTTTTATTAAATGTATGAAATTAATAAATCTTTTCTATTATCATCTCATTATTGTATGTGTGTAGAAGGAAAGTTCAACAGCATTAAATAATGAAAGCATTTGCAGAGAATGACTCATGACTTGCTCTTTCTGCTTATTCTATTGTCTCTTACTTGGAATTGCTTTTGAAAAGAGAAAAAAATCTGCACAATGAAAAATTATGGTTAAAATGTTGGAAAAAAGAAAGAAAAAGCAGTCACACCGTACATAAATGAGGAAAAACATTCATTTTTCTTTTTAGTTTATTTAACTTGATTTTTTTAAACACAACAGCAGCAAAAATGTTTGAAATCAACTTAAATAAACAAAAAATTACGTATAAAAAGTTTAAATATTAACGGTTTTTTGAAATTTAAATTTTTAGCGCATTTTGGAACAACAATGCAGTTATAATTTCACTTTTTCGGCTGTTCGGCTGTTCGGCTGTTCGGCTGTTCGGCTGTTCGGCTGTGTCGCGGGTTTTGAGATCTCGAAAACTACAATAGTTAGCGAATTCCGGTTTTTTGCGTTTGATTTGTGCTATCGAATCAGTTCGGGGAAACATAGTTAGAAAGTTATCACTTATTACGATAATCTATAAATTACGAAATTAAATTTCCATATTGAAATATTTGTAAACAAATTTTTTTTTCGCGCGAAACGATTGCCAGTGCCACCAACGGCGAAAATTGGAACTAATTAAATTTGACTTGATCGTTATACAGAAAACATTATTATGTCTCGAATCGAAAGTTGTGAACGAAATATTAAAAGATTTGAATAAAAGCGTGTCTAATTCTAATTATTGACTCGTATTATCTTTTGTATTGATTCGTATTATTTATTTTATTATTAATTCGAAATCGAAATGTAACGGAAAATTTGAATTGCTAGTGCGCGCAACTGCGCATAAGTTATATGTAAACAAGAAGCAAAATTTAAATTGCAAAAGTTTATTTGAAAATTTTTTGTGCCTAAGTTACAATTTCTTCGTATCGCTACCTGAAAATGTTATTCAAATCACATACACAATACACAATCGATTCGCAAACATATAACCACAATCGTATCGGATCAAGTTTTCATGAATAGTTAATATCGTCACGCTCAAGAATGCTGGGCAGTCGATAATGAAATTACAACATTCCTGACTTTGAAAATATCACGAAACCGATTAATGGGTCGACCACAAGCATTCGGAACGATTAATTTTTGCAAATTGACTGTTGAACCTCGTATTACTGATCGAATCGAAATTGAAAATGGAAACTCGAATAATCACGTCGAAATAAGTGGCTTCAAATTAGACAACGATTAACTATAATCAACATCTACAATAATCCATCATCCGAGTCTCGATTTACTGAAGGAAACACTTTTGAAGTAAAGGATTATAACGACGAGAGCGAAAATATCCTGATTCTTTGGCGATTTTAATCACGAATTAAATTGGGCAGTCCACTCGAGTCGTTTATGCTTCAATCTTTTGACACAAGACTGTTCTCCACCCACGCGAATCGACAACAAACGCTCGAACAGTTATCGATGGAGTGTTTGGACGAATCAATATATAATGTTGAAGTTTTTATCTATGAATCGTATGCATCTCATCACAAACCATTAGTCATCCGAGTACATGAATTATAAAATATCTCATTTAAATACACTATGAATTAATAAAATGTATTCAAATCGTTAACTATTCTTTATTTAACTTGTTAATATAACTGATCTAGGCGCCAAAAATGCGCTTAAAGTCCTCTGATCTACGCAGAGACTTTCCCATCATGTTTTATTTAAATTTTCAAATAATTTAAGCTGGAATAATAAATGAAGAATTTATAGAAATTCTTAAGCCTTTAATGTGATAAAAAAATTCTCAAATATTTTTAATTTCTTTTATTTTTAACTTCCTTATTCAACATAAAAAAGTTTCAACCTATTAAAAGTTTCTCTCATATATAATCTTAATCCTCAACCAACAATATTTGTGCAATAAACAACAATTATTTTATCCACTTAGTAATAAAGTAGTTTTTGGTGGAAATAATTTGCTCTCTCTCTCTATGGACGAATCCATTAAACTTCATAAGTCGAGTTTTAAGTTAAAAGAAAACTTTTTATTACTAAATAAAAAAAGTTTTTTATTTTTATGAAGCATTAAGATTTTTTCTGTCTTTGGTAATTAACGTCAATGCAATTTTCTTGTTTTCCATATAAAAGAAACTAAAATTTAATTTTCAATTTAATTGAATTAATTAATTAATTTGATTTTACACAAAATCCAAAAAAACAAAAAAAATTTAATGCAATCAATTTTGTTTTATGTTTTTACTGCTGCAATGAGCTGTAATTCATTAGAAAAAAATATAAAAAAAACAAAATCCTTTTTTATTCTGTAAGTTCTTACATTCTGGTATAAAGTTCATAAATTATTTAGCACTACTCTGCACGAAATTGCAATGTTTACACAAACAATACAATAATGGTGAAGAAGAAAAAGTTACATGCATGCTCTTTAGACAGTGCTGTACTATTTAGAATTTTGAGAAACCTTAAAAATTTTAACTCTTTTCTATGAAACAAAAATAAAGAAAAAAATTCAAAAAAAATTTACAATTCAACTTTTTGAATCAAAATTTTTTCCATTATCACAAAGTTTGTACACTCCTGTTCTACAAAAAGGACTAAATTCAGCAAAATTTAAGAGGAAAGATGCTTGTAAGTAGACATGCATGTTGGAAAGAAAATAAACAGAAAATCCTCATCCTTTTTATTTAACTTCTTTCCTGTACTAACAATGTTGCTATGGAACTTTTTCTGCTTTTCTTGATTTGCTGTATGTACACTACTGACTTCCTAGTTTTCCGCTTCGCTTCTTTTTTTCTATCTATTTTTTGTTTGTTGTAAGTAGTTCTCTTACTAGCTCTTTGTATGCTTTTTCTACTTTTACGCTTACTCATATGAGGCCAAGGCAAAAAAAGAAAAGTAAACTTTTATGTTAGAAGTACAAAAACAAAACTAGAACTTAAGACTTTTCATTAATTATCTGATTTTCGTGCTTTTATTTTCAAAATGTTGGTAAGCTTTTTGCGCATTTTTGGAAAAAAATACGCTATTGTATTCACTTTGGCTGTTCGGCTGGAACACTGAGATCTCGGAAACTACAAAGCTAGAGCTTTCCGGTTTCTTTTAAATGAATTGTGATATCATGTAAGCGTGCACAATCTACTTTATATTGAGCCTAATTGTTGTTGATAATGACAATTTATCAAAATTAATTTCAATTGAGAAATTTCTGAACGTAAAACAAATATGGAGGAGTGCGTCCAGTAAAAAATTTTTTTTTGAAACACCTTGACCGTTATTTTATATACAATTTTATTCAAAGAAGCAGTAAAAGGTTCATTATCATAGTGAATCTTCTTTTTAGGTTTACAAAAATTTAAATTCTCATTAAATTGTAAAATTCTCTTCAAGTGACTTTAATAATTTGGAAAAGAATATAAATTCTTCAATTCCATTTACATTTCATCAGATTTTAACATATATTGTGGTCTGATGAATTAGAAAAATTTTGCAGAGCTGATTTTAAGATAAATTTAATAAATTCAAAAATTTTTTAAAAGACCAAATTTTGAATAAAATTGTGATTTTGTTAATAGGCACTGATCTGTTGCACCAAAAATGCGCTTAATCATGTATTCAACGCATACTGATTCTTTAATATTTTTTTAGTTTATTTTATGATAATAATTGAAAATTTCTTATTTAACGACTTTTCATTTTAAAATTCAAATTTAACCGTTATTTTTTTAATTGTTAAAATCAGAGTTGTTATAGCCGAAATACAGGCGGCCTGTAAAAAAGGCACGCCTGTGAAAAAAGGCCGCCTGTCAAAAAAGCCGCCTGTGACAGGCGAACAGGGCGACAGGCGAAAAATTTTTTCGTCCGGAAAAAATCAAACCTGTGGTTTTTTGGTTGTCGTAAATTATAAAAATAGTATGGGAAAAATATTTTTTTGATTTTTTTTCAAAAAATTTAGATTTTTCCCGGCCCAAAAGCTGTTTCTTCACTAGCATTTTTATCTATTTTGTGCTTTGAAAATTTCATAACTTTTCACCAACTTATTTGAAAAATATGATTGATAGCTTGTTAGAAAGATAATTTTAAGTCCTTTTTAATAATATATTATATGTAATATGAAAACTTAAAACTATGGTCACAAGAGCACAATTATTGGACATCACTATGGGATTTTTTGGCATTTATTTGAGTCAAAAAATTCGAAAAAGCATCAGAAAATATTTTAATGTCTTAAAATATTGTTGTTGGTTTATTTTATACGAAACACACACAATTTTCCGCAAAACCAATGTGCACAGAGTGATGCCATAAAGGCATGTGCTGCCAGTCTGAGTAAGTCTTTTTTGGAAAAATTTTGCAAAATTGCCTGAAGTATCTTTAAAATATCAAGAAATTATAAAAATAGCAATAAAATTAATTTTTAATTAAAATTCGTAGAGGGAAGGCATCGAATTTTCTTCAAAAACTGCAAATTTTCATAAATTTCTCTAAATTTTGAGTCAGTGATTTAAAAATGAAATTCTTATCTAAAAATCAATTTTATTGCATATTTTATAATTCTTGATATTTTAAAAGATACTTCAGGCAATTTTGAAAATTTTTCCAAAAGACTTACTCAGACTGGCAGCACATGCCTTATAACATACACTCTTGTTGCACATTCGTTTTGCGGAAAAAATTGTTGTGTGTTTCGTAATAAAAAAAACCAAAAACAATATTTTAACGACATTAAAATAAATCTTTCTGATGCTTTTTCGAATTTTTGACCTCAATTAAATGCCAAAAAATCCCATAGTGATGTCAATAACTGCGCTCTTGTGACCATAGTTTTAAGTTTTCATATTACACGTATAATATATTGTAGAAAGGAGCTTAAAATTACCTTTCTAACAAGTTTATCAACCATATTTTTCAAATAAGTTGGTGAAAAGTTATGAATTTTACAAACCACAAAAATAGATAAAAATGCTAGTGAAGAACAGTTTTTGGGCCGGGAAAAATCTAAATTTTTGAAAAAAATCAAAAAAATATTTTTCCCATACTATTTTATAATTATCATACTCAAAAAATTAAAAAATTAAAATTTTTAAAAATTCACATTTTTTTTCGCCGTCGCCTGTAACAACTCTTGGTTAAAATATCTAAATTAAATGGAAAAATTTATTATTATAAAGTCCTAAATATAAATCAGATTTTTTATGAAAATGATTCATCCAATTATAAAGAAATTAACAAGTGCCAAAATAGAGCAGCCCAATAGCCTTCGTGACCTTCTCAATTATTTTATACACATATAGCACAGGAAAAATATGGGTAAATTGACGCAGAGAATGAAAAGAAATTTATGAATATTGCCCTAAAGCAAGGAAAAGAAGATGAAAGAAAGCATTCAACAGCCATTTATCAATTGAATGACGCATTTGAAGTTTGAAATTGACCACCTTTTAAATTCTCACTAAATTTTTTTTTCTGACTTAAAGAATTCGAGAAACCTCAATCAATTTAAATTATTTTGCTTAACAAATTTCAAATTTATGGACATCATTTGACGCTTTCAGTGTGTGCATAAAAATTAATTTATTAGGTTTTTTTTGAAGCGTAAAAAGCTTGTGAGCTCTAAACGCAAAAAAATTATTTTATTTTTTCTTTTTTCTAATGTGTGTGAACTTGAAGCGAACAACTTTTTTCGTTATTTTACATTGTCAATCTGACAATGTATCATTCATGGATTATGTTTATTCCGGAGAAAAATTACCTCCACTTTCAATTTGACAGAGATAGCAGTAACCAGGACCAGGACTTGAAGTGGATGGATTGGATAAGATAAAAAAGAAGCTTGAGAATGAAAAAAAAAATGCTTAAAGGCATATGAGAAAATTTTTTTCTTGGTGATTTATCATTGAATATTTTTTTCTGTTGCTGCTTTTTTTTAAGAAAAATGGGAAAAAAATATATTTGTAACGCTTCTTTGGTTAATTGTAAAATTTATTTAAAACGACTTTGATTTTTTTAAAAACAAAAAAAAAGAATATTATTGAAAAATTAAATTTTAGAATTAAACGATGAATAAAATTTATTAGTCTTGAAACTGCATTTCTAAAAATTTAATTTTAATAAGAGTTAATGGGAAGAAGGACAAATGCCCTAAAAACTTCTTCCCAAACATGCCTTACAGCTAACATAAATATAAAACTGTTCTTGTTCATTTCACTCATCAAACACTCACATAAAGATTACCATGTTGGACATATGAATGCAAAAGTTTGAGTAATATTGAGTGATAAAACCATTCATTCTTCACATTGTAATTGACTTTGCTCATTGAAATAGAGGACATTACAAAAAAACCTTCCTGAAGCTATTTTTTGATTGTTCGTATTATGGGATTAAATATGAAAATTTTTCTTATATTTTTTTTTTTCTTTTCAAAATCCATAAAATTATATTTTTTAGGTAAATTGATTATGTTTTTTATGTTCAATAAAAGTTTAAAATTTTTAATAATTTTCTTGATAATTGCAAAAATAAATATTTTGTTACTCTAAAAATTTCTTTGCATTTTGTCCCATAATATCATACAATCTAATTAAAAGACATAAAAGAGATTTTGGTACGCATTATTTAACAATAATGAATTTCTTAGAAGTTTTGCTTAATTGCTTTCTTAGTTTTAACCTTCGAGGCTTACTTAAATAAAAAGATTTCTTGTTCTATTCTTTTTATGTCGCCTTAAGGTCATGAATAAAAAAAACTCTGTCTCATGGTTGAATTGTTCAATTCTTTATTGTCACCCCAGCCGGAAGAAGCCTCCTTTGGCACCAAATAAAATTGAGAGACATATATAGTGTCATGTTCCATTTAGTTGACATCATGTATTGTCTCACTTTTTCTTCTTCATTTTTCTCCTTTTTCGCTGATTTACTGAAAGAGAAAGAAAAAAAGCTTATTTTTTGCCATTTTTTGAGTGCTAGTCAACAGACAATGAGATTTAAAAAAGTAAATCCTTTTTCTCTTTTCTCTTCCGTTATTTATTTACAAGCATTTTATTTTATTATTAAAGAATTTCTTTAATGTTTTTTTCAATAGAAAAGAAGGAAATTAAAGAGAATTATTTTTGATTTTTTACTGTCGTTTTGCTATTTTTACTGTCATTTGTTTTTTTCTTTGAGATATTTTTAAGTTTCATAGCCTAAATCATGAATTTCTAGAAATTTTCTAGGCTCTTTGTAATTTATATCCCAAAGCAATTGTTTATAATGTTATGCTTTGTTGTCAAAAACAACTGTAGCAAATTGTCAATAGATACAAAGTAGATTTATTGTGTTGGAATATTAAATTTTCTCTTTAATATAAAAATATAAAAATTTAAGTTTTGAAAATTTAAAATTAATTTTTATGAATGGCAATAATGAATTTGCAATCATTGCGAATTTATGAAATGTTGTTGCTGCCTTTTCACTTTGAATTTTATTTGAAATTAATTGAAATGTTTGGATAATTTTCTTAAGAAAAATTTCAAAACTTGAACAAAAATTGATAAAAAAAAAATTCTAAATTAATTCTTCCTTCTTTCGATTCTTCTTATTTCCTTTTAATATTATTTTAAATTTCCCAATTCTATTTAAATAAAAAAGACAAAAAGAAAGAAAATGTCAATAAAGCTTCAAAAGTTATTACCCAAAAAAGAAAAAGCAAAAAAATGAGTTTGTTGTCAAAAGTAAAAATCGATTTTTCCCAACTCATATAAAAATTCTTTTTTTTCGAATTGAGAAATTTTTCCATGTTGTTCCGCTTGTTTGCTTCTCTTCATTATTTACAGTTAAAGTAAATAGACAGTAACTGAATTAAACTCATCAATAAAGTTTCCTTTCGTTTCAGGATGAGTGAAAATGTCAATAAGAAGAAATAATCTTCCATGAAATGAAATTTGTAGCACTTGCAGCCCTTTCCTTTCATATTTTCCACATTGATGATTTCTCTATAAATGGATATTTACACTAAAAAAATTTCTATGAACTAAAGTCTTCTTCTCAACTTGAAAAATTCTTATTTATATTCTAAGCTTCGATCAGTATGAAATGCTCTTTATTATTTGATTTTTAGCCATTTTTTATAGAAAATGCAATTTATAATTTCACTTTGTTCAGATTGTCAATTTTTGGAACAAAATTACAATCACATTGTAATTTTTTTCTTTGTGCTATGGAGTTATTGGGAACAAAGATAATTAGAAAGCTGTCACTGATTGCAGTAATTTAAAAATTACAAATTTAAATTTCTATATTGAAAATTTGTAAACAAAAACATTTTTGTCGCGCAACATTTTTTTTGTCACATGCAACAATAATTTGAATTTAACTTGACCGTTTTTTCAAATTTTTAAAATCTCTTTTAGAAATGATTCTAACATTTTGTAATCGTTGATGTAATTGATTTTTGCACAAAAAATGCACTTAAGTCATCTGATTTTGGCAGAAATTTTCACCAATTACTTAATTTTCTAATAAAACTTCATTTAAAAATTGCTGCAAAATGTGATAATAATTTAACAAAGATAAAAAGTTTTCAACCTTGAAATAAAAACCATTAATAAGTTTTAATTTCAATTGTCAAAACTTTTAAAAAGCTCCATATATTTTTAAGCGCATTTTTGCAAAAAAATACGCTATTAGGCTCACGATGGCTGGCTGTATGTGACTGTGATAACTCGGCAACGGTAAGTCGTGGAGAGGTGGTTAATAGCTTGTTAGAAAGTTCTTGACGTGTAGGTAAGCCATCAAAAGAGTTTTTTTTGGGTAAGTGTTGACCCAAGGGTGGTCTACCACATGCATGTCCATCACATGGACCAAAAAAATATATCAATCTCGACACCTTGGATGGTCGGACGATTAGAGCGCATTTTTGCCTAACAGAACAGTGTTTGATAACAAAATTTCAAATATTTTTAGTCCTATTTTCTTAGCGACATGTCAATTTTTTTAAAAAATTTTGATAGGTTTTCTTTACGTTTCATGACATTTTATTATTAAGACATTTTTTCGCCAAAATGCGCTAAAAATCGACCATTATTGTTTTCAGATATTTGATAGAGCTTTAAAATATTGCAAATTTTATAAGTAAATTATTTTTCTGTAAGGAGCTAAGCTAAATGGAAACAGGATTTTTAAGAAAAGATTAAGATTTTTTAGTATTTTCATGTCTCTGTTGACTACATGTGCTAACAAAATATAACATATTATAACTTAAAATGTGTGTAATTTTAATATCTATTATACAAAAATTGTTTGAGCACAATTGGTTTTAAAATAAGAGTGATATGGCCATTTAAGTGAAAGCATACATTTAAAAAATTTGAATAAAAATTTAACGGAAAAAAATCGATTTCTCGGAAACGGTGGTTCGAAAAAATATACGGAAAAGTGCTAAAAATTTGTATTTTCAATGTCTACAAGTTAAAACTATTATCAGATTTTTTGAACATTTTTGCCTAGGCTGGCCCACTGTGTAATGGCGTTATAAAAAGATCATCGGTGTAGCTTACTAAGCAATGGCGTTATAAAAAGATCATCGGTGTAGCTTACTAAGCAATGGCGTTATAAAAAGATCATCGGTATAGCTCACTGAGCTAATGGCGTTATAAAAAGATCATCGGTGTAGCTCACTGAAAGCTAAATGGCGTTTATAAAAAAGATCATCGGTGTAGCTCACTGAGCTAATGGCCTTATAAAAAAGATCATCGGTGTAGCTCACTAAGCTAATGGCGTTAATAAAAAGATCATCGGTGTAGCTCACTGAGCTAAATGGCCTTATAAAAAGAATCATCGGTGTAGCTCACTAAGCTAATGGCTTATAAAAAAGATCATGGTGTAAGCTCACTAAGCTAATGGCGTTATAAAAAGATCATCGGTGTAGCTCACTGAGCTAATGGCCTTATAAAAAAGATCATCGGTGTAAGCTCACTAAGCTAATGGCGTTATAAAAAGATCATCGGTGTAGCTCACTGAGCTAATGGCGTTATAAAAAGATCATCGGTGTAGCTCACTGAGCTAATGGCCTTATAAAAAAGTCATCGGTTAGCTCACTAGCTAATGGCGTTATAAAAAAGATCATCGGTGTAGCTCACTGAGCTAATGGCCTTATAAAAAAGATCATCGGTGTAGCTCACTAAGCTAATGGCGTTATAAAAAGATCATCGGTGTAGCTCACTGAGCTAATGGCGTTATAAAAATCATCGGTGTAGCTCACTGACTGAGCTAATGGCCTTATAAAAAAGATCATCGGTGTAGTTCACTAAGCTAATGGCGTTATAAAAAGATCATCGGTGTAGCTCACTGAGCTAATGGCGTTATAAAAAGATCATCGGTGTAGTTCACTAAGCTAATGGCGTTATAAAAAGATCATCGGTGTAGTTCACTAAGCTAATGGCGTTATAAAAAGATCATCGGTGTAGTTCACTGAGCTAATGGCCTTATACAAAAGATCATCGGTGTAGCTCACTGAGCTAATGCACAGTGGGCCAGCCTAGGCAAAAATGTTCAAAAAATCTGAAATTTTTTTCACCAAAAAGTCTTAAAATGTCATGAAACGTCGAGAACACATGTCAAAACATGTCGCCAATAAAATAACACTAAAAATATGTGAAATTTTGTTACTAAACATTGATCTGTTAGGCAAAAATGCGCTCTTATCGTTCGATCATCCAAGGCGTCGAGATTGATATATTTTAATTGTTTTATAAAATATTTGTAAAAGTAAAAATAGAGAAACGTTTTAAAGTTGTCAATTCATAGGAAAAAAAATTATATTGTTCAAGAATGAGTGAAGGAAACAATTATAAATTTTGAAACTGTTGTCAAGCAATTAATAAAGTTTATACACAAGATAAAAATTGTCAATAAGTTGCTAATTTAAAAATGTTTATTGGAATATTTTAAAATGCAAACATTTGTATTGTTAAATTGCTAGTTTGCTGTCAATCGTCGTTAGTTACAGTAGACATTTTTTAAGTAAAAAAGCAAAGGTAAAATTTTGTAAAATTCGTTAATTTTGATAATTTTAGTCAAAAAAGTCAGAATGTATTGCCAAAATATGTAATAATATTCATGAAGTAATAAAGATTAGCCAAAAGCTACATTTGTAAATTGATAGTCGCAATTTTTTTCTCAGAACTTTCGAAGTACCTAACAGTTTTCTATAATTTTTAACAAAAATTAAAAATCAACTTTAATAACAACCAATTGAAAACCATTAACAAATTTTTTTTCTAAAAAGGATTAATTGATTTTAACTAAGAATAAAAAGTTGATTCATCATTATATATCAATAAAAAGTGTTATCAACACATTTACAATTTATCTTGGTGTATGTTCTTGTAGCATAACTTTATTTTATTGTGTCATGAGCTCATTCTTCAATTTCACAATAAAGTACGCGCGATAAGATTAGATAAGATAAATGTTCATAACCAGAAACTACAAAAACACACATTTTTTCATCACTTCACATTGCCAGTTGTGCTTTTCGCAGGTTAAAAACGGAAATAAATTTTCGCGAGTTAAGAAAAATTTCCATCTTTGCTCTCTTTTACATACAGAGAAACACATACGATTTCAAAAGCAAATAAAGGCTATGATTTAACAGTTTTCCTTAAATATTGCACGAAATGAAGTTGAAAGCAATTTTAGTTTTCTTATTTCTGGTTGTCGGTTTAATTTATGGCGATGAGAAAGCCACAAAAACTAGTAAAGCGAAGGTAAGTGAAATGACAGTTTTTGCACCTGGTAAAAAAGTTTTATTTCTACTACCAAAAACTTTATCTTCCTTGACAGAAATTTCTTGAATGTGAAATAAAATTCTCATTTTCATTGCATTTGTCAGAATGTGAAGCGCAATTTTTGGGCGTTTCCCAAGTTTATTTTAATTTTTGCTCTTTTAACAAAATTTTAATTGCACACAAAAACATATGTGAAAATTTAATTTCAACACTAAAATTTATCAAATGAAATTCACGCTTATCTAATCGCGCACCTTGCATTGTGCTGTATGTATGTGAAGGAATGATTAAGTTTTATTTACGTTGAAATTTATTTCGTTTTTATCTTTTGATGATTATTGTAGGTGAATAATAAAAAATAATTAGAAAAAGAAGAAATAATTTTTATGTGTTGAAGGTTTATTTTTAGCATGTGCAAAGTTTTTTCTTCTTAGGAAATTTATTTCTTCATTTTGTTCTTGATAAATGTTAGAAGAATTTTAAGAAACTCACACTATTTTATGATTGTTTATTTTAGTGATTTCTTTAGTCTTTTTTTATAAATCAATTTTTTTTGTTAGCCATTTTAATCAAGGTCTGCGAACTTTTTGATTTCTATATGAACCAAAATTTGATTTTGTGATCCCATACCGATGAAAATCAGCTTTTAACTCTTTAATTATTTGTACAATGTAAAGATATTCAAACAATAGTCGATTTAAAAAGATTTTGAAAATTCTTAAAACATTCTTAAAAAAAATTTAAATTTTCGGGCAAAAAAATGTAAACAAACAAGGACTTGATTTAATATATTATTTAAATATCTGCTAATGTCTTTTTATTTTGACATCTGCAAATTTTTGAATACTAATTTGTTTCTAATTTTAATACATTTTACAAGTGTAATTTTATTTTATAGATGAAATAAGCCTTGAATAGTGCTTTTTACAATTTTGATAACAGTAACCAATTAATCAATTTCTGAATAAACTTCTAATCTTTTTTTTAAAAATTGATATTCTTCTGCTATACTAGATATAATATGCTAGGTCATCAAATATTTATAAATAACAGCAATTAATTACAAATTTTCTAACTTTAATGGTTTCATCATATAGCAATTTATTTTAATTTTCCAACATTATGAAATATTCACCAATAGATAAATAATTCGTAAATAAAAGCTTTATAAAGATTAAATAAAATTTTATTGATATCAATCTTATTGAAAACTTTACTTATTTAACATGAATACAAACAATGAACTTAAAATTAATTAAAATGTATTCACAAAAAATTCACATCAAAAGCCTTTTGTATTTAATAAATATTTCATTCATCAAATATTTTTAATTACTATTGACATTGATTGAAAGTTTCAATTACATTTAATTGATTTTCTCTATTATTTGTAGGAATCATCAGAAATTTGTAAAAAATGCAAATGCAATCCTGATGAAAAAGTGATCAATTGTAGCAAGAAAGGCTTGACAAAAATGTTCACAGTAGATGATTGGTCGGCATTAGAAGAAGTAGGCGATGAATATGAAATTCTACGAATGGATCACAATCTTCTTGATGAAATTGATGTTCCATTCCCAACACTCAAGTCAGCATTGAAAATTATTGATTTTAGTCACAATAAAATCAAGAAAATTGTCAAAAATGCTTTCACAAATTTGAGCTATGTTGAGGAAATTGACTTATCATACAATGACATTCCAACTGAAGCACTTAAGCCAAATGTATTTGAAGGCAAATATTCAGCTGATGAATATGAACCGATAAAAACGCTCAAAATTCTTAAATTGAGTTTCAATCTTTTGCACAATTTTGATGATGATATTTTTGAGCATGTCATGCATCTTCAAGAACTTCATTTAGACAACAATCCATTGCAAGTCATTCATCCAAGTTTAATGAGCGCATTCAGTGATATTCCACAATTGACTTATCTTAATTTAAGTCGATGTGAACTCAAAGAACTTCCAGATTCAATTTTTCATCCATTTAAAGCCCTAAAAGTTTTAGATTTGCAAGGAAATTTATTTGAAAATGTTCCAACAAAAGCACTTTATTATGCAAAGAATGTTCGTGAATTATACCTTGATGATTGTCCAATTGGTGATTTAAATGAAAAAAATTCATTCCCAGTTATGCCAAATCTTGAAAAACTTAGTATGACTTATATGCAAAAGTTGAGGAAAATTAGTCATGGTGCATTTGCTGGATTAGAAAAGCTCAAAGAACTTCGATTATCAAATAATCATCATTTGTCATCAATTGAAGATACTGCATTCACATTTAAGAAAGATGATGAAACTGAGACAATTTGGCCACCACTTAGAAAACTTTCATTGGATAATAACAATTTGACAACATTGACAAGTGATGTTTTTATAAAATGGGAAGAAATGGAAGAACTTCACTTGCATGACAATCCATGGATATGTGATTGTGAGTTGAATTATGTTTTGAGTCATTTAATGCCAATTGTCAATAGAACAACACCACATTTGATTGAACATATTAAATGTGCAGAACCACCAGCTTATAAAGATCGACAATTGATGGAATTGAAGAATGAAGACTATCATTTGAGATGTTTGGACAAATATGGACGACATCCAGAAAATGATAGTGCTTTGCTTGTTGCTCTTTTGATTGGTGTATTGCTGGGTATTCCATTGACATTCGCTTGTATTCTCATCTTTAAGAGACTCTTTGGTGAACGTAAAGGCGCTGCCAAATATTCTAGAGCTTTCTATAAACGCGCTGACATGCAAGATGATATGCATATTTAAAATAAAATAGCGAGACACAGTGACGAATATGTAATGACAAAAAACATAATAATAAAATTTTATATAGATGACACAAAGATGGAAGTGTCTTACATTTGTAATTTTTAGTTATTAAGCAAGGGAATTTGCATGAGAGTTGAAATGTTGTTGAAAATTAAATTAAAAAATGTTTTTATGTACAATAAAGGGAATTAAAATAAAGTTTTAAAAAAATGTTAAAAGCTTAGTGTATGTATTTATGGTGTATTACAGATTTTAAAATTGAAACTGAAAATTTTAACAACTAACAATAGGGAACAGTAAAATAAAATTTTTTTATTTAACGTTTTTTTAAAATATAAATTTTGATCTTGATCTTAAGTCCGATCTTGATCTTTTTAAAATAAAATAAAATAAAATTTTTTTAAAATATAAAAAAAAACAAAAAAAATTTTGCTTCAATTAATAACCAATTATGCTAAAAATAATATTCTGTGAGGTTTTTTTATAATAATTTATTTTTCAAACAAAAGTTCTTCAATTTATCACCCAAACTTTTTATTTTCTTCCACTTCAATAGACAAAAAAAAATTGAAACTTTTCATTTTATAATTAAAAAAAAAGCTTTCATTACACAAGTGCTTCTGCAGTAAAAAAATTCATATAATAAAAATGATATTTCAAAAGCTGGATTATAAATGGAAAATTGTTTTCATTCATATGCAAGCGGCGTAGTTTAAATTACATCATTTAACAGATTAAACTCATATCATATTGATTTTACATGATACTGCAAGCAAGAGAAAAAAGCTTTTAAAATAATTGAATGACCAACAAGCGAATAATTCAAGTTTTTCAACCATAATAAAAACAATGAGAACAAATAAAAGAGAAAAAACTCATAAAGGCATAAAGCAAGCCATGAAAATGCTACAAAGACAAATAAATTTGGAAAAATGAGGTTGACAAAGTCATTTGACCACAAAAATGTTATTTTTTCTCTTCATTTTAAAAGGCATCTTTGTTTGCAAATTTTGTAGAAATAGTTGAAGCACACACCATAAATGGTTTGGAAGAATTCTTTAGCAAGACCATTTGCTTTATGGACAGAAAGTTTAATTAAGCAGAGAAAGTAGATCTTTTACACAAAATTTAATGAAATTAAATCGTACAAAGACTCTGTGTATGTTAAAATTTGTCTCTTAATAGAAGTAAAAAGACCACAAATGCTTCTAAAGTTTTTGAATATGTGAAATCAAGGTAGGAAAATTTTATGAGTTTTTTGTCATTAAGAAAAGTTGTTTAGTTAATTTTAAAAGAACTACCGTCTTCCCTCGGTAGATACGGTAGAATACTGAAATATTGTCTAAGAAAGTTTGAAAAAAAAAAATTCACCGTTATTTTTAAAATTTAAATTTTTATTTTTCCTAGAACATTTTTTTGAAAAGTTTGGCAGTTGAAAAATAATTATTTTAAATATTTTAGGACCGTTACATAATTAAAAAAATTTAAGAATGCTTTGAACGTTATTATAAATTTAAAATTTTTCTGACCGTTATTTTTAAAAAAAGAAAATATTAAGTTCACCAGTTAAATTCAAATTTTTTACAAACTAAAATTCATTCATAAAACAACAAACAATATAAAAGTTTACATTGCTTGAATCCCATACTTGACCATAATGAAAAACAAACATTTTAGTACTTAAAAATACATGCATGGAAGCAAGCAGACTAGAAAGTACTCAAACATACATAATAACACTATCATCATCGTTCTCTGATGTTGTGAAAAGTCAAGGAAAGCAGAATAATTTTTATAACACAGAAAAAATTTTCATTTCGCTTCATTGCACTCATTCGTCTTCTGTAAACATTCAACAGCAATAGTAGCAGCATGAAGAAATGCACAAACAATTTGAGCAGACAATGAATATCTTGAAAATGCTGTAAAACATTTATGATTCATTCCACGCCAATAAATTGTTTCCATTTATTGAGTTTTATTATTACTTTGTACTTTTTTCTTCTCTCCTTCCATCACATTCATCGCTCGTTATGTGACTTTATTGGATTCTTCTGCATTTTTTCTTTGAACTCCTGCAGGCAAGAAAGAATCATTTTGCGATAAATTTTTCCTTTCTTGAAATTGTGCCAAAAAATACCAAAAGTTGCATTCTTCTACTTATTCACAAAGAAAAAAAATTGTTTTTTATTTGAATTTAAGATGAACATGTTCGTCCTACTTGATCTAGAAAAAAAGTGGGTTTGATGAAAAGAAGAGTCTATATTTTGGTAAGTTCAATGAAATTTACTCAATCAATGACTTTATTTGATTTATTTTGTTTATATGTGAGTTAATTTCAAATTTTTTGAATAAAGTACATAAACAGCATCATTATTTTTTAAAAATCTTCAATTGAAGCTTTCTCTGTTGTTTCTGACTTTTTCTGTAATTTGAATTTTATTATTTAAAATAATAAAAGTTTTATCAAAAATTTAACTTTTTTTAAAACTTTAAATTCCCATTAGCAAATCTTAAAAATATCCAAAATAAAGCTCATTCCTAGGAATTAATTATTGCATGCATCCATTATTTTACTATTTCATTTTATCATTCCTGCAACTATTCTTGAACTCATGAATGAGTGATAAGCAGCTTTTAGAATTTCAATACAACTTCATGGATGCATGAAGCATAAAATATAATGCAAATGAAATAAAGAATGAACTTTCCTATACTAGTGATGAAAAAATGTAAAAAAGGGTTTGATGGTTGGTTAGTAACTTTTACCTCAAACTTTAGCTTTGTGCAAATTTTTATAATGAAAACTTTTTCTGAAAAATGTATTTGATTTATGTTCATTAAAATATTTGCCATGCAAGTTTATAAAACCTTGTTTCGACATGGTGAAAGTTTATTTTTACTGCTTGTGCACATATTATGCTAATTAAAATGTAGAAATATAATGAAGCAACAAGCTACATTGTGCATAAATACATACAAGAATTTCAATTAAGTAAATTAATCAAGTTAGTGGCGACCCAATTTATTTATCATGTAGAATTTTCTCTCTATGATGATTTTAATTACATTACTTATTTTAGTTCAATTTATTTAATTATTCTCAGAATTTTGTCTTTTATGAACTTAAATGTGAAAGTTATATTGAAATTTTCTATCTTTCATAAAAGTTATTTTATTAAAATTCTTTCTCAACTTCATATGAGTACATTTACATGTTTCATACACTTTATTTTAATATCTTTTATGACATTCTTCATTTGAACTTCATGCAAAAGAAGATAACTATAGTGAGCAATACGATGAAGCAAAACATTCTTATATTACATTTGTCTAGGGTTCAGCATTTGCATACAAACTTGACTAGTATGAGCATAGTGACTTGACTTAATGCATGCAAGTTGACTTACAAAAAATTATTTCTAATTCATTCAAATTTATTTTCATTTAAAAATTATTACATCCAATAAAATTGCAGAAAAACAATGTCATAATCAACAGCGAATACAAAAATATCTTTGATTAGTTCATAATTAAAAGTCAATAGGTCTCGAAGCTCTAACTTTAATTCTTGGTGACTGATTTGAAGTAAAAAAGATTCAACAAATTGATAAGGCAAAAGTGAAGAATTTTTGATAATTTCGGTGATTAAAAAGTTGATCTAAAAATTATGAAAAAAATTAAGTATTGACATTAAATTTTATAGTTTGCAGGCAGAAATAAAAAAAAATTTAATGAATAAAATTTTTGCATTCTCCGTGTTTTTAAATTTTAAATGTCATTAATTTTGTTTGTTTGCCAAAAATTGTTAGAATTTTTCAAATCCTTAACTTACATTATCAACACAAGTTTGACACTGCCGACATAAAATGTATATAAAAATAATCGGATGCATAAAAAGATAAAAGTTTTCAAAAAAATCATTAACAAAATTCTCAATGGTAGCAATGTAAAAGCCAAGATTTAAATTTAAACTTATCATAAAAGTGACATAAACAATCATTTGTATTCCAAAAATTTTATTAATTATTCTCAATATCTTCCATAATTTTGAATAAATTTTTAAAAACGCTAAAAAGTTTGTTTCATTTTTAAAAATTTTTGAAATATTTCTCTTCAATAATTTTAGTCTTTGTTTCAACACAAAAACATATAAATAAAATTTTATACATGAGATTCGAATTTTATTAAAGAAAATTTCTGTTAAAATAATTGAATGTTTCATAACACCAAAAGCATTCTTAAAAAATATGTAAGTTTCATAAACACAAATTATTATGAAAAAAATTATTAAAATTTTCAAATATTTTACTTTTTCGTGGAATTTAGAATTAAAAAATTTCCCCATTAACTCATCAATTTCACTGACTAATTTCCAAAATTTTATCTCTGTATGACGAGAACTAAAATACAAAACTGCTTGAGTTAATTCAATTGTTACATTTAAAGTGAAAAATGTTATTCCAATAACGTCAATATTTCTATCCACTCTCAAAAGTAAAGTCCAAAAAATTAATAAAATTGAGATCAAAATTATTATTTCCGAAACAAAAACAAAATAAGGCCAAATTGCAATAAATTTATCAATTTTTGAAGGTTTAGAAAAATCTTTTGGATAATAAAGTCCAAAAAGCCAGAAAATTTGTAAATAAATTGAAGTTTTGAGAAAGTTTAATTGCATTTTTGTGCTTTAGTGTGATAACTGTAACTTTTGAAATTTTAAATGTAAATTGTGAATTTAAAATATATGAATGACAAAACACTCAATTTTATTGCACTTTAAATTATGAAAATTGAAGTTGAAAGATAATTTCATCAAAAGAGTTAATTTAAAACATTAGGTCATAAATAATAAATTCAAATCCCACCACAATATATTAGAAACATTGTTCTCAGTTACAACACACAATTTTGATTTTAAAAATTTACTTCTCTGAATTAATTACTTGTTCAAATCTATTAATATTTGTATCAAAATACTTGAAATTCACTTCTTTATCAAATTGTTATTAAGCGGAATGAAAGCAAAAGAAAATTAATTAATTGATTTTTGTTGCCCGACAAAAAAATTATCGCGTTATATCCGAGTAATTTTTTCCTTGTAAATTTAAAGCACTTAATCTACTTGAACACGTTTAATAAAAACAAAACACTTGAGTAAGCTGCATTCATTATTTGAGTAAAAGTTTCCATGCTCAGTTTACCAACAATTATCACTTTAAATTCGCTAGAATTCTGACACAAATGCATAAATTGCAAGAAAATTTTCTGATTAGATTTTGACAATTCATACCAAGGAAAGTTCCAAAGTGCACTCAAAAGTTTTTCCTTCTGATTAACAATAATAGCTGCCTGTGAACATGGTATGAAAACTTGTAAACAATAAAAGCCAGCAAGAATACCACCAACAATTTTAGAATAATAAAGATAAGTCAAGACAGCTAAGCCAATTGACATTGAATTTATAGAAAGGACGATGAAAGTTGGAATTTCAACATATTCAAAAAGAAGCTTAAGATATTCATCATATTCATTGAATTCCTTGATTAAATTGATCAATTGTTGTTTTTCAACTTCTTCTAATGTTATTACAATGTTGTTGTCTTTCGTTTTTGAATTTTGGTTTTCATTGATTGCACATTTACTAGTTGATGGTTGATTTTGATTTTTTAACTCTTGTTCTGATGATTTTGTAGTTTTTAACTTTATGTTTTTTGATTTCAAAAGTTCTTCACTATAATCTTGAATTTTCATGCTGTAGACATCAATTAAAGGAATTGTATGAAGTGTTGTGATCAAAAAAACACATTCAGCTGGTAAAAATACTAAATAAAGCCATCCTGAGAAGAATAGCAAGATGGCAGAGCTAATGATGTAACCATATAATGTATGAGGATCAACCCATGGTAAATAAATTGGTACAACAAGAATAAATTCACTTGTATACCAAGAAACCACCCATGATGTAAAATTTGCAATAAAAATAAGCAAAAAGAAACCAATGGAAAATGATTTGTATGCGAAATTTATCATTTTTAAATTTCTTTCAAGAATAATTCGATATTTCTGTTTTTGCTCAACTTTTTGGTAAACATTTTTGATTGTTCGTCTTAATGAGTGAAAAACATCGTCAGCTCTTTTGACTAATAACTCACAAATGTATCTTACAGCGACATTAACACCAAAAGATTCAATGGCTAACAAACAACAAAGTTCACCCAAATTATTCAAACTTTGATACATTCGATAGAAAGCCATAATTTGCTCAAGTTCTCCAAGGAAGGCCATTATGAAAAGCCGAATATTGAAAAATGTTTTTTGTTCAAATCCAATGCCATAAATTTTTGAAAATCGGTCCAATTTATTGTATGGAACTGAAAAATTAAAATTAAATAAATTAACAAAAGAATGCAACTTTATAAAAAACCTACTTATAAAATTTTCCGATGGTTTGTTTTCCATTTTCAGTCCTTACTCGATGAAATCAGTGGTAAAACTGAAAAGTTTAGATCTGTTTCAAAAGCTCTAATAAAAGAAAAATTGATTTTTTAAAGTCATTTAATGACTCAAGTAACATTTTTGATTATTAAAAGAAACTTTAATTATTGCAATTATCGAAACTTTTTACATTCAGAATTCCTAGAAGTTCTTATTTGAACTTTTGATATTTAGTTTTTTAGTTGAATTAAAACAACCTTTTTTAATTGATGTGTATTAAAATTTCATTTTCAATTTTGTGAAAGTTTTTAAAAGTAAAACATTTATTTAATATTTAATATCATTTTAATTTTGTTCTTTATAATAAGCAATTATTTAGTTGAGTCAATTTGATTCAATTTAACTGAACTCAACTTGAAAAACTTTTAAATTCAACTTGAATTTATAATCCGATATTTGAACGCCAACAATTGTCAAGTTGAACTCAAGTTGATTTATTTGTAAACTTGTATGAAAGTCAATGTTTCTTAAATTTACCAAATTATTGACCGAACAAAATAAAATCTGAATAATTTAAAGAAATTTCAAGTAAATCAACTAGAATTGCTACTTGAAAATTGTCAGCGCGTACACTTGACTTTTAGCGTTCAAGTGCCGAATCCTATTTGAATTCAACAAAATTTTTCATTTTTAATTTGATGAATTGTGTTGAGTGATCAGTTGTAGTTTAATGTACCTGAACATTTATTTTTAATTCTATGATTGAAATCAAGTTATAATTTTTACATCCAAAAAAACTCAAGTATAACAATGTCATAATCAACAGCAAATACAAAAATATCTTTAATCAATTCATAATTGAAAATAAAAATATCTCGAAGTTCAAATTTTAGCTTTTGATGATTAGTTTGAAGTAAAAATGATTCAATGAATTGTTGAGGCAATATTGATGAATTTATGATGATTTGTGTGATTATAAAATCAATCTGTAAATATCAAAAAGTTTAATTTAAATTGCATTCTAATTGATAATTTGTACTTACATTTTCAAGGCATTTTTTTACAATTCTGAGTAATTAAAAATGCATGAATAATTGGAACTGATGCAAAATATAAAAATTTCAACAAGGCATGAAGAAAATTTTCAATGAGTGCAGTAAAAAATCCACAAAATAAATTTGTAATTGACATGTCTATTATGAAGGTTATCATTTGTATTCCAAATATCTTTTCAACTTTCTTCGACAATTTCCAAATTTTTGAATGAATTCTCATAAAAGCAAGAAAATTTGTTTCATTTCTAATGACTTTTGTGGAATTCTTTTTAATCAATTTCAATTGTTGGCTAATTAAATGAACACAAAATAAATATTTTAACCAAGACATTTGAGTTTTAATATAAATAAGGTTTAAAGGAATTATAAATTTTTTCATAGTCCCAAACGTTGACTGATATTGATAGTAAATTTCAATAATATTTTTAAGACTATACAGTGTGACAAAAACTACTAAAAATTTTATCTCCAAAGTTCTTGAAGTTAAAATTTTTAAATCCAAAAATTTTTTCATTATCTCATCAACTTCTTCAATTTCTTTCCAAAATGTTTGCTCCTTTTGATGATAATAAAAAAATAAAAATTTATGGACAATTTGAATTGTTGTGAGTAGGACAAAAATAATCACATCGTAGACATTGATTTTGCCATTTTTTATTAAAGAATTTACAAAAGAAATCACTAAAAATGTCATAAATATAAAATCAAAAACTATAACAAAATAAGGCCAAATTGCAGTGAATTTTTCAATTTTTGAAGATTCAGAAGAAAACTTTGGATAATAAAGTCCAAAGAACCAAAATACTTGGAGATAAATTGAAGTTTTAAGACACTTTGACTGCATTTTTGTGCTTTACAATGATGACTGTTTAAAACACCACTGAAAAATGCATTTAAAAAAATTAAATGACAGCAAGTTCAACATTTTATGCGTGAAATATAAATGTAAAAGATAATTACTATCTTTACCAAAACAATCATTTTAAAAACTTGTTTTTAGTTTAAAAAATTCCATTAAACAAATTACTCCGTCAAAAACTTTCCTATAGGGTTCGGCACTTGATGCATGTAGTCAAGTACATGTGCATGTAATTTTGCAAGTTGCATGCAAGTTAATTTACTTGAAAATGTCTTTAATTCATTCAAATTTTATTAAATTTAGTCAATATTTTGTCAAATTTATATGAAAGTCAACGATTTTTAAGTTTACATAGTTTCAGACCAAAGTAAATTTAAACTGAATGAACTAGAGACATTTTCAAGTGAAATAACTTGCATGCAACTTGCAAAATTACATGCGCATGTACTTGACTACATGCATCAAATGACGAACCCTAAATTCCTAAATCCAATAAAATTAGATTCAATCAACAGCAAAAAGAATTTATTTGAATTATGCACCAACGGGTGCGCCAACTATCTATGATATTCAAATAACATAAATTGCAAGAAATTTTTTTGACAATTTATACCAAGAAAAATTCCAAAGTTTTGAATTGAATTCCAAATTTGTGTTTTTTTTCAATTTTTTGGTAAACATTTTTGAGTGTTCGTCTTAATGTGGGAAAAACATCATCAGAACTTTTGACTATTAACTCACAGATGTATCTTACAGCGACATTTACACCAAAAGATTCAATAGCTAACAAACAACAAAGTTCACCCAAATTATTCAAACTTCGATACATTCGATAGAAAGCCATAATTTGTTCAAGTTCTCCAAGGAAGGCCATTATGAAAAGCCGAATATTGAAAAATGTTTTTTGTTCAAATCCAATGCCATAAATTTTTGAAAATCGGTCCAATTTATTGTATGGAACTGAAAAATTTAATTTTATGAATTAATAAAGAATTGCATATTTTTGACAAACTTACTCATAAAATTTTCCGATGGTTTGTTTTCCATTTTCAGTCCTTACTCGATGAAGTCAATGGTAGAACTAAAAAATTTAAAAATGCTTTCTTGAAAAAGAAAAATCGATTTTTTTAAAGTCATTTAATGACTCGTATTTTTAATTAAAGAAAGAAACTTTAATTATTATTATTACTTAAAATCGTATGTGTTTGACTTTCTTGAATTTTTGTTTTCAAATAAAAAATTACAATATTTGTTAGTAATAGATGTTGCATACAATTTATTTATTCAAAAATTTCTGATCAAAAGAGTCATACCCGTGTAACCAAAAATACGTTACAACATGCCGCTAGCATGCCGCGGCATACCAAAGGCATGTTATAACGTATTTTTGGTTACACGGGATAAGATATGAAAAAAATTTTACATCCAATAAAATTGTAGGAAAACAATGTCATAATCAACAGCGAATACAAAAATATCCTTGATTAGTTCATAATTGAAAGTCAGAAGATCACAAAGTTCAAATTTTAATTCTTGGTGATTGACTTGAAGCAAAAATGATTCAACAAGTTGATAAGGCAAAAGTGATGAATTTCTTAAAATTTTCCTTATCAAAAAAATCATCTGAAATTCAATAAATTTAAAATTAACATTCAAGTGATTTGAAAAGTAAGCTTACATTATCAGCACTTTTTTGACATTTTCTAGTAATCAAAAATGCACTAATGATTGGCATTGATGTAAGGTACAATACTTGAAATAAATCATAAACAAAATCATCCACAGTTGCAATTAAAAAACCAACAAATAAATTTAAAATTGTCACAAAAATTACAAATACAATCATTTGATATCCAAAAATTTCTTTAATTTTTATCAACATTTTCCATAGCATGGTTAAAATTTTAGTAAAAGCAATAAAATTTTCTTCTTTTTCAGTAATTTTTGAAGAATTCTCTTTTAGTAGTTTTAATCTTTGATTAAGATTGTGGATAGTAAAGAAGTATTTCATCCATAAAATTTGTATTTTGATAGAAACAATTCTTATTATAATTAATAAATTCCTCATAAATCCAAAAGCGACGTTAAAATGAATGCTAAATTCATATAAATTAAAAACTAAATAAAATGTCACAAAAATGAATAAGAATTTAGATTCTTTTAATTTTTCTGCAACAACTTTCAAATTTAAGAATTTTTCCAATAACTCATCAAATTCATTTGTTATTGCCCAGAATTTCTTTTCTAAATGGCGATTATAAAAATTTAAAATCAAATAGAGGAGTTCTATAAGAATTGTTGTGCTAATAAAAACAACTCCTGTGAAATCAACATTTTCTACATTTGTCTGTATTAAAAAATAAAAAAGAATTATGGAAACTGTCATTAACATTAATAAATCAATAACAAAAACAATGTAAGGCCAAATTGCAATAAATTTTTCAATTCTAAAAGATTTTGAGGAATATCTTGGATAATAAAGTCCAAAAAGCCAAAAATATTTGAAGATAAATTGAAGTTTTAAAATAGTTTGACTGCATTTTTATGCTCACTGTGATCAACTGTCGATAAAATTTATTTTAAGTGTACAAAGTTAAAAAATAGTGAAAGCCTCTGCCAAGTTAGATGACATTAGCGCATTTTTGGCGTCCAGATCAGTTATTTTATCGATTACTGAATGTTCGAGTCGTTTTTAAAACAGATTTTATATTTAAAAATAACGACCAAGTAAAATTTAAATTACGTTTTGTTGCTTGTGACAAAAAAAATTGCGCGACAAAAGTGTTTTTGTTTACAAATTTTAAAATAGAGACTTAAATTTTTTTTTCTTAATATTGAAATCAGTGACAACTTTTTAATATTATTTCGTCACGAAAAATCAAGTGTAGAAATCAAATGCAAAAAAAACCATAACTCGCTAATTATTATAGTTTTCGAGATCTCGAAGCAGTCGAACAAAGTGAAATTATAAGCTGCATTTTCTAAAAAAAAGAATTAAAAAAATCTATAAACAATTTTAATCATGATATAGTTTGCTAACATAATGGTATGTTTCTCTGTA
Source organism: Polypedilum vanderplanki (assembly GCA_018290095.1). Lineage (NCBI taxonomy): Eukaryota > Metazoa > Arthropoda > Insecta > Diptera > Chironomidae > Polypedilum > Polypedilum vanderplanki. The sequence goes on along the minus strand of CM031379.1, from coordinate 2,771,664 downwards.
ATTTAACCTTTAAACATTTTATACTGATATATTCCTGGAAATTATAAAGTTTATTAATTTTTAGATCCTTAAAAATTTCTCAATACTCAACAATTGTCATCATAATACACTTCTTTGATTTAATTTAACTTTTCCATCCTACATTCAATTTTGTCTCTCAATAAAAATAAATAACTTGAGAAAGAAATATAAAGAGTGGGCAATAAGCATTTGTGCCAATATATACACAAATCTACTTTCGGAAAGAAGAAAAAAAAATATTTATCCAAGAAAAATTAGATTAATGCACGTCCATCTTTGGCCGAAAAAGCAGCATAAGAAAGAATGAAAGAAATCCACTTATAATCAATTCAATAAATGTATGTGTGTGAATATTGAATTTGATTTTATTTCGATTGGCATCGGTCGCCAGATGAAAGTCAATTTTCATTCATAAATTTCGATTTTGACACATTTCCAAGTAGAGAAATAAATGAATCCTCAGAGTGGTGCCTCAACATTGAAATAAAGTGGAAAAGTTTCTTTCTTTTTTTTCTTGCTATCACTTCTCATCTTTTTTATTTTTTTCTTCTTTTCGTCTCTAACCATAATGAAAAAGTTTACAATAATGAACTTCCATTTTATTCTATGCTTTGTCAGTCTACATCTGGTAAGCAAGAGAGAGAGAGGTGAATTCACTTTATCTGTCTATGTGAATGTTCTCAATAAAGAATAAGATTTGGATTGGATAAAAAGACGTTCTTTCTTTTACTTTATCGTCTTATCGATATTGTTCTGCTAGCACTGCTGCTACCCAATGTTTCTATCTTTATATTAAATGAAATAAAGAGAAAAAAAGTCATCAATAATTTTTTTACCTTAAGATCATCTAAAAGACATTTTTGTCTTCCAAATGATTTCATTTCAGTTTATTTGGAGAGAATTTGCATAAAAATTGTTGTTGATATTTTTTTGTTAAGTGGTTTTACTTAGTTAGAGTTTTATAAATTATTTTGTAATTTTTGGCTATTGGCTATATATATAACAATAATTGAATAATCGAACTCAAGAGTCTATTATGTACAAAGAGAAAATTCACTCGGGCGACGAGCGACATATTTTTGTCGGACAACAAAAGTGCAAAATATGGAAACAAAACCACGTGTCACATGAGACAAAAATGTCACGTGACATTTCATTTTGTAAAATTTTCTTTTATTCACATTCCACTTAAAAATCAAAGTATTAAAGAATGAAATTCCATTGTAATATTAAATTCCAAGTATTTTGATATAAATATCAATACATTTAATCCAATATTTAACTCAAAAAGTAAATTTTTCTAAATTTTAGATGTTTTATTTACATTTTTTATGTAAACAAATAACAAAAAATGTAAACAATGGAAGGCGCAACAGATGCCGAATCAATATTTTCGTTGCTCCAGTGATTTTCCTCTTGGCTATGTACAATTTGTTTCAATTTCATTTGACCTGTAAAAAATTTTCTTAAAGTTTACACATTTCTATTATCATTCTGTTTGTATACACATCAAAGACAATCCTTTCAATTCAACAAATGTGAAACTCAACAATCAGTAAAAGCCACAATTAACCCAAAATCTAATCTAATTCAATTTGACTTTATATCACAATTCAATGTTTGTGTATAAAAAGGATTAAAGGAAATTACTGACACATTTCGACAATTGTAGTTGATATGAATACAAAAAAGAATAAAGAAAGTAAGGAAAAGGGTCAAAATATGTTTTTATACACATACAAACACACTTACTTAATCTCTTTTTCAATTTAGTTCACACATAACTTAAATGTGGGAAAAAATGATAAACATGAAAAAACAATAAATTAAATTCACTCTCTGAATATTCGTAGATATTTTTCACATTCGCATTGGCCAGTAAAAGAGAGAAAATAGAAATGTGAGAAAAATACATAACAAACCAGATAATTTTTTATGTAAATATTTCAGCATTTTTCCACCATTCCGACTTCATCGCAATATTTTTATTTCTGACTATGAAGAGAGAAAAGAAAAAACTACAATACAACTCTATTTGCCTGTTCTACTCTTGCCTGGGATTATTTATTGTTATTTTTCCTACTCTTGCTTGCTCTGTGATATGCGGTATATTTTCTATCTTTCTACGTCAAGACTAATATAGTCATTTATAAAATATGAAAGCAAATTCAATTTTTGTGAACATAAAAAGAAAAAGAAATTTTAACACACATAAATTTTTAACTTTAATGTTTTTTAAGAGCCACAAGAAAATTAAGAGAAAATTTCACCTTTAATGTTGATTAATGTCATTAAATTTACTAAACCTTTTTTGCTCCATCCATTCATTCATTCATCATTTACTCACTCACACACTGTTATTGCCATTTGCTCATTGACACAGAAAAGAACTCTACTGAAATGTGTGTTTCTATGCCATACTTATTAAAGGCTTATTTTCGAGATATTTTTTTGGGAGCAGAAGAAGAAAAAGATGAAAATGAGAAACAGGAAAATTAATAACATGAAATTTATAATACACATTCGTACAGAGAAAATGAAAAAGAAGAAAAAATTGGTATTCCCTATGTTTTGTCATTTAAAGTTTTAGCTTATTTTTGGTTGTAGTTTTTTGAACTCTTTGTCATTATTAATAATTCAAAAAAGAATAAATCGTAAAGATCAAAAAATTATTAAAAATTGTTTACAACCTTTGTTTTGTACACAAAACATTTAAAAAATTCTAGGGTTCGAACTTGAGCATGCAAGTTGACTTGCACAAATTTGTAGTAAGTCATTTAAATTTTATTCAATTCGGTTGAAACTTTGTAAAATTATATAAAGATATGTTTCACTTAAATTTACAAAGCTTAAAGCAAATTGAATAAAATTTGAATGAGTTACTATAATGCAAATTCAACTTGCATTAAACTTGCTTAAACCTGTACTCAAATCCAAACTTATAAAAATCAACATTTCGGATAAAATTTTCGGCCAAATGCATTGATATTTAGATCAAATTGCTAAGAAGTCGATGCTTTATTAAGCTGATAGATGAAATACGAATAAAGCAAAATCTATTCATTTTAAATATGACGCAACGCTTTCTAATGTCTTGCAACATTTTGTTTCATGTGACAAATGATTTTTGTTGCACGACATAAAAATGATTTTCTCTACAATTGAAAAAAAATCCTGTAACGTTCATTTTATTTTCAAATAAAGAGCCATCATTTTGCAACTACCTATGTTAAAATGCGTTCCAATAAAATCATCCTCCCTTCTTTTATTTTCACGCTACCATCTGTTAAACTCACTTTGTTTATTTATTTTTCGCTGCCACTTCTGCTGTTATATCTCAAGCATATGCGAGTGAAGTGAAAAAAATATGGCACAGTGACGACAAAGGCAACAACGATGGTGGTAGGAAGTAAAAAAAAATTCACATTTTTGTGCCTTAAAGGGCAAAGACTTAATGAAAATAAATGAAGACGAAAAAAGTTCATTTAAAGCATACTTCATAAAAAATTCTTGACTGTCTGTCTGTGTATGTTGAAATAATTTTTTTCTAATTACATCTTCAGTTAGTCGTTGAAAGATGAAAGGGAAAAAAAGAAGAAATCCTAATGATATGATGAAAATTTCATATAATCATCATCATATGGTTTGAATAAAATTTAATGAGCAAAGCCAGAAAAATAATGACAAAATTAAGCAAAAAGACGCATTTTTTGAAGACAAAATGTTTGTGGTGATGAAAGAAACCCAAAAATATTTTTTTTCTTTTACACAAATCTTAAATGCGTGTAGATTTTTCTCAGTTAACCGCAATATATTTACCCGCTTCATACATACAGAGAGAATGAAATATTTTTCATGTCGAGGGATTTCTCATGCTGCTGCCGCTTTATTAATTGCTTGCTTTACAAATTTTAGAATTTCTGCTACTTCTTTTTCTTATGCTATAATTTTGAGATTATTTCGGTTATGTTAACTTTTTGCCTTCTTTTAGAAAAGTCTAGGATGTTTATTTGCCATTTCCTTCATGATTTGGTTTTTTCTATCTAAGATCTAAGGCTTAAAAAGGAAACAAATTTCATTTCATTTCCCAAGCGTGTGCGTGAATAGAATTAATAAAAAAAAACTGAACAAATTTTCTTTTTTACCACAATACAAAAAATTTTGGTTTTTTTAAAGAATTTTATTTTTGATGTTCACTTTTTGTGCAAATATTTTCATTAGCATTTGACACTCAATTTAAAATTCTAATATTTCTCTCTCCTGTAGAATTTCATCTAAATAAATTACAATAAATTTATTTTTTATTCAACAAAACAGAAGATTTAATTTTGAAAAAAGAAAATTGAGAGAGAATAAAAATAAATTGAGCAGTCAATTTTATTATTTGATTGGATTCGATTTTGTCTACATTGAAAATAAGTTCTTGGAAATGAAAGAATTTGTTTGTAAATTAAAAATGAAATATTTTTGAAAAAAGAATTTTTAAGAAAAAACAAATTTCAATTCAATGCTAGCCTAAAATAGCCAAATTTTAAACTAGTGAATGAGTTTTCTAAAATGCAAATAATAGAAAAAATTTATAACGGTCAAATTTAATTTAAATTTAAATTTTTAAAAAACGTTAAGTCTAAAAAAATTTAAACAAAAGATCTAAAATTTTTCTTTTGTAAATCATTGAAAATTATAAAATAAATTGTAAAATAGTACGTAAATTTTTACTGCTTCTAAAATTCATTTCAAATCTAACGGTCAATTTCAGTTTAGAATTTAAACCAAAAATTGACAATCAATCAAATGATTTTCAATTCTGTCAAAAAAATTTATTCTTAATAGTTTCATTACAAAAATTTTAAAATATTCATATCAATTTTTCCTCTTTTTATTCAAAATGTTTCTATATCTCTTACACGTAGTCAATAGCCATCAAAAACATTTGTTCATTTTCCATTTTCTCACTTATAGTTCAGTTAAAAAAAGGTTCACATTTCAAGCAATTTAATTATTTTTTTCTACCAATCGTTTCACATCAAAATGCTCATGTTATTTTTTTTTATATCGCATTGGTCATCACAAAAAAAGTAAGAGACAAAAAATGTTTTTTGCTTAACTAAAATAGCTACTAGAAGTGAGTTATTGGAATGCATGAAGATTCTGTCATAAATAAAAATTGATGCTGTAAAAAATGTGTACAAGTTGGCAGAAAAAAACAACAACAGCAAAAAACATATAAAAAAAGGCAGGAGTTCACAGTCAAGTGAGACAGAGAAAGCACTGTGTCATCTGTTTTGGCTCACGTTGATATTTTATAGTCTCTGTACCATATATGGAACTATAATAAATTGTATGAGTGTGAGAAGAAAAAAAAGACAATAAAGGCTGAAAGTGGAAGAAAAAGGTGTCTTGAATTTTACTGTCACATATCAATAAGGATGAAGCACCAAACAAAGCAAGTAAAAACAGCTTAAAGCATGTAAAAATGAAACAATGCAATTTGAAATGTTTTACTTTAAGCTGTGTTCTCTTTTTATTCTTTCTAATGAAAAAATAATGTGTTTTTGTTCATTCTCATAAAATATGAATGAAAAAGTTCATTGTATCCTGTAACAATACTAATTAGCTAAATGCAATGAACATTGTTAACAGTGCACATTCATTTTACATTTCTGTTCTTTTTTTATTGTGATTTCATGTGGTATTCGTTTATGAAAAACATTTCATTTATAAAAAGTTTTCTACATTTCTACAATTAAATGTCATAATAAATTTATGTGTTGTTTCAAAATCCTTGACATGTTGCGACAATTTTTTTAGATGAATATTAAAGTTTTTGTCAAAATAAATTTAACTCATCTCAATTAACTTTCTAAAAGAGTCATTAAAAATCAAAATAAAGAAATTAAAGAAAACCGTTAAATTATTTTTCAAAATGATTTAAATTTCCAAAATCCGTTATTTTTAGGAAAATTAAACTTGTGATAAAAATAATTTATTCCAATACATTTACTGGTTTATACAATAATCTTCACCAACAGCAGCAAAATATTTTTTCATCAGTCTCTTTTTTTCCTGATGCATTCATAAAATTGTTCACAACTCATGCAGTGATTTTAACTTTCATGCTAAAACATAAGAGTAAAAGGTGGAACTTAATTGGTCGTAGAGAAGAAGTTGCAAAGTCATCAACGTTCCATTTATGCATATATCATGATATGAAGTACTCATTAGTCCCATAATATCATCAACATTATCATTGATGGTTGGCAGACATGAAGTTGAATTAATGATGAAGTAATTTTAATTAAAAACATAAGCAGGAAATGATAGTTGAAATAATTAATTATGTAGGAAACATCAAAAGAGTTTAATTTTAAAGAAAATTTCACCTCTGAGTTGAATTCATTGTTTTTATCAAAGATATGGTAATTTTTCTCATTAAATTGAGACTTAAAATAGAAAATTTTTTGTTTAAAACAATTAAAGTTAAAAAAGTTAGCAAAAAAATTTTCTCTTAATTGTTTGAAAGATCATAAAATGAGGAAATATATTAAATACTTTAAAGATCTAATTGATTGTTAATGAATATAATTTAAAATTGCAAGCAGTTGATTGTCATGAATTGAATTATAAATCATAAAACTTAAAAATTCATTAAATTTTTCATCAAAATTTTATTCTTCTTCATTCATATAATTAAAAGACAGACAGAAAAGCAAGGAACATTTTTTGTTCAAGTAAAAATTTTCAATTTAAAAATTTTTCCTTCACTTATCTCACTAATTAATCTCGATGATAATGACAAAGGTTTTTGTGGTTAAAAGAAGAACAAAAAGTGAACAATGAAAATCCGTTTTTGAGTTTTGCTTTTCAATTTAGAAAACTATAGAAAATTGGCTGCATTGTTCTTTTTTAAGAGAAGGAAATTTCATCATTGTGTATTGATTTTTATTTTTGAAAGTTTATCTTTTAAGCCTCTAACATGAAAAGGCAATTAATTAAAACTGTAGTTTTCTCTTCTTTTTCTTTTTAAGGCTTATGTGTGCCAAAATTACTTTATAAAACCGGGTGAGATAAATGAGTATAGATTAAAATGAGGAAAAGCGGAAAAAGAAGCTTTGAATTAATTTTCATTTTACAATTTTACTCTCAAAAGCAGGACCAAGTTAGTAAGCGACAAACAACTTAATAAAAGGAAGTCTGTCTGCATTTCAATTGTTTTCTTGAGGGGATATTCAACTAATTTAGCTCTACAACTTCAAATTTCTTCTTTTGTCTCACGCGTACAGTTCAGTCTTCACTCAAAGAAGCAAAGAAAATTTAATTTGAAGAAAATTTTATGCTAATGTCACTTTGGAGACGACAACAGATGTTTCTTTTTTACAGAATAGAATAAGAGTAAAAAACATTGCTTCAAAATTCACTCTGTGCGTTTTATTTTTTGAAATAGGAAGGAAATGTGAATTTTTATGACTTGAATAAGAATTTGAAAAAAAATGATTCATAAGAAGGTGTTAAAATTGTCAAAAAATTGTAGAGAATAATAAGAAATGAAATTGCACTTAAAACAGTCAGTTAAACTTTAAAAATTTCAAAAATTATTTTAACTTGATTTTGAAAGCATCATTAAAAATTCCCATCAAATAAAAAATTCATAAACTAAAATTAATAACCAATAAATATTTGCAATAATGCATAATTATTCCCACCAATAAACACCAAATTAATGCAAATTAGAAATCAATAAGTGATAATTTACACAACCAAATATTTTCATATATTTATTCAATCGTGTGTTTGTGGTTAAATATGCAAAATCTGCCAAATGCAGTTAAATTATTAATTACAAAATTCTTGCTTCGATGCTTGTGTTTGACGATTTGGTTTAATTTATTGATTTCTTTTGAATTCTTGTCACAAACACATTTCTTGTCAATTTTATCCCTTCTTTCTAGCTAAAGAAAGTTAACTGTGAAATGTTGTCAAATCATCATCATTTTTCAAAGTACAAAAAAAATTGACGTAAGTCTATGTCAAGATCAGATGATTTTAGCGCATTTTTATTACACAAATCAGTTGTATTAACGATTACTGAATTTTAAAATTGTAACGGCAGGTTATATTCAAATTAAATACGTTTTGTTGCGTGTAACAAAAAATGTTGCGTGTAACAAAAAATGTTGCGTGTGACAAAAAATTGTTGCTTGTGACAAAAAAAACGTTACGCGTCAAGAAATGTTTGTTTACAATTTTTCAAAATGGAAATTTTAATTCGTAATTTCTTAATTACTGCAATTAGTGACAACTTTCTAATATTATTTGTCACAATAAATTCACAGCATAAATCAAATACAATTAATAGGAAGTTGCTAGTTTTTGTAGTTTTCGAGTTTTACACAGCCAAACAAAGTGAAATTAAAAACTGCATTTTCTATAAAAAAAATTAGCTAAAAATGTGAGAAAAGAAAAGAATTTTCACTCGCTTATTTGAATGAATGAGTGAAAAAAAATTGACACATTTTGTTTCAAACACAAACGATGACAATTTTTCTTCTTACGCACAATCACGACACTTGTCTGTTAAAGCTAGCATAGCAGACAGACAACAGGATGAAAAAAATGAGAACGGATATTGAAAATCAATTTTATTTTTCAACGTACTGAAATTCTTCCTATATTGCCAATGGAAAGGGAAAAATTGATAACATGCTGTTATTTGATTTCCTGTATATGAAGTTAAATTTATGTTTTCTGCTTTAATGGATTGAAAATTGAAGGTTCAAAGAAGATTATAATTAGTATGCACTGAGAAGAATTCATTCAGGTAGAAATTTTTACTAATGGCTTCTTAATGTCTTAACTAACAATTTCTTGTTATTAAAATTTGAAATTTTTGCAACAAACTTTGCCCAGTGACAAATTTAAAAATTGAATGTCACACTGAACATGGTTTATCGCAAAAGATTTTCAATTTTAATATAAGAAATCTTTTGATTTTGATGGAGTTTAGAATTATCTAAATTAAGGAACTTTAACTGTGATTTGTATTGAATTTTTTATGTCTTTCTTAGTCAGATCACAAAAATTAGTTCCTTCAATTTAAATAATTTTCACTTTGAATATTTGATGAATTTGAAGAAAATAATTGATGAATTTTCTGTAAACTTATCGCATTGATGGTCCAGCTTTATGATTTTTTAAATAAATTACATCATAAGGTAGAACACCAAAGAGATACGAATAAGAATTTATTTTCTAATGAATATTTAAGAGTTTATTTGTAAATTTTGAATTATTTTTACAATTTAACTCTGAACTTTAAAATTGCAAGACAATTTACATTAAAGTTCAACACAAGACTGATGATTGAATGTCAATTGCAATGGTCTTTTATACTACAAATATGAATTGCATTTTGTTCAATTAGTTTCAAATTTCTTTTTTTCTCAATCCACTTTAAAAAGTAGTTTTTGTAAACTAAATTTGAATTAAGAACTCATTAATGAGACATAATGAAGGTAAAGAATTTTAATATGTTTTAAATGTTTAAAGAGTTTATTTTTTTAAATGTTTTTTTGTAGTTCCAATATTTAATTCTAATGTTTTATTCCGAATTGTTAACATATTCAGAAAATTTAAAAGTTTTTAATTAAAAAATTTTTGTAGAGCAAGCAAAATTAATAGAAAGGAAATTTCCTACCGGTTGAAAAAAATGAAAGGATAAAAGAAAGTTTCTCTCTAATTTTCTAGGGTTCTGACTTGCATGCATATTTTATTTCAAGTTGACTCATATAAAAATGTCATTTATCTATTCTATGGTTAGGCACTTGCACGTTGACAGTCAAGTGTCGACGTCGATAATTATCAAGTAGCAATTTAAGTCGATTTACTCAAAAATGTCTCTAGTTTATTCAGATAAAATTTTAGTTTGGTCAAAACGTTAGTAAATTGAAGAATCATTAATTTTCACATAATTTTGCCAAATTTGGATCAAATTAAATTAATGAATTAGAGACATTTTTGAGTGAATCAACTTGAATTGCTACTTGACAATTGTCGACGTCGACACTTGACTGTCGACGTGCAAGTGCCGAACCATAATTTTATTCAGATTTTAATTCATTTGAAATCTAACCAATTTGCATGAAACTCAATGATTCTTAAATTTATTATGTTTTTAATTGAATTAAATTAAATTAATTAAAGATAGTTTTGTGTAAGTCAACTTGACAAATAAATGCAACTATCAAGTAAAATATGCTTGCAAGTCTGAACTGTAAAATTTAAAAAAAATGTTCAAAAAGTCTCGAAGGAAATTCCGAAGTCCTACATCTTTCAATGAATTATAGAAGTTCATAAATAACGAATGAAATTTGAAGAACTCTGCGAAATTTCACTGGAAAATATCAACAAAACAATTTACCCAATTTTTTGTAAGCTTATCGTAAAAAATTTCTTTTGTGCTTTTAAATTTCTATAGAAATAAATTCTTATATTTTCTTTGAATTCTTCATTCTACAGAATTTTATAGAAATTAGTGATAAGCTTATTAAATGTTTTATTTGAAAATTACATGAAATTCAAAACAGAATAAAAAATTAAAGCACATAAAAAATGCAGTTTTTTTAATTGAATATTTTAGTCTCACAAAAGAACATTTAAAACATTTTTTAGCCGAAATTGCAATAAGATTTTCAAAATAACAAATTCAATAGAAATATGTAGAAAAAAAGATCAAAACAAAAATCTTTTCTTCATCATTTCATTTGAATAAAAGTTTTTATAAATTTTTACACTCGTGTAATTTTACAACCTCGACTGATTTTCTACAATCAATCCTCATTAATTATGATATATTTTGACAACATCATCATTATTTCAAAATATTCAACAAAACAACAAATAAAACTTTTTTCCCAAGCAAAAACAGAAACAGAAACTGAATCTGAAACAACAAGTGCTCAATGATAGACAGATTATTCATTGAAATCGATAGCCTCTTTTTAGTATTTGAATATTCATGAATTTCTATCTTCATCATAATAAAACAAGAGTGTGATTATTTCAATACCAAAAATTTGAAATTTATTAGATTTTAAGGGACTCAATTTTTTTGTCTAGCGGACCCAGTTTTAATTAACACTTTTTCTCACTCTCTTCTCATCTTTTGCTACTGCATAGCTGAATGTTAATTAAAAAAGTTTTCAATTAAATTTTTTTTGCTCGCTCACAAGTCATTGGCCTCATTATACATTCATGCATCATGACGTTAAACATTTATTAGGTACTACTGCAACTATCGTGCCTGCAACATATTTAATTTTAATTAAATTCAAAAAATTCTCATGCAATAAAAGAGGGAAAATTTTCTTATTGAAACAAAATTTTTGTGCTGTATTTTGAATCAAATTTGGTCATTTTTTGCTTGTCATTTTTCTAACTTGACTTGCTAAAAACTATTTATTTATTTAGTTTATGTTTTAATTTTCTATTGATTTTAACTATGAAATCAATTCAGTAGAAGAATTTTTCTTGAAAATCTAAGTAAAGTTTGGTACTTGATCGTCGAATGTCAAGTGTCGTCATTTATAATTGTCAAGTTGCATTCAAGTTGATTACTTAAAAATCTTTCTAACTCATTTTGATTTTATTTTGTTTGGCTCATAATTTGGTAAATTTATATGAAAGCCAATGATCCATTAAATTAACCAAATTATTAACTATACAAAATAAAACTTGAATTATTTAGTGAAATTTTCAAGTAAGTCAACTTGAATACAACTTGAAAATTATAAATGAGGACACTTGACTTTCATGCTTCAAGTGTCAAAACCTAATTTAAGACAACCAAATTTTTAATTTATCGTTTTTAAGGTTATTCTTAGTATGTTGTTGACTAAATTGATTCCAATGTAAATTTACTTGAAGACATGCTGTTTGCAAATTTTTCATATTATCCCAATATTCCACTAATGTATTTTAAAGTTAAAAAGAAACTTGTGGATAATTGTTCAATAAATTGTAAACATCAACATGCTAAAATGCGCTCTTAATTTATCATTATTGTTGATTAAAATTTCTGCTTTTTTTATTTATGAATTTAAAGGTAAAAAATGTGTTTATTATTCAAATTGCGTTCGACATTGAACAATTTCAAATTAATACCGTTGCCTGCCTATTTTGCCCATATTTATTGACATTGAGCATAATTTATAACTCATTTATCATTCAGTTCAATAGAGAAAAATGTTAATGGTATTTTTCTTTTTTTTTTTGGCTGCTACAGGGGAAATTTAGAGACAACAAAATATAAAATTTTTCTGTTTTTATTCTAACAATTGTAATTGAGCAAACATCACCCTAAAGCTATGCCTTTTTCCTATCTTTTACACTTCCGAATGAGGCTGGGATAATGTTAATTAATTCCGATATAGCTATTTTGAATATTCAAATGTGAATGGCTTTTTTGCTCTGCCTTTCTCATATAACAACAGCAGCAGCAATAGGAGGTTAAATTTATGCCAAACTGAAGAGATAAAGAATGTAAATCAACTGTTGTACATTCAATGAATAATTGATTGCTTCTTTATCATTTTGTTATAAAATGAAACATTCGTAATTAAAGATTCCTTTTGACTTTTATTGATTTTTGTTTTGATGAAAATTTTATTTAGAAACATTTGAAATAATTATTCGTTTATTTTTAAATTTAAGCTTAGGAACTTAAAATGTCAATGATAGAAAAACAATTTTCAGCACTTTAAAGCAAGATTAAGATCAAATAAAAGTAGAAAGTAGCAAATTAAAAGCAGGTAATTCCCAAGCCTAAATTTAAATTATTTTAATTAGTTCAGATAAGTGTTAGGCAGAAAATTTCCAAACTCAAGCTGGCAAATTTGGACGACAAAACAAACTTCTCAAAAAAAAGTTAAATTAAGATCAACATTCAATTTCCTATAGATAAATGAAATTTTAAACCCACGCATATAAAATTCAAATTATTCTTAAAATTTTCACAAAAAACACCAACGCTTTACACCAAAAAAAATACCTCAAGAAGGAACAAGCAGTAGGTTTCATAAAATGATGATAAAAAATGGCGTAATCTTAATATTTAATGTCATTCCATAAGTCACTGTACGCATAAGAAAAGCATCGCCAGCAGCAACAGCAGTAGCAAATGGAATGATGACAATGAAGAAGGTGGAGCAGCACAAGGAAGCGGATGGAAGAAGGAGAGCAAGCATAATCTAACAAGTCATCACAATCATTAATAATAATTAGCAGAGTGTGTGGTTGCAGGCCATATGCTTACTGTTAGCAATAAATATGCTCACATATCGCTTGTGTTGTCGCAAATTAAAGCTCAATGCTTGTCATATTTAATTATTTTTGATGCTTCGAAAAAATTGTTAACATTTATGTTGACATGACATGAATTCATGTGCAAAAAAAAAACATTTTTAATAATGGAATATTTAGTTGTTGTGAATAAAAAGATGGGAGGAAAAAGTGAAGATAAACATGAATAATCTTCTTCTGATACTACTGTCGTTTGTTGTTTGTTTGTTTGTTTATATAGAAATTGATGGGCGTGTTGGTGATGAGAAAGTGAAGTTTCGTGATGAATGCTAATAAAGTTCAACATGGAAGTTTGTGTGATGTAATTTATCTTTTTTAACCTTGAACTTGAGACTTTTTTTGCTTGTCAATGTTTTGTGATTTTTATGATAAATTGTTTATTTTATGTAAGAGAATTTACTATAATTTTATTGCTTTATCTTTTAATGTTTGTAATGAATAGTTTTCGATAATCATTAATTACTAAATTTGAGAATACAACGAGAAACTTTTAAGTAATTGAAACGATTTTTAAGCCAAATTGTGTTCGTTTTTGTACTTTGAAAAAATCACTTAAGTGTCGTGAGACATTTTGTCTCGTGCAACAATTAGAAACAAAAACACATGTCGCACGAAACAAAAATTGTTGCACAACATTACAAAATGTTGTGTGACATTTCAAACTTGATTGAATTTTACTAGTTTTGTTTTATTTTCATTCTGCTTCTAAACAGTTTGATAAAATAGTCAAAATTTTAAGTATTTGGTGTAATTATCTTTGCATTTGATTGAGAAGTTGATACAAAATGTTGATTTTTTCAAGGATTCCTCGGAATTTTTTAATACTTTTGTTTACGAAAATTTGTAAACAATGACAAACAACATGAACAATAGGCAAAAAAATCATAACTAAATTAGTAAATTTGAACAATAATAAAAATTTTAAGAATTTAAAAAAAAAACTTTTTAAAATTGAAAAAATAAATCAATTCAAATTAAGAAAACTTTTGAATTTAAAAATGATAAATCAATCACATTTCTAAGCTTCTAAAACTTTCATTCATGCGAAAACGTTTGCAACAGCTTAAAATTCTAAAACTAAACTTTTACTTGCAATTGCACTTTCTTTCTCTTGATATATATTAAAAGTTAATCAACACGAGTGCGAGCATGAAAACTTTTTCTTTTGCAAATATGCCGCACTTCTTATCGTCATCTACTACGTGTTATAAGAAGATTCTTATTTAACACTCGGATGAACTTTTTTTCTAAAAAGAGAGAGAAGAACAAAATTTGTGGTAGATAACAGTAGAGCATGACAGCAGCAACAGCAGGTAGCAGAAGCAGTACCAAAAGCACATTTTCTCACTGCATGGTGGTTGTTTGTAGTGTTGAAACTTTTCTATGCACACGAGATAGAGACAGAAAAGAAAAGAAGGATGATAATGAAGAAAGTTGCACACATCAAAGAGTAATGGCTTTCGTACGCTTTAAGTCAAAGTGGTAAAACAAAAGAAGTGCCATAAAGTCATGCAGCATTTGAAGTTGTTGGCATTTAACTTTATGTGCAGTCAAATGAAAAAATTTAATATGATTCTAAAAGATAGAGGAAAGGAAATAGTTCGTTCGAAAGATTTAGAATTCACATAAATATAGAAAATTAGAAAATTTTTAAAAAAACCGTTACATTAATTTTCATTTAAATTCTTGTAAATTCTCAATAAATTTACTTTTGTTCATTAGATTCGTTTTTATGAAGTTTTATTACGTCATGTTTATTCAAACTAAAGAAAATTTTAATGAATTTACCAAAATTTTGTGTTTGAGTGCGTTCAAAAATTTTGATTTTGTTTTCAAATTTTTCTAAACACAAAGAAACGGTTATTTTTAATCAATAAAAATGCTTTGACATTCATGAATACTTAGATAAAATATTCTAGATAAAAAAACACTTTACGTAAAATAAAATTTTTTTAATTTAGTCATAATTCAACAATGAAAGCAACAAGTTTAAAAAATTCAGTTTATCTTAAAATTTTCTGGTTTCTTGGACTTCATTTTTATGAAGCTTCAAAATTTAGCACTAAAATTGAAAAATTTCTTTCTTTTTGGCCTTATTGTGTTTTTGTGATTGATTTAATAATTTTTGGATTTATTTTTCCACATTTTCCATTTGATGTTGAAAAATTAAGAATTTGGGAAAATTTGGCATTTGCAATTGTGTCATATTCTTTATTTTCTATTGCTTTTATTTATGTCATTTTGATCTTCATCTTCAGAAATAAAGAAAAAAAGTTTTGGAAAACTCTTGAAGAAATTGATGCAAATTTAAGTTTTTTATCAAATCAAAAAGCAAATTATGATGAAAATAGGCTTAAATTTTTGATTTTCATATCTATTTTTTCTGCTTCAATTATTTTTGAAGTTGTTGATGTCTTAAATCTTGCTATAATGTCTAAGCAATATTATTTAATCTCAACAAGATTTACATATTTTAAAATGCAAATTTCTTGGTTAAAATTTTTCTTTTGTGTTCACTGCATTGACATTAGATTAAGAAAAATTGAAGAAAATGTTTTAAAAAATTTAAATAGTGACACAGATTTTTTGTTGTTAATGAAAATTTACTCTAAATTCTGGAAAAGTATAAAAATTCTTGATAAAAATTGTGGATATCAAATGACTTTGTTTGGATTTTCGTTGACTGGTTTGTACATTTTCTGTGGATTTTTGATTGCATCAACTATTGCAACTGATCGTTTTGATTTGACAAATAATCTTTATAAAACTGCAATTCCTATTCTTTATTCTTATCTTATATGTCGAAAGTGCCAAACTTGTATTGGAATTGTAAGTTGAACTTGGAAATTTTTTATTTAATTTGAGAGATCAAAAAAGAAGTTTTTCATTTCAGTACAATTCAATAATATCAAAATCAATTAAAAATGAAAAATTATCAAGAAATTTAGTTGAAACTTTTCTGCTTCAAATCAATCATCAAGCAATCACATTTGAACCACGTGGATTTTTTATTTTTAACTATGAACTTATTGTCAATTTATTTGCTCTGACTATCAATTATGATGTAGTTTTCCTGCAATTTTATTTTATGTAAATAAAAGCTTTATGAAATTTTATCAAGAATTTTAATTTTAGGTTCCATAAAAAATTTTGTTTTACTTTAACTTTGACAGAAACAGTTTAAAAAATTAACTCAAGCTACATTAGATAGAGACTATCAGCTTTTTACATTTTATTTATACTATTGAGTTATTGTAAACAAAAATTTTTAGAAAGCTGCCACTGATTGCAGCATTTTGAAAATTTGCAAACAAAAGCATTTTTTGTCGCACAACATTTTTTATGTCACACGCTACAAAACATTCTGTAATCGTTAATACAACTAATCTGGGCGTCTAAATGCGTTAAAGTCACCTGATCTTGACAGAGACTTCCAAGGTTTTTTAGCATAAAACTTTAATTGTGCAACTCATCAGTCATTTAAAATTTTTACGAAAATTTACCAAGAAACATTCATGCTACAAATTACTTATTAAAAAAATAAATTTTAATCAAAAGATTTTTTTTCATTGAATGTTGAGTTGATTGTTGAATTAATCACTTTTACTGCTAGTTACAGTGCAATTTTTTTGCAATTTTATTTACTTTAAATTCAATAAAGAAAAAAAAAAAATTATAAAGAATTTTTATATGATTCTTACTAGCATAAATATATAAGAACACAAAAAGAAAATATATGAATATCTTTTACGGTTTCTTCTGCTGCTGACTGTGTCATGAGTTTTATTCCATGTGTGTATGTATGTAGAACTCAATGTATGAAATATTAAATTGAGCATAGAATTATTTATGAAGCTCAATGTGAAGACATTTGAGGCAGAGAAATATAGAGAAGGTCTATTGGAAAAGAAGTAAGAGACATTTTTGGACAACATCCTGTGGAACCATTAAGACTTTTTTTCTCTCAATTTCAATTTCATTCTACCCACAGATGATACAAACACATGATAGACATATAAAAAAATATATTGGATTATCATAATATCAGTTTGCTTCCAATTATGGTCTTAACTCAATTTCAAGGATTAGAGAACGAAAGTGACTATGTTTTGATATTTTTAACTTTATCATCATCATCATCATCTAGGGAAAGTAAAATAAAAATATTGAAATTTATTCATTCTCAATATTCTCGCAAATTGAGTTCCATAAAATAATATACCAATTTACTACAGCAGTAGCAGTAGTGTGAGAGAAAAAAAAAAGTTTTTTCAAATGTATTTCTACTGTATCAATGTGAGAGAAATGTTTGCATTTTGGCTACCTATTTAAGTCAAGTAGAATTCAAGTAGAAATCAAATCAAGCCTTATAGAAATCAAGTTACAAAAATATCAAGTCATGTAAAAAACAAATCAAGTCATTTGTAAAAGTCAAGTTACGAAATAGTTTCAGTCAAGTAAAATCAACTAGAAATCAAATCAAGTCATATATAAAAGTCAAATTAAAAAAGTCAAGTAAAATTATTTCTACAAAAAAATTTTTTAAAAAATGCGCTATTATTTAGCAGGTAACTGACATTTAATACAACTGATTTTTTATTCATTCAGTCTCTTCATGACATCGAATATTCGAATGAAAGGTTTTACTTGAAAATGTAAGCGAATAAATTGAAATATTCAGAACACGATGGAGATTTTTATGGCGTATTAAAAAATAGTTCAATTGCATAAATTAATCGCAAATGACTAAAGTTGAATTTTTAATACTCTACATTTTAAAGATTAAAGCTTGATAAATGAAAGGATAATCGATATATAAAAAATTGCGGTTGTTGAAAATAGTACGTAGAGCATTTTCGTATATGGTAAAGAGTGAGTGAATGTCGGTCATCAAATCACGTATTCAAAAACAATTTATCAAAGTGTAGCCCTTTTGACTTCAAATTAATACAGCAATCAGACCGAATGGACGAGAACGAGAAATTTATTGATTCATCACGCAATACTTCAAGTTATTGACTGGTTTTATGATTAATGATTAATGTTTTGTCTGATTGAGGAAAGTTTGAGATTTTTCACATAAAAACACTTTGATGACTCCTTATTGATGAGTTTATGAAATTTTCCATTGCAAAAATTTTCCATAATCAAAATTTTGTACAGTTAAAGATTTTGCATTACTTGACTTTCATATAACTTGACTTTCATGTAACTTGAATATTTTGTATAACTTGATTTCTACTTGACTTTTCTTATATGACTTGATTTTTACTTGACTTTTTAAAAGTATAAAAGTTTTCAATTTGACCATTTGTAAATTAAACAAGATAATTTAATTTCCCCTAAAATACATAATAAAATCATCGCATGACACACATCATAAAGCAGAATTAAAAATTAATATTTTTTATGCTACATAAATTGAAATTCATGAATAAATTGATTAAAGCTATTGAATTTTAATGCTATTATTATCCCCAATGTTTCTTTTACTGTTAACAAACTCATGGGAAAATTGTCAGGTGAATTAACGTGTAATCGAATTCATTGTCATATTATGCACGCTCTCCTCGAAAAATTACTTTCTTTCAGCTTGCTTAATGGCATTTGTAAAATTTAATTATGTAGAGAAACATTTACCGATTTATATCGATGTAAATCCTTCTCATTCTACGCTCTTACTTCTTTTTATCAATGCTTGTTCTCGTTCACACATTGTATAATGTGAGTATATGAGATTCAATCAATTGAGCACATTGTAAGCAATTTCACACACATGATATTTAAATTATTTTGTATTAAGTGCATGTACTACAAGTGTATGAAGCAAAATTTTATGAAATCTATGGAATGAGAAGTGTTCATTTGAATAAATTTATGATATTTAAATCTCATGCTTTGAATAAGTCTACCGTCTTCCCTCGAATAAAAGAGCCTTTTGCTCAATTTTGTTTTGATTTAGTATAGAAAAAAATACGTTAATTCTGAAATTTGCTCAGATTTTTAAATTTTTGAAGGCTCTTTTATTCAAGGAAAGACGGTAAGCTTACATTTGAACAATTACAACATTTTAAATTTTATTAATTCCAAAATTTTGAAAAAAATTTAAAATAAAAAAAGCCGTTAATTTGAAAAAATTTTAGATAAAAAAGTCGTTAAATTTGAAATTTTTATTTAAAAAAAAGAAACATACTTTAAGTATAAACAAAAGAAAATTCTATGAATTTTAATTTAAAAATTTATTTCACGTATAAATGTAAACGAACAAAATATTTTGAATTTTCAAAAACCGTTAAATTTAAAAATTTACAAAATTTATTTTTAAAATCAATTTTTCAAAAAGTCAAACACTTTCAAGTGTGCTTTAAGTTTCTCCAAGAAAACTTCACCAATGTCTCAATTAATATAAAACTGCAGTTGAAGAATTTCAAGAAAATAATTTATGACCATAAATTGCTCAATTATTTGTCCATTAAAATCAATTAGTTTTAACCCTCTCATTTCATAATGTCGTCGTCAATGCTAAGTACTACTTTAAAAAGCTTGTAATTTTTTAGTGCTTTTCTTCTATTCGTAATGACTTTGGTGGGCTGCAAATACAAGAGATCATTAAACTTTTTTCTATATACATAAAATAGCATACGATGAAGAAATTCTCTCGATGGATGGAAGGAAGAGAGAAAAAAAGTTTTCATTTTTACGATAATGGCTCAGCGAGGCATTAAATTTACATAAAAATTTTTTTTCTTCTTTTTTTACCAATTTTCTGTGTTGTGCTGTTGTTCATTCATTTATTCGCCTTCTTTTTTTTGTTGCTTATTCAAAGACTATGAATATTAAAGAAAGAAATTTCTTTTCTCCTCTTAACACTCATAATTCAATGCTCTTCACACTTTTTATTCTCCTTTGAGGTCATTTCATGATTAAATTTTTTCTTCTTTTCTTTTGGTCTAAAAAAATTCCCAATGTTTTATTTTTAGTGAACAATAAATTTATTTTTTTTTTTTTTGAGTTTATTCCTTACCTTTTAAAAATGTAATAACTTTTATCTTTTTCCACTGTTGTATGTGGTACAGGTGTTGAGTTTGTTGTACTTAAAAACTTTTTCACGAGTAACAAAATAAAATTAAATGCAATGAAGCAAGTTTTGTGTAGAAACAGATTTTTTTAATAATAAATTTCAAGTTTTAAGTTTAATGAATTGTTAATAAAAAATTAAACTTTTTAGAGTGGAAAATTGTCTGTGAAAATTTAATTTATTTATTAATTTGATGGTACAAAATGTTATTTCTTTTCAATTCACTTTGTAATGGAAGTCAATTTAAATGAGGCTTTAATTTTGTTACATAAAATTCATTAAAATTGTCACTTCTTTCTAACTAATTATTTGAAAATGTATGAAATTTAACAAAGTTCTATCAATTAAAACCAACGACCACAATTTTGTAAATATTCATGCATAATATTTTTAATTAGACAAATTTAGGGTTCGGCACTTGATGCATGTAGTCAAGTACATGCGCATGTAATTTTGCAAGTTGCATGCAAGTTAATTTACTTGAAAATTTCTCTAATTCATTCAGTTTAAATTTAGTTCGGTTTAAACTATGTAAACTTAAAAATCATTGACTTTCATATAAATTTGACAAAAAAATTGAATAAATTTAATAAAATTTGAATGAATTAGAGACATTTTCAAGTAAATTAACTTGTATGCAACTTGCAAAATTACATGCGGATGTACTTGAATACATGCATCAAGTGCCGAACCCTAGACAAATTTGAACATATCACAAATTTTCAATAATCTATAGCGAGTCATTCATTAGAAAATTAACCAAATCACTGTCAACCACATTTTTAAAATTGTGTAATTTTATTTAATTACAAATTTCAATAAATTGATTTTATCCATCCCACATGCAGATATAAAATAACTCAATTTATATGACCAAGTCAAACCATCATCAGTCAGTTGGAAAAATCAAGAGCATTTAAGCAAATAACGTTCGAATAAATTTCGGTTGAATCAACAAATATTGTTTTTCACTCACTGTTGATTTTACTCAATGTTTTTTATTTCTGTTTATCTCAGAATGGATGTATTCATACAATGAAAAAGTGAGAGTCAAATAATTGCCTGTAGGACAACAATTAATTGCTTTTTTCATGCTTTTTTTGAAGAAAAACAAAAGTTGGTTTTTGCACAAATGTGAACATTTTTGATTTTTTTATAAAATTTATTAAGGTTGAAGCTTAAAGATAAAAAAATTAAAAATTTACAAAAATTTTTTAGACTTTCAAAAAATGTCAACACCTAAAAATTTTTTGATTTTTGTAAAAAAAAACGCAAAAAATACAAAGTGCTCTCAGGCTTTGAAAAAACTGAGCAAATTTCTGAGCATCAAATTTAAATTTGATTTGACCGTTATTTGAAAAACTAAATATTTTAAAGTAAGAAATTGCTTAAATATTAAATTATAAAAAAAGTTTATTTACCAATTTCATTAAAAGGCAAATTATGAAAAAATTTAAATATAAAAACATGTGCAAATCATTATGAAAATGAACTAACTAACAACAAAATTTTGAAACTTTTACTTAAAATGCAAAGAAAAAAACTTTCTGATTAGACAAGAATGAAAAATTATTATCAAAAAATAATTGATTTAATTTATTCTGCAATGAAATGAGAAAAATCATTGAATTTTGCTGATTCGAAAGAGCATAAAAAATTGATGCCGATAGCTATTTGATGGTGAAATATAAAACATTTCATTTCATTGAAGCAATTAACACTATTTCTCATATGAGTTGATTTTTCCTCTATGGAAAACTTTTCTTCACTAGAAATTCACTGAAAAAGAGAGAGAAACTTTTTGAATGTTAAAACACACGTCAGCTATGTTAATACCCTTAAGTCAAATTAAATTCTATTTTTATTGAACTTTTCATTCTTTTCTTGCACACAAAATCAAATAAGATTGAATTGTTGAAAAATCAAATAAATAATGAAAAATTTCATGCATTGTTGAATTTCAAAGGAATGTGAAGCAAAATTTAATTTATATTTTTTATTAATTAAAAAAAAATCAAGATTTTTGAAATGGTTTTCAAAATTCATTTTAATAATTTTTATTATGATTTTTGAAGATTTTATTTTGATCTTGATCTTAATTTTTTTCTAAAATTGATCTTATCTCTTAAATTCGATCTTGTTTTTGTTTTTTAAACTTGACTTTTATTTTTCTTTAATAGTCGAACGTTGGCAGAAAATTTACAAAATTTGTTTGTTTCAACTTAAACTCATAAATTTTCCACTAAATGAAGTTCACAAAATTCAAAAACAATTTCAAATATTGTAAAATCAGAAAAAGACTGTAATTGCAGGTCACAAAATATTTTTTTTGATAAAAACTTTTATACATGAAAACAAAATGTTTTTGTTTGTGATTAGATAATGAAAATTTTACAATTCAGTTCATGTTTTTCAATTTAAGACTTTCAATAGTTTCTTTTTAACTGTGCGGTTGAGCTCAGTTGTTTAAAATGTATTTTCTAGTCATTTTTATTCTTTCAATTGCACTACAATGCATCGATTGTGTTGTATTTAATATTCATGCATGCACCGCAGATTTTTGTAAAGTGAGCAAAACACAATAAAAAAATACCGCAAAGCAATCAAAAAATTTCTTTCAATTTGCAGAACTACAAAGAGACAGTCGGATGTGAACGTTTATCAACAGCGTGTGCTGCACAAAATAGAACGCATAACGGTGTCATTTTTCGTTCAGTAACTCCATGCAGCTGCTGCGAAACATGCTTAGCTAATCTTAATGAAGGTGATGACTGTTCCACTGGTTTACTTGGCGCACCCGCTCCCAATTCAATTTGTGGCAATGGTCTTTATTGCACAATAAAGCATGGCAATCAACATCCGACATGCGAACAAATGTTTGCGACAAGCGAATGCTTCCGAATGAAGCGGAAATTTGATGATGATTTGAAAGACGGCCTAATTGGACATTTGCAAGCGAAACCATCGTGCGATGGTGATGGAAATTTTTCTCCTGTTACATGCAATTCTGGACAAAATTGCTTCTGCGTAAATGAAAAGGGTGAACGAATTTTTGGTGATGCTCCACATCGACAGAACATTGAACATGTTATGCATTGTGGCTGCTCGCGACTCAATGATAAATTGAAGGATTTAGTTGAACAGAGATTTCCATTTTTTACAATTCGATGCAAATCCGATGGTTCATTTGATACGCTTCAATGTTTTGGGAATTTATGTTTGTGCATTGATAGTATTACAGGCAAGTTGTTAACTTTTTTTAAAATTAATTATCAAGTAGTTTTGGAATTTTAAAAAAGAAAATTTTTTGTTGACTTTTTGAATTTAGTTTAGTTTAGTCAAGTGACTTGACTAATTGAAGCTTGAGTCAAGTTTGTTAATTTGCAAGTAAAACTTGATTAGAATTACTTGAGTCAAATTAATAACTTGACTCAAAATTACTTGAAATTAATCATGTCACTTGACTTAGTGTCATAAATACTTTAATCGATTTGAACTCATAAAATAATAATAAATCCCTTACCATTTTATATTGCATAAAAAACAGGATCACCGACATCAGAAATAAAAAATTTGACCATGACTATGAATAGCGATGAAGCAACAGAAACACTAGCAGGATTACGTGATTTGCCATGTTACGATGAAAAAATACACCTCGATGAATTCAATTTCACTCGTCCATGCGAGAATATAAAACGGGAGTTAATTAACACAATTTTGGAAGCGAAACGCGATGGAATCGATGATGCAGAAACACATGTAGATATTTGTGATCCAGACGGCTCATTCAAGCCTGTTCAATATAATGATTTATCAGCATTTTGTGTTGACCACGAAGGGAACAAAATTGAAGAATTTGTTGCATTAAAAAATAGCACTGATTTTGAAAAAATGCATTGCAAATGTGCACGTGCTCGCAATTTGTTGATGAAAAATAATTTTTTAGAAATTCCAGAGTGTTGCAATAATGGAAATTATAAAAGCATCGCGTGCCGTCGTGGTTTTTGTTATTGTGTCAATGAAGATGGTAAACAAGTGTCAATTGAAGTTATTGATCTTCATAAAGACAAACTACCATGCTTTAATGATGGTGAAGATTGTAAATAAAGAAAAATTGTTAACATTTGTTTGCCTTGAAAAAGAATTTTTCCATACTCTTTTGAAAATGTCTTTATTTATTTGTTCTTTTTTACCAAAAGATTTTAATTTCACTTTCATAAATTATTTTTCTTTTGCCATCATTTTGAGGCAAAAAAGCAGTAAATCTTGCTACGTTCATTGAATCACAAATTCAGCGAAAAAAATGAAAAATTCTAGTAAAAAAAGTAAAGATTGAAAAAAAAAACAAGGAACTTTCAGTTACATTTTAAAAATCGTATTTTTTTGTGGTAATTTTGAACTTTTTTTAAAAAATTTCTTCATGTGAAAATTATAAAAATTTCAATCAAAGTGACAACTTTCAAATAATTAAAAACTGAAAACTTTTTAAATATTTCTTTGTTACTTTCATAATTTCATCATTAAATTTGTTCAAAAATTCTTCGAGAACTTCAAACATTTTCAAAAGAAATCATTTTCAGTCATTTAGTCAAGCATTTTATGTTCAAAAGAATTTTTCAACATTTTCTGTAAATAATTAAAGAATTTTTCAAGTGTGTAAAATTTCACATTTTCAAACACTTTGAAATTTTATTTCTTTTGAAGTAAAAACTGTTCTTTTACATTTTCATCTTTTTATTTAGCAAAATTTCGCAATATCAAAAAAAATGCCACAAAAAATTTTCCAAGAACTGAATGTATGCATAATACAAAATTCAATAAGCGGCAGTAACAAGATGAAAACAAGAAGATATAAATACTTCCTTTCACTCTTCTTATCATTGTGCAACGACAACAACCAAATGAAATTTCATAACACGATGAGCAAAAATTCCATGCCATGTCCTTTACCCTCCATATCATATCTTTTTATCATGGAATTTTGATCACAAACACACAAACATTTTTACACTTCATTGTGACAAAAAGAAAATTGAAGGAAACGAATAAAGACGCATCATCATCATTATCAAGGTTGTGACATTTTTTTCTTATTTTGTAATTTTTTAAAGAAATTGGAAAGAAAAAGTTTAAACTTGATTTGATCGTTTTTTTTGGAAATTTGAAATTTATTCTTATTTTTACAAAAAGTCTTTAATGGTGATAACAATAAAATTTTTTATTGAACAATATTTTGAATTTTTATAAATTTTTAGAAAAATATTTAAATTTTAAAAGATCGTTATTTGAAAAAAATATTAATATTTAAAAAATAAATTTTTCAAAATATATTTTTGATTTCCAATTAAACAGTTTAAAAGAGTTAAATTTAACAGAAATAAGAAACTTTAAATTAAAAAACATAAAATTGACTGCGAAATATTTTTAAATTTTCAAATGACCGTTATTTTAAAAAATTTAGAATTTTTTAATTTTGACTATAAAAAAATTATTTTTTACATTTATTTTAAAATTTCACTTTTGATTTTCTTCTTCCTTGTCATAATGCCATCATTCATTTCTTTCTCTTTTCTTTTTTATGTTTAATGCACGTTCATAGAAAGTCACATTTTTGAATAAGCAGGGAAAAAGAGAGAAAAAAGTTTTCTACGTTAGCTGATATGATAAAGCATCAAACAAGAGATGAGAGGAAAATTTAATGAAATAAACAGTACGATGGAAAATTAAATGAGAATAAGGGAAACAAAATTATTTTATGTGACATATTTTTTTTTTTGGTAAATTCAAGGAAATTGATATGAAAATTTTTCTCTTTTACTTGTTTGATGTGATGATAAAAGAGAAAGAAAATTTAAAGTGAAAAGAGACAAAAATTAGAGTGGAATTTGTCACTAAGAATTTTTTTTTGATAAAGATTGAAATGACATCGAGATGTAAAAATTTTTTTAGGGTGATGCAAAATTTAAAATAAATTATTTTAAAATGACAAAAATTCTAAAATTTAATTTTTTTAAAATTAAAAACTCGAATGGTGCTATGAATATTGAAAAATTGATTTAATATCTAAAATTTTTTTAAAATATGTTTGTGATTTTTTAAACAATTTCTGAGGGCTGAACGAAGTTTTTTATAATCAGAAAAATTGTTTTTTTTTACTATTAAGTCTTTTAGCTTTTTAATAAAGAAATAAATAAAACTTTTTAATATTCTGTGTTTGAATCATTTTTAATAAAACTGAAAAGATGTTTATTTTATGCTTTTTTTATAATTTATTTTTATCTTTTCTTTTCTCCCTTGCTGTTGTTGTTGTTTTTTTGGATAAATTGCAATTTTTTTCTTTATTTAGTGGTGGAGGAAAAATTAAAATGAAATTTGAATGTTTTTTGTGGTTTATTGAAATTTTGAAAGCGCATTTTAAGTTAATTGATGTTTTTAATAGAGCCATTCATATTTTTGTTCAAATTCAAATGACTTTACTTATTTTCTACAAAAATGACAAAAATGTTGCATGCGACATATGTTGCGCGTGACATGTGATGTAAACAAAATTATTTTTGATCAAGATATTTTTACTTTTAATCTTTTATAATATTAAAATTAAAAGAAACAGGTTTATAAGAAGCAAGAAACAAATTAAGATAAGCTATCACAAAATTTTAGTTTTAATAAAGATTTGAATTAAGTGGCAACATGTGATATGCCACAAAAACACATTTGTTGTGGTGAAAATTATAAAGATGCTAAAATTTCTAAATTTTATTTTCTGTAATGTCTAACCGTTTCAGTCAAAATGAGTAAAAAATTCAATGAATTTCCGCTAAAAGAAGAAAATTTATTCATCATATTGGCGAAATTACTGTTCTTTTTTTATGTAAGAGTAAAGAAGCAGCCGCTAAACAATAAATTAGTTTCAACGTCAGTTGAAATTCAATAACAATAATTTTTATACTCTTAAGACATTATCGCAAAATTAAAAATCTTTCTTGTCTCTCTAAGAAGGAGCAAGTGGGTAAGCTAGAAAAAGGCGACAGAAACACATTCACATTAATGTTTATTTTCATTCACTTTTGTGTCGCAGTGATGCTATTAATTTTTAATTAGCAATAGACAATAGAGAAGCTATAATATGCATTTTATATATCATTGAGTTTGGGAGAGAAAACTATATTAAAAATTTTAAATTAAATTCGTGCTATAAGCAGCTATTTTTAGTTCATTCATTAAAACTTTAATTGTGATGTGATTTTCAATGTTCCGAAGGCAGTAGCAAAAATATTAATTAAAAGCGAACAATTATGTGAAGTGAGTCGATAAAGAAGAAAAGTGAATGCAGCATTAAAAGCATGGATTATTAAGCTTATTGCGGCAGCAGTAGCATCATTGTTGTATAACTCATTAAATGCAAGCTTTAGTGAAATTTTTCAAAGTATAATAAGCCATATTTTATTCAGTTGTATTTAATAAAATTTTCTGAGTTATCTGCTTAAAATGCTAAAAAATATCAAGTGAATGCTATCAAAATAAAAATTAAACTTTTTAACGCTTGAAAGTTTTGATAATTTTAATTTAAATTGTGAATTCATAAAACTATTTTTTATGAATTGACATATTAAATTTTATCAATGAGAAACCTTTCAAATAATTCTTCAAAAAACAACTTTCGAATTTCAAACTACAAAAATGAAAGAATTTTCATTTTTTGATATGAATAAAATGAAAAAAATTTACTGAGTAATGTGAAAAGCATATCATTTTTGTCTTTACAGCGCATTTTCATGGAATATCGTATTTGGTTGCAAATTTGATCTAAAAAATTTAATTATAGAGAAATTGGTATTTATAAATTTAGGCTAAAAAAATTCTATTAAAAAATTCATTATGAAAATAATTTTGTCGTTAAAATTTTTTTACTTGAAAAACTATCGTTAAAATTTTTCGTTAGTTTTTTCCAACAGTTTTTTAATACCAAGGAATTTTCATAATACTTTTTTTTTTATCTGGGAAAAGAAATCATTCAAGTTCATCCAAAGGTTTTTGCAGAAAAGTGAAATTGTCTTTAAATAACAAATTTTTTCCTTTCGTTTTAATTTTTATGAAAATTTACTATAACTTGACTTTACTATTTAACTTGTTGGATATCTTAACTTAAATAATATTTTGATAAATAGTAACGTAATTTTTTAAAATTAGTAATTTGTTACAATCTAAAATTTAAATAAAGACTGATGAGACCTATTAAAAATCAAAAAGGTGGACAATTGTAATCAATTAAACTTTTAAAATGTAATAAAAAATGCTCTTAAAATGTAAGTTAATTAAAATAAAAAGTTTTCATACTAAAGTTTAATTTCTACGAACAATGATAAAATGCAATGATATCAGAAAACTGTGAGATTGCAGTAAAAGTGAGTTTTATGATGATACTTTTAGCACTTTTCAAATGTCAATTCGTGATAAATGATGTAGAAGAAAAAGAGAAAAAAGTAATTTATGGATAATTATCATCAT